>JAJHPC010000005.1:262500-862500 GCA_024447665.1 Juncus inflexus
ACTCTTACTATTCCTTAAAAAAAACACTTACTACAAATTGCAATGTAATTGGCAAAAACTCCTCCTGCTCAGGCATCATGTGGTAAAATGGCTGTAAAGTCAAAGCGGTAGAAAAATACTTATGTAAAGCATGAAATACATGAATGCGTGTTGTTTACTTATTGCAACTTTAAATGACAATAGATAAAATCACGCATGGGTTCAATGCAACTGCTAGGGGAAACGATTGGCACATTGGAATTTCAAAAGTTTCAAGATGGTCAAGTTAGAGCTTCGGAAAAAGAAGTCAAATTAGAAGACTCCAAATCCTAACAAATCCTCTGTGTAGGTTCGACGAAATATGAGACAAATAAAGCGAGTCATCATAACCCTTTATTTAATTTTGATTGCAGATGCAAACTTTATTACAAAAATATCAACGTGAGGTATGGAATATATTATATTAAAACCACGAGTTTCATGCTTTTAAGGGCCCCAAATTAAAGACTCTTACCAAAATGTCAATTTCAAATGTTTTATTCCAGCAACCGTATGATTGAATGTCAATCAACATTATTTATAAGTATCTTTCAAAATATTTATTATATTTATCTACATTTATAGTGGTTAAATAATAAATTTTCAAGAATCAATAATTGCATCTTTTACTATTCTGAACGGGCCGAATATATAAAGCTCAATATACTTAGCAACTTATTTTCTTTGGTATAACGCAACAGGCCGGATTTTCTCAATCAATGTTATTTATGTTAGTTCTTTGATATATATAGCAGGCCCAATTTTCACAAACAAGGTTATTTTTCCGATTACATTTCCCTTGAAACCCTCACACCTAATAATTACAAGTTTCCATCCCACGCCCTTGATATGTCCATCCAGCTGCGCTACGCAGTGGTGGCTCAAGGTTATTTTTGTTAGTGAAATTTGTATACATTCTCTTATTTAAATTAAATAATTCAGAGAAGATCAAGTAAAAATAGTCTAAAGGTTACTTTTTTAAGTGAAATTTGTATACATTCTCTCATTTAAATTAAATAATTCAGAGAAGATCAAGTAAAAATACAGTTTAAAATTAACACGTATATACTATATACCCAACTAACAATTACAAATAAGAAAAATAAAGAAAAAACAATAACAAAAAGAAGGAAAAAAGACATGTAAGAACTCAACATCTCAAATTCATCATAAAAGTCTGCTATAAATCCCCATTTTTAAGATTAATCACAACTACACTGACATTGTCAGAGCTGTGTCTCGCCAAAGCCAGCTTAGTCAAAAGAATTGCTGCATCAGCACAAGCTTGGTCCATCTCTTTCTTCTCCAATTCACCACCATTGTTGTTGCTTCTCCTCAATCTCAAGCATCTACTCACAATCTCACACGCCATTTCGTTCGAAACGACGTCCCACAATCCATCGCTCGCCAAAATCATACATTCATCTTCTGAATTTCTCTCCATTATTTTCACTTCAGGCTCGCTAATTACATACGGCTTTAGATAACTATCACCTGTAAATTACATGAAAAATTAATAAGTTTTATGTTTTGCTTACCATGTAAAAAACAAGTTAATTAAGTTTAGATTAAATTTTTTAACACACCAATGGCCCGTGACATTGCAAGAACACCAAAAACCCTCGCTCCATCCCAATATATGACTTTGCCTCCTGCTTGTTGGATCCTTTGGAATTCATCTGGCTTATCAGGCTGTAAAAAAATTCAAAATAAAAATTAGTAACACATAAAGTAAAGAAATAAACAAGACAATAACCTCTTTTAATACAAAATTAAGATAAAAAAGAAAAAAAAAAACAAGTTACCTTATGATCAGAAGAAAGAGGAATGGCAGATCCATTACGACAGAGAACGGCACGAGAATCGCCACAATTCGCCACAACTATAATTGTGGGCCCCACAACTGCCACGACAGCAGTGGAGCCCACATGGTCGCAACGCGGGGTTCGCATCTCACAGCTGCAGTTTGGGACACGTGGCGCTTCGTCTCCTTCAGTGTTGTTGATTCGGCTTCCAGATGCAATGGCTTCTATGTCCATCTTTGCGAAACCTACGCTCATGGCTTCCCTCCATTCACTCTTTTGAAAGCTCTCGTCGGGTTTGACTCTCTGTTTCACTTCGTTTGCTACTATCTCATGCATTCTCTCCTTGCATAATGTCGCCACCTGGAAAATTGAAATATAATTTTAGAATTTGGAAATTAAGCAAGAAGGAAGAAAGATTCGTAATAGGAAAAGAATGGAAGAAAGAAAGCTTACATGAGAGCAGCCATGGCCGTCAAATACACCAAAGAAGTGATTGTTCTTTACAAAATCCTTGTGAATAGACACAAAATCCTCCATTTCTCTCCTTCTCCCACAAACTGAAGTAACGCCATAACTGAGATAATTAACACCCTTGGATTCACACAATCTCTTCCCACCACTACTATCAGAATCAAAATCAGAACTCAACCCACTCTCCGTTCCACTTCCGTCTCCCAAAACACTGTCAGGACTATTATCCTTCTTCACCAAACGCTCTTTCGAGCTCAGCCCATCATTCCTCTGTCTCTTCCCCCGTGAATCACCAGCTGGCGCCATTGTCTCCACCCCCGAAACCACTCTCATCCGTCGGAACTCCATCCTTCGCCGCCTCGCAACACGAGGATTACTCTCTCCATATGATGACTCTTTACCCTTCGTCTCCAGCAAATCATAGCATATTTCCGCCATCCACAAAGCTTTATTTCAAAGTAAGCGCCCTCTCACTTTACTTTTCTCTCCTCTCTCTCTCTCTCTCTCTCTCTCTCGTTGCTTTCGAAATGGTCTGGAGATATAATAACGCGGGACCCCAAAAAGGAGAGAGGAGAGAAAAGGAATGGAAACAGAGCTTAAACTCGACAGCGAGAGAGCCTATGACGTGCCAAACTAGAGAATCAAATCGGACCGTCCATCAGGCCGCTCGTTGAATCGCGACGGCTGTAAGAGCGACGCGTGGGCCTCCTGTGTTTCATTGTCTACGACACGTGTACCTTTGAAAAATCTCCTCGTTGGATATGAGAAGATCTGAGCCGTTGATTGAGGGCAGATGGATTGGACAGAGACACGTGTTGGGAAATGGAACAGAAATGATTTTGGAATTATGAGTTTGGTTTGGGGTTTGTTGGCAAGGAAGCACAGGAGTCTTGACACGTTATTTAATCAGTTGATTTTGATTTGTTTTGTTTCACGTCTTAATCGAGTATCATTCAAAACTCCTAACTAAGTATTAAACAATGTCTTTTATTGTGGTGAGTTGATTAACATAGTTTTATGACTTGTTATACGTTTTGAGTACACGGATTTGATGTATGAAATTGCAAATTGGAATAAGTAGATAATCGACACGTAGCAAAAAAAATTCTTGTCATTGGACCTGGGAGTAGCCCAGAACACCACGTTTCTTCGGTCTAATATCTTCTTTTTAAAACTGACAACCGTTTCATTGAATAAAATGAATGGAAGGTGGTCTCCCCCCCAACACCCACCCCTCCACCCCCAAAAAAAAAAAAAAACATGTACTTTTTAAACTTTAGATATTTTCGTAGGCAAGATTTTTGTGATAAATAGGCCCATTAAAGCCTACGAAAGAAAAAAGTTGTTATGTTATAAAAATACTAGCCCATATAAACAAATCCAAATGAAAAATACTAGCCCATATGTTAAATTGAATCATAGCTCCAACTATTTGTGTTAAATTTAGAAACACTCACGTGCCGAATCTAATAACTGTAAAAGAGGGAGTTTTGCTCCGTTCTGTCCGCAGCTTTACACTCAAGATATTTAGTTTTCATTTATGTAGACTTGGTTCAGAGTAAACCTCTAAATAGAATGATTTTGTTCTATGACCTTAGTCCATCATGAACTCCCCTCTCTCCCTTTGTTCTTGGTTTCACACCGATTAACAGTCCTCTCCTATCCAAAAGCTTGAGCGCCTCTTCAGACCCGCCTGCCTCCACGATCTGTCTCACAGTTCCGCTTCCTTGCTCCACCCCGAAGGTTGGCTTTTGAGCAAGACTAATAATTTAGCGCATATCGAATTTTTACCGGTTGTCATTTAAGTTTGTCATTTTGAAACATCAATGTCTGTAAAATATCACAGAGGCGAGAGAAACTGTTATGTGGAACATAATTTATTTTTGTTTATGCAGAATATAATTTATTTTTGCACGAGTTAAAAGACGATGTTATTATAATTACTGATGATAAATTTTGTGTAAGATGTAAACTATAATGACTGATGATAATTTTGTGTAAGATGTAAACAACGTATGTTATTATAATTACTGATGATAATTTTTGTGTAAGATGTAAATTATAATAACTGATGATAATTTTGTGTAAGAGTGTTGCAAAAGGCCAATTGGTGAAATTTGAACTGTCTTCATAATTCACCAAATAAATGAAATTGTGTGCTTTTCAACTGATTACAAACTAAAGCCATTCAAATGTCATTCACTTAACTTCGTTTATTCTCTCCACACAAAATTTACTGAAAGAAAGACAGAAATAATCCTAGTCACTGGATGGATAAAATCCATTAACAGTCATTCCACCATCAACAGGTACAGTTTGGCCCGTAACAAAAGAAGCAGCTGGCAGACAAAAATACGCAACAAGAGATGCCACCTCAGCTGGCTCTCCCACTCTACGAAGCGGGGTCCGCTCTATAATCCTCTTCTCAAATTCCTTGTTCTCTAAAACCTAAAATTAAAAAATAAAAAATAAAAAATCCGTACGAAAAATTAAAAAAGAGAGAAATAAGTAAAAGACGTTTCTTACAGGCGCAACAAGAGAAGTGCGAATATACCAAGGAGCCACGCAATTTGCTCTTATATTATCCTTCGCCCACTCACATGCCAAATTCTTAGTCAACTGATTTATCGCAGCTAATGACATAATTCACTTACATAAAATTAGCTCGCTCAAATTAACAAAAAAGGTAAAATAAGTAATAATCAAAAGAAACCTTTGGTGGTAGCATAAATTGATCCAGACGGAATGGCAACAACACCAGCAATAGAAGAAATAAAAACAATGCTTCCAGATCCAGACGCTTTCAAAAGCGGATGCGCCAGCTGGCACGTATGATACGCAGATTCGAGATTAGTGCTCATCAAGAAGGAAAATTCCTCTGACGAGTATTCCACTGTCGGTTTTCTTATATTCGTCCCCACATTATTCACCTATAAAAAACATACTAATTACCTCTGCTCTGAGAGACATTTCATTTCAACAAACAGCTGAAGAGCAAAAAGAAAGAAAGAATGAAAGAACGAACGAAATCATACAAGAATGTTGAGTTTTCCGTTGAAAAGGGAGGAGACTTCGTTTAGTAACTGGTGACGCTGGTTGGAAACGGATAAGTCGCAAACTGAACCAGTGACGTCAAATCGTTGATCCTTCCATTTCTTCAAGCACTCGTTCAGCTCGCCTTCTTTTCTAGAGCAGGTGTGGATCTTCGCCCCTAGCGCCGCCAGCTCCTCCACCACCGCGTGCCTGTTCAATCAGAAACACGGCGATGTAATAAGAAATTGATTCAAAATCTCTTTGCGTAAAGAGGCGAAATAGAGGAAGGAGTCGTGACCCGATTCCGCGAGTGCCGCCGGTGACCAGAGCGGTGGCGCCGGCCAGTGACCATCGAGCTCGAAGCTTACTGCCGCTGTCCATTTCTGAATTAATTCCAATCTCAATCGTTTGTTTGTTCTCTGAATTTGGATGGTTTAAATTGGTTCGTGGATTTATTAAAAGGTCCACTATGGGTTTATATATAAAATTTTAATATATTGGGCCGAGCCCATTAAATAGCGGGTGTTATGATACATCCAGTTAAACTTGAGTATTCCTTTTTGTTTGAAATAAGTTGAGTTATATACAGAGATATTCATATTGAATAAATAAATGATTCAAATCCATCTTTTAATTAAAAAAATACATATTCGGATATTTCTACAGCTGTGTTGTGGCATGTCCATGTTCCACGATATAATAGACCCAAGGGAGGTGTCATGTTAATGTCACACAGGCAAATCTTGGAACGTTACGAAATTAAATTCATTCATTGATTATCTCCTAATTTAATAATCATACAGCTGCAAATTAATTATAAGGTGACAGTTTACTATTATTATTATTTTCAAGTTTTGAACAGCAATTAGAAGACCGAAATGAAAATTAATAAAGTTTTTCCAAGTCCACAACAGGAGAAGACTCTTATTTTCTTCTATTTACATCACACTCAGAACAAAAAACATCAACATTTAAAACAAATTAATCATTTGAAAACATCTTTAATAATCACAGGACAGCGAAACGAAGGGGACACTTTCCCCACCATGTTAGACTCTAATTTAAACCAGCAATTTAATTATCAAGAGGTACACAAATTAATTTTCATTTCTGACATAGTTGTATAATAAATATATTTTTCAAACGAAATAGTATGACATAAACTTGTCAGATATATAACTGCAAGTCCACGTACAAACAGGACTATTTAATAACCAAACGAATTCTCTCCCCCACTCTCTCTCTCTCCTTCCCAACCTTTCTCACTCTTATCATCTATTATAAGTTTATAACCATATAAATACTGGATTCTTGATAGATCCTATCCTCTTTTTGACAGAAACCGTTTATTTCCCACCCTTTTCTTACCTTACGAATTTGGAAACCAATTTTTTTGGACAATAATTTCCAATTTCAAATAGAAAAGTATATACCACCAAAATCAAAATCAAAACGACCGGATAAGAAAGTTGTGAATTCTTTCCCCCAATTCCTGGTTACTCACTGTCTCTTTGAATCCAAATTTCTGAAGAAAGAAAATGAAGCCGATAGAGAGAATGAAACCTTACCTTTCTCTCTCAAGCGACAACAGTGGAGGAGGAGGAGGAGCTACAGACATGAAACGGGGCTGCATAACAGCTTCAGTTTGCACCCTGTTAATCGCATCCTGCGCCTTGGTCACCTACTCCGCCTTCTTATCCTCCTCCTCCTCCGATCAGTACACTCCTTGGCCCTTCCCTTCTTGTTCCCTCTCCACTTCATCTCCTCCAGTAACTTCCGCCGCACAAGGACCCTCATCCCAATCCCTATCCCAAACCGAGACAAATCTCTCTCACATAGTATTCGGAATCGGCGGATCGGCGCAGACCTGGGATCAACGGCGAGCCTACACCGAGCTCTGGTGGCAGCCCAACAGAACGAGAGGCTACGTCTGGCTGGACGAGCAACCGATCGGGGTCTGGCCGGAAACCTGCCCGCCGTACAAGATCTCGTCGGACGCGTCCCGGTACGGAAACCGCGCATCGGCATCAAGAATCGCTCAGATCGCCGTGGAAACCTTCCGCCTGGCGGAATCATCTCCCAACCGAACAGAAACACGGTGGTTCGTGATGGGAGACGACGACACGGTGTTCTTCGTGGAGAACCTCGTGACGGCATTGGGGAAGTACGATCATCAGCAGATGTACTACGTGGGAATGCCGTCGGAGAGCGTGGAGCAGGACGTGATGCACAGCTACGGGACGGCGTTCGGCGGCGGAGGGTTCGCGATCAGTTATCCGGCGGCGGAGGCGATGGCCGGAGTGATGGAGGGGTGCCTGGACAGATACGCCGGGCTCTACGGCAGTGACCAGCGCGTGCAGTCGTGCTTAACTGAGTTGGGTATTCCACTCACCCGTGAGCCAGGCTTCCACCAGGTACTCACTCTTTACCCATTCCCAATCAGATGACGTGGCGTTGGCAAAGGAACAATAAATACATTTTTAACTGATTGTTATGATTTTCCGAACGTTGTGCTGGCAGTTGGGGTCTTTTTCAGCCAGATGGTCCACCACGCTTTAGGATTCCAAATCCATTTCGGACTTTAGTGGGGCACTTTGAATTTGAATTTGAATGCTCCTTTCCTAACTTTTAATTTATCAATTAATTAATTTTTTAATGACATTGTTGGTGGGATTATAATTATTACTTTCATTATTAATTTTTTTTAATGAAATTGTAGGTGGATTTACGTGGGGATTTATACGGGTATCTTTCGGCGCATCCCATTGCACCACTAATATCACTCCATCATTTAGATTATGTCAACCCGATTGTACCAAATAAACCGAGTCAATTAGACTCGCTCAAAACCCTAATTTCTGCTTACCGATTTGATCCGGCTAGAACACTACAACAGACTTTTTGTTATCAATCTGGATCCGATTTTAAATGGTCTATATCAGTATCTTGGGGTTATACTGTACAAATTTATTCTTGGATTTTATCTGCAAGTGAATTAGAAATGCCTCTTCAAACTTTTTCAACGTGGCGGAGTTTTAGACCTGGTCCATTTATTTTTAACACGAGACGGTTTAATCATAGTGATGTGTGTAGTTTGCCTCTTATTTTTTTCTTGGATCGGGTTGATAATCAAACAGGTCGGGTTCTGAACGGAGAATCCACGGTTACTGAATATACGAAATATAAAATTATGAAGGAGAATAAAAAATGCAGAAAACGTGGGTTTTCAACTGCATCAAAGATTTCTATGGTTAAAGTTTTCGCACCCAAAATGGACCCTTCTTTATGGAAAATGGTATGTTTTAATTATTAAATCTAATTTATATTGATATTAATTTATTTTTAAGTATGTAAATAATTTCAATTATGATATAGGCTCCAAGAAGGCAATGTTGTGTGACACGTAGGACAGGAGGAATATTTGGGAGAACTTTGGAGGTGCGAATCAAATACTGTAGCAATGGAGAGTCAATAACCCCACCTTAGGTTTTAGTTAGTTTTTTTGTTTTGTTTTTTTTTTTTTTACTTGTGAATTATAATGAGGAAAAGAGTAGTGTATAAACTTTGTTGTTTTATAAAAAAAAAATATTTGATAGAGGAAAATAATGAATGGAGCTTTACTTAGGTATGTATATAGAGTTATATGTATTCACTTTATAACTTTCAAATGCCATTTCATTTTAGATAATATAATTTTTGTGAATTATGAAAGTTAGTTCTAATTTTTTATGATTACAAATTAAGATTTTGGCACGGGCTTCAGAAAAACAAAATTAAGAACACAAATTATGAAAATTTTCTCAACTTACAAATTATGAAACATCAATTTTTTTTATAAATCCTAGTAAGTGCAAGGCTTGGCTTACTTTTCAAAAAATACATAATTAATTGATTAATTAAATTAGGAACATAATTTGATTATTTTTTTGTAATAATAATAAACGAAGGCATATGTCGCCCATATGGTTTTATTATTTGCATTTATCTAATGTCTTTCCATTTGAAGGGTCTTGCACAAAATACATACGAACATCGTTAGAAGCACTATGTTAATACATATAGAATACAAAAATATAATCAACAAATTTTTTAATATAATATTCAACCAATAATGTGTAAGGGACATGAAGATCATGCAAATAAAAACATTTTTTTCTCAAAGAAAGATATATTGAAGAAAATAATTGAATCTAACCGACAGCCCAAGAAAAAGTAAAACCCCCAAAAACCAAACTAGAACAATAAACCAAACTGCCTAAAACTTTTTTTTTATAGTTATTATTTTCTGTTAGCCCAACTATTAGGCCGAGACTAATTTCTCTTTTTTTATTTAAAATTATATAAGGCCCATAAAATAATTAGCCCATATCCAAAATAATTTGGTTTCTTTAAATCAGGAAATAGATATTCTGGATTCGAAATCCTTATTTTCTTCTGGAGAAATAAAACTGGGAATTTAATTCCCGCCTCCAGAATCAGAGACTTTTCGACGCCTCTTCATGGCGTCTATTCGTCGAGTAATATATAAAAAAGACCTAATTCCACTTGAAACCCTAATTCAGTTCTATTTCTTGGTTAGCATGCATGCTTACTACGGAAAAAAAGGAAACACTTTAAGTGCAAAAGAAAAAAGATACACTTTTAAGTTACCTCTCAGAGTCAGAGGCCATTTAAACAAACATTTTAAGTGCAAAAAAAGGAAGGAAAATTGACCAAAATATTGAGAATGCCGTTGAAGACGGAAGAGACTTCATTAATTAATTGGTGAAGCTGTTTAGAAACTGAAAGTCGCAAACTGGCAAATCCATAGGAATTAATACAAATCATTTTAAGTTCCGAACATAAATTTAATCATTAATTGTACTATTCACAAAAAATAATTTAAGGTGACAGATACTATTATATTTTTTTCATGTTCTGAACATCAATTAGAAGATCCTACTACAGTTTTTCCAAGTAAACTTCTAACTTCTTAAGCCAGAGTAAACTTCTTAAACCAGTATTTAATTATCATGACGTAAAATAATAAATCTGGGTTGTACAAACGTAAACTTTTCAGATACCTAACTGCAACTCAACATACAAACAGGATAATTTAATTCCATACGAATTCTCTCTCTCCTCCTTCCCTCCCGACCTTCTCTATCTATCAAGTATCAACCATATAAATACTAGATTCTCGTTAGATCCTATCTTCTATCTTCCCCTCTTTTGAGGGAAACCGTTTCTTTCCCACCCTTTTGTTACCATAGGAATTTGGAAACAATTTGTTTTGGATAATAATTTCCAATTCTGCATCTATTTTCTTGAATTTCAAATACCACAAAAACGCCCGGATTAGTAGTTGATAATTTCAGATAAAACGGCGCAGCATTCTAGGGTCTAGGGTTTATTTGGATCAGAAATTCAATATTCTGCAGACAAAATGAAATCACAAAGACTTAGACCTTTCCTTTCTCTTTCAACCGACAACAATGGGGGCAGTGTAGACATGAAACGGGGCTGCGTAACTGGTTCAATTTTCACCCTTTTGGTTGCATCCTGCACCCTAGTCACCTACTCTGCCTTCTTCTCCGATCAGTATAGTCCATGGCCTTTCCCTTACAGCGACCTCTCCAGATTATCCTCTTCAGTCGCCTCCTCCTTTCACATTGCACAAGGACCTTCATCTCAATCCCAAACGCCAACAAATCTATCTCACATAGTATTTGGTATCGGCGGATCCGCCCATACCTGGAATGAACGGCGCGCCTACACTGAACTCTGGTGGCGGCCGAACAGAACGAGGGGATACGTATGGCTAGATGAGAAACCGATCGGCGCCTGGCCTGACACGTGTCCGCCATACAAGACCTCGTCAGACACGTCTCGGTACGGAAACCGCGCATCAGCATCAAGAATCGCCAAGATTGCCGTGGAATCCTTCCGCCTGGTTCAATCAGATCCGAATCGGACAGAGACACGGTGGTTCGTGATGGGAGACGACGATACAGTCTTCTTCGTCGAGAATCTGGAGAATGTGTTGGGAAAATACGATCATAAGCAGATGTATTACATCGGGATGCCGTCAGAAACCGTGGAACAGGACATTACGCACGGTTACGGCATGGCGTTTGGAGGAGGAGGATTTGCGATCAGTTTTCCAGCGGTGGAGGCGCTGGCCGGTGTGATGGACGGATGCATTGATAGATACGCCGGATTGTACGGCAGTGACGAGAGGGTCAAGTCGTGTCTAACCGAGTTAGGGATTCCGTTAACCCGTGAGCCAGGTTTTCACCAGGTATTTTTACAACTACTAGGAGCAATCTCGCGCTATAATGCAATGCTAATTAAAAATAAAATTATACACACGGTTAATGGCCTACAAGTATTTAGTTAAATGTAAGCAGAATATAAGTCAAAAATTTGTTGAATTAAATTTTGTTTGTATCTAAATTGAAGTGTGATTAATAATCTCTTGTTTAAAAAAATATTAATTGCAATATACTATTTCCTATTGAATGAAATGTTCCCGTTAATAAATATGCGAAAAAATTATTTTAGAACCATATCAAATAATTGAAATTAATTTATACATAATATTTTTGAACATGAAGATATGATACTTGATTAAAAATTACTATATTTTTTAGTAAAAAATATATGTATTTGAAGTAGTTGTAACATATACACATAAAGCTATATATAAGTAGTAATTATAGAAAATTGATGTTTAATTAATGACTAAGATTTGTTCATATATTATTATCTGACGTTATAAACAATTAAGTTGATTGTCACAATAAGAATGCTCCAGAGAAATTGAAAAATAAATGGGTGGGGCCGACACCCAACCAGATGTGTTTTGTTGCATTTATTAACCGAAGTAACTGAACGTAAACCTGATATTAAGTTGACAGAAGACAATAACTGGTAACTGATTGCGAAATCTTGTGTCACTCATAATTATATATTTGGTTCTTATCCAAACATCGTGCTGGTACATCCTTCAGCTTGCCATGTCACAATCTTTGTCAACCAGCTGGTCTCCCACCATTAGGATCCCAAATACTTTTTCGACTTTAGTTAGAACTTCAGATTTTCTTTTCCGGTTTTTAAGTTTTTTTATTTTTTTCTGAAATTGCAGGTGGATCTACGTGGCGATTTGTACGGATATCTTTCAGCTCATCCAATTGCACCACTAATAACTCTCCACCACTTAGATTATGTAAAGCCCATTGTACCGAATAAATCGAATCAACTAGACTCACTAAAAACCTTAATTTTAGCTTACAAATTCGATCCGGCTCGAACACTTCAACAGACTTTTTGTTATCAGTCTGATTCAAATTCTACTTGGTCTGTATCAATATCTTGGGGTTATACCGTACAGATTTATCCTTGGATTTTATCTGCGAGTGATTTAGAAATACCTTTACGAACCTTTTCAACGTGGCGAAGTCTTCCTGGGCCGTTTATTTTTAACACAAGAGAATTTAATCAGAATGACGCTTGTAGTTTGCCAGTCGTGTTTTTCTTTGATCGGGTTCAGAGTAAAACTGATCAGGTTCTGTATGAAAAATCGACAAGTTACTGAATACACAAAGTATGAGATTGTAAAGGGAAATAACACATGTAATAAACTTGGGTTTAATGCTGCCTCACAGATTTCTAGAGTTCGTGTTTTCGCACCAAAGATGGATCCTTCTTATTGGAAAATGGTATGTTTTAGATATTAAAATCAAGTTATAATACTATGATATTGTTTTAATTATGTAAGTAACTTAAATTTATATATTGTGATAGGCTCCAAGAAGGCAATGTT
The DNA here is from genome assembly GCA_024447665.1 of Juncus inflexus. Taxonomy (NCBI): domain Eukaryota; kingdom Viridiplantae; phylum Streptophyta; class Magnoliopsida; order Poales; family Juncaceae; genus Juncus; species Juncus inflexus. The sequence continues at coordinate 275,632 of JAJHPC010000005.1, forward strand.
GTGTGACACCTAGGACAGGAATATTTGGGGGAACTTTGGAGGTGCGAATCAAATATTGTAGTCATGGAGAGTCAATTATCCCACCTTAGGCTTTAGTTAGTTTGTTTGTTTTTATTTTTCACTTGTGAATTATAATCAGGAAAAGAGTAGAGAACAAACTTTGTTTTATAAAAAAAATTGATAGAGGAATGTAGCTTTTCTTAGGCATGCATATAGAGTATTATTTATTCAATTTTATCTTCATCAAATACCATTTTTATTTTACATGGAAGTACGCCATGAAAGCCGGCTCGAAAGTATGAGTTATGAAACTTAGTTCGAATTGGTTGTGGAAAATTGACTGGGGGAAACCATCCTTGTGGAATTCAGTGATCCATGAGATGTATGGGTTGGAGCAAGGGCAAAATGTCGGTGACATTAACAATAGACATCTTTCTTTCTTTACTAGGGACCTTAAAGGAAAGTCACCGTTCTATAGCACATCCATCTCAGGAAACCCTAATCTTGTCAATCTTACTTGGAATTGGGGCCAGGGAGATGAATTCACAACTTCATCGGCTTACAAGCAAATGATCGATCCAGGGATTATACACGACTGGAATGTATACCTTTGGAAGATCAAGTACCCATCAAAAGTGAGGTTTTTCGGATGGCTAGCAATGCAACAAAGATTACTGACAGCCGACAATCTGATGCAAAGGGGATGGCCACATCTAGCTAGCTGCACCTTGTGCAATACAGAAACAGAAGATGGAAAACACTTGTTCGTGGAATGCCCTTACTCGGCTGATATTTGGTCCAGATTGCAGGGGCACCATCAAGGACTCTCCTTCAGATCGGCTGAAACACTGATTGAACGCTGGTGCAGAAATACAAAAGGGCTGGGAAAGGTTGATTCAAAAAAATGGGGGACAAATTGGATTTCTACTCTTTGGGCTATATGGAAGGAGAGGAACAGAAGAATTTTTATGGGGAAAAGTTGCCCTTCTTATTTACTTGTTGATCATGCACAATTGGAAGCAGAGAAGTGGCTGGAAAACTGCTAGGTTAGGGGGAAAAGGAGGAGTCATCACTTGATGACAATAGCTAGGTTATATTTCTCTATCTGATTGTAATTAGGTTGTGTATTTATCTCTGGTTGTAATTATCTCTGGTTGTATGTGGAACTTTAATTATTTTAATAGATTGAGAACAAACCAATGGCTTGAATGTCCTTCACAAAAAAAGAATCTTAGTTCAAATTTTTGGTGATAAAAATTAAGATTTGGGATGTGCTTCAAACAAATAACATTGAGAATACAAATTATGAAACTTTGTCACGAATTACAAATTATGAAACTTCATTTTTTTTATTCCTAGTTAGTGCAAGGCTTGACTTGACCTTGCCTTAGTTTTCATAAACAAATAATAAATACATAAATACGATTATGAACTTAATTTGATTTTTTTAACAATAAAAAATCAAACCATATGTCCCATATGGTTTGATTATTTGCATTTGTCTAATGTCTTCCCATTTGAAGGCTCTTACTCAAAATACCGACGAACATCATCGTTAGAAGCACTATGCAAATTAATACATATAAAAGACAAAATTAATATTTTTTTTCTAATATAGTATTCAACCACTAGTGTTTAAGGGATATGAAGATCATACAAATAAATACATTTGTTGCAACAGTATTTTACTATTTTTTCCAGCCAAGAGTAGTAATTAATTAAGAAACCATCATCTCAAATTACAATGTATGACAGCACAATTCGACGAGTCTCAAAAGTCAAACTTTCTACTCATCCTTATTCCTTCCAAAATCAAACCATATTAGACAAAAATTAGCATCTCAACATGCAAAATTAATATCTCAATTCTCAAAAAATGCATATACCATGCAAAGATATTTTTCATAAATCCAAAATACACATTTTTCCATTTACCATCCACAAAAAGCTACGCTGCTTTGGTTTTTGTGGTTCTCTCTACGCCATTGTCGCCTTCACTTTCTTCTTCACCTACTTCATCTTCTTCTTCTCCGAAAAAACTTCTTTCTGGAAACAATGCAAATACGGCGATTTCACCCAATCAAACCTCATCAAACCACAAGACAGAATCATTCCAACAAATCTCTCGCATATCGTCTTTGGTTTAAGCGGATCAGCCAAAACCTGGGACATGTGGAGGCCTTATAATGAACTCTGGTGGCGACGGGAAGAAATGAAAGGCTATCTATGGCTGGAGAAGAAACCCACCGCCTCCAAATCCAACTCCTCATGGCCTGACACGTGTACCCCTTTCAAAATCTCCAAACCCACCGCCAAATCCGTCGCTCGCAAAGCCCGAATCATAACAGACACTTACAAATCCATCTTATCAGACCCAAATTTAAAAAATCAAAACATCAGGTGGTTCGTTTTTGGAGACGAAGATACGGTCTTCTTCCCTGAAAATCTAATCGCCGTGTTGAGAAAATATGATCATGAGCAAATGTATTACATCGGATCTATATCGGAGAGTGTGGAACAGGTCATGGAGTTTTCTTACAACATGGCATTTGGTGGCGCAGGATTTGCGATCAGTTTTCCGGCCGCCGTGGAGCTTGAAAGAATAATGGAGGGTTGTATTAAGAGGTATTCTAAGCTTTATGCGAGTGATCATCTTGTTCAGTCTTGTTTGAGTGAACTAGGTGTACCACTCACTCGTGAACCGGGATTCCACCAGGTAAATTAATGTTCTTTTTTTGTGAGGTAGAGGTAAATTAATGTTCAGAAACATGTTATGTTGTTTTTTCTTTGATAGAGAGAGAATTTTCTTTAATTATTTTAAAAGAAAGTCAAATATGGGCTCCATCCAGCTTAGGAACGTGCAAAGATGCTCAATTTTTCATTTGTTTTTTAAAATAAAAGCATGACTCAAAGTTATTTAATAAAATAATAAATTTATTATTATAAGAAAAAATGTTTCACTTTTATAACCACAGAACCAAGAATGCATGTATAATGCACTTAAACCCCCTTCACAAATTCATCAACTGCTTTGAGTTTTTTAAGAACAATTATATTTTTTTCCAGAAAAATGTATTGTATAATATGGTAATTTTATAAGTTGTAAAATGTAGGTAGATTTTAGAGGGAGTATATATGGAATGCTGGCAGCACATCCAGTTGCACCATTAGTTTCCCTACATAATTTTAACCACATAAAACCAATCTCACCACATTACAAGACTCAATTTAGATCTATCAAGTCTCTAGTTGATATTTCCAAAGTCGACTCAGCTCGAACCCTACAGCAATCCATCTGTTATGACCGTGGACCCGGTGCACCGTGGTCAGTCTCAGTCTCATGGGGCTTCACCGTGGAAATCTATCCTTGGTTCGTTCCACCGAAGGATTTGGTTAAAGCGTTGATTACATTTCGGTCTTGGAGAATTCAAGGACCGGGTCCATTTACATTTGATACTACACCACGTTCGAACTGGCCGTGTGATTGGCCGCTGAGATTTTCTTTTAGAAATGGTAAGTTTGAGACAGGAATAAATGGAATTAATTTGACTGTGACGGAATATTTGATGGATTTAAATCCGACGGATCAAAAATGCGAGTCGCCTTTTTTTGCTGAAGCCTCGAAGGTTAAGATGGTAAGAGTGATTGCACCCAAAATGCATTTAAGCGAATGGAAATTGGTAATTTATTTTAGTGTTTTTTAATCATTTCTGATATTTTTATCTTTTTTGTGTTAATTTATGTGTTATTGTTTGATTGTTGAACTTTAATAATTGTTGAAATTTAATTTTCAGGCACCAAGGAGGCAGTGCTGTGAAACAGAGAGGATTAATGATGGGGAAATGTTAATTGTTAGAATAAACCAATGCCAGCCTGGACAGAGCTCACTGGGCCTTTAGTTTCTTTTATTCATTTATTTTTTGTGGAGGTTACAAGAATTATGTCCTTCAGTTTTGTATTTTTTTTTTTCAAATAGAGTAGCAGCTTTTGTAATGGGATATAGTTGCTTAATCAATTTATCAATATGATTAATTAATATTTATTGCTTTATTATTAATTTGATGTGCAATTATTTGTAATTTGTGGCATTTAAAATATATATATATATATTTGTAATTTGTGGTGCATATGTGTCACAAGACGGAGAAAACAAGACTGGAGGCCTAATTAGTAGTCCACAATGGAACTGGATCAGGCCTGAGTTTAGGGGTAGCCTAACTCCTAACAGACTTTATGGGTTTCGACCCAATATAGCAGGTATATTTTAAGCGGCCCAAATTATTTTCTATTTAGTTAATTTCATATCCTAAATGTTAATTAATCCTTTCCTCAAGAAGAATCTTTCTTTTTTAATATATTTTGATAATTGGCTTGAATGTCTCATGTAACAAAAAAATATTCCAAGAACTTGACAACTACCTCAAGAAAAAAAGGACAAAAAAACAGAGCTTAACAACATTGACTTTTGACTTGCTTTGTCAACCAAATATGGCATCCATGTTTTCATAAACAATTTAGAGCTCTAACAACAATGGTTTTCACAATAATTGTACCTAGTTTGGTTGGTCAACCTTTGTTGTTATGCACTACAAATCAAAATCAAAACTACAATCTAAACTAATTCCTCTCAGTAATGCGAATTCCCTTTAAGGAAACATTTCACAAATATGAAACCATGTACTTCTCCAAGATCAATCCAAGAAGGGAGGCCTCACTTCATCTTGATTCGCAGGTCTCTCTACGCTCTTCTCGCCTTCTCCTTCTTGTTGTTCGCATGTTCAATCTTGTTCTCTGAGGAAACTCTAATCCATCTCAAACCAAACCCTAAATCTAATCTCTCTATTTCCACAAACCTCTCTCACATTGTATTCGGTATAAGCAGTACGGGCCTCACGTGGGACCGGCTCCGTGAATATAATGAACTTTGGTGGAGACCTCAAGAAATGCATGGATATATATGGCTGGACGAAGACCCACCAGCTGATGTCATCTGGCCAGACACAGTTCCTTCATATCGGATCTGTAAGTCAAACTCATCAGTCCTTCGAGTCGCAAAAACCGTTGTAGAAACATATCGAGCCGTTCAATCCGATTCAAGATTAACGACTGAGATTAGATGGTTTATAATTGGGGATGATGCGACGATATTTTTCCCTGATAATTTGGTAGCCATGTTACGAAACTATAATCATGGGGATATGTATTATATCGGGTCAATATCTGAGAGTGTTGAACAGGATTTGGTACATTCGTACGGTATGGCCTACAGTGGTGCGGGTTTCGCGATAAGTTACAAGGCCGCTGCTGAGCTGGCAATAATAATGGATGTTTGCTTGGAACAATATAATAATCTATACGGAAGCGATGAACGGATCCAATCTTGTCTCAGCGAGCTTGGTCTATCTCTTACTCTTGAACCAGGTTTCCATCAGGTAAATAATATATATTTTTTTTACAATTAACATGTTATACTATTAATGCAATGTTAATGTATAAACAATAATTTACTTTATCTTGAATTCTTGAATTGCAGGTGGATTTACGCGGGAATATATATGGTATGTTAGCAGCACATCCTGTAGCACCATTACTTTCGTTGAACCGCATGAACTTCGTACCACCAATCTCACCTCTAAACAAGAACAACCTAGAAGCCATCAAGTCCTTAGTCGATGTTTCAAAACACGATCCGAGCCGGACTTTACAACAAGCCATTTGTTACGAACATGGACCTGGTCTAAACTGGTCCATATCAGTCTCATGGGGCTATACAGTTCAAATTTATCCATGGCCCGTTGCGCCGCGTGAATTGGTTAAGCCTCTGATGACATTTACTACTTGGAGGACTTGTAGTTCTGGACCTTTTACTTTTGATGCTAGACCAATTAACGAGAATCAGACTTGCGAGTTACCATTGACGTTCTTCTTGGATCAGGCTAGAGCTGAGACAGGATTAAACGGAATTAGACGGACTGTGACGGATTATTTGAGGAACGATTTGTATAAAAATGTCACAAATTGTACTTTGCCAAGTTTTACCAAGGCATTTAAGTTGCAGAGAGTTAGGGTTCTTGCTACCAAGATGGATCCAGATGAATGGGAACATGTAAATATTTTCACCCTTTTCCTAACATTTTTAAATGAAGTTTATTTATTTCTTTTGTTAATTTGAAATTTGAATTTAATTTCAGGCGCCAAGAAGGCATTGTTGTCGAACAAGTAGGACGAGAAATGGGAAGATGCTGACTGTAAAAATAAGCCAGTGTGTACCAGGACAAAGAGCCTCGTGGCAAGTTTAGTTTTTCCTTTTCCAATTTTGATGATGTTTATAATCATTAATCATGTCAGTTTGATTATCATTCTGATTTGGTAATTTTTGTTGTTCTTCACTCCGAGTTTTGGTGACCTTTTTTTCCTTTGTGCTAAGTTAACTTGTAAATTAATACATTATGCATATTATGAATTTTTACCAATATCTATCATGATCTCCTTCCATCCTAATGTATCTGCAAGGATCAGAGTATTTCTTTGATGAGATAAGCATACCAAATCTTCAAAATTTATTCTTTTAAGTTTTGTGAACCATTCCAGTCGTTTGGGTAGGATGTATGCTTGGCCCATCTAGTTCTATATTTGTGGGCTTTACAATATTGTTTTTAGTTTGAAGGAACTACAAAATGTTTATAATGTGTATATCTGACTGGACAAAATTATTATATTTTATTTTACAATTCGTATGCATTTAACATGATAAAGTTGGGGCTCCACATTCAGACTCTGTGCTCCCTAAGAAAGTCCACTACTGTTCCCAGCCATTCAAATAATTTGATCTAACCCTAGCCAGGGAATCTATGCAGAAATTAATACAACCTATATAGTGATTGATCTTGAACAAAATTATTGGAGCGGCGGTAATAAAAATTAGGAAATTTATAACATGTCCCCTCATTTCTCTAAAAAAACGTCATATGCATCATCATTAGATCCTATGACGTCATAATTTTTATAATTATACCGTCCGACAATGTCATGATTTTTGTATTTACTCTCTCTATGATGTCATATTTTTTGTATTTATACTTTTTATAATGTCATAGTCTATATGATTTTGTTGTGAAAAAAATGAGAGGGCAACCATAAATGCCCTCACAGAAATTATATCAAAAATCTAAATGGCAGTTTCTACGGAGCTTCTAAATCTATCGTAAAATATAACAGTACAATCTTAATATGTATACTGTTTTTGTTTTTCCAAAATCAAGAGGGACGGTTGTTCCACTCTAGTTCTTAATACCATCCTCCACTGACTCTGTATCAATGGTCAATACATGTATTTCATTTTCATCTGAACTATTCTTCTTAATATTCTATATATATTTAATTAGTGGGAATTATTCAACTTATTAAATAATGAAGCACACGGTTGTACACTTGTACTTGTTCACCGCATTAAAGAGAGCTATCGTAAAATAGACAAGTTCAGAGCAGGTTTGAAATGAGATCATTACACGTCATATATTTATATACGTGGCTTGTAATCATTGGATCGATCGATATAAACCGAGACCATAGTAAACTTGTATTTATACAGAGAATTAGTAAGAGAGCAAGCGCCACTTCAGTTGTCAAAATCAAACCCCCACTGATCCATTTTTAGTCAAATATTGAAGGGTCCACTCACTCAAATCTCCCATCCTTACCCTATATGGAATTTTCCTTTTCTGTCGGTATTCGTAAAAAAAGATAGAAAAATGATTATTATCACCGTGAATTCTATTTATATACTGCTCCTTAGATTTCATCTAATTATGTAAATGTTTGATTAATAATAGTTTATATCATGTGGATGGAGGTAAAGTGGTAGTGGTTGATTAATTATTATTAGTAAAGAAAGATTAGTAAGTGGGTTTTAGACTTTGTCATGATTTCTAGATGTTAAGCTAAGCTAGCTAAACCTAAAAGTTAAAACGTTTGAATTGAGAGGTCTTAGCGTTTTTTCGAAATTAAATATGAAATAATAAACAATAAATAAAAGCAATAAATAATGGAATCAGTCTAAGAACTTTGGTAATTGATACTTTGTCGGGACTCGAAACACTAATGGCCCCACTTCGCCCCACTTTCTTCATTATCTTTCCTTGCTCCCGGTGCACCTTCCAAATTATAATAATTTATGATTTTATTATTATTATTATATCGATAATTGCCCTCTCATTTTCTCACAAAAATATCATATATATTACCATGACATCATAGAATATATAAATATAAAAATCATGACATCATAGATATATAAATATAAAAATCATGACATGGGGTATAAATACAAAAAAATATGACATAATATATGATTCAGAGACGATGTATATAACGTTTTTTGTGGGGAAATGAAATGATAAGTTATAAGGTTTCTTTTATTTAGGAATACTCGACTCGAAATTGGTTAGCATTTCGAGCTGGAAGTCCGGCTCAAACTCGAGTTCGATTTGACTCGAGGCTTAAATTAAAACTTATTATTAAGTTAATTTATTTTTATTTGAAACTAGACTCAATTCTCGAGTTATTATTTTATAGTTCAAGATGTTCATACTATAAAGAAATATTTATATTTTAACAACATGATCAAATATTTTAATAAATAAGTTATATAAAAATGATCCAATTTAAAATAATTTTAAGTTTATATTAAACGAGTTAAGGTCAGTAGCTGAACTTAATTTGATTTGACTCGATTTCAAATTCGACCCAAAATTAATTTCAGCTAAAATTGAACCAGCTATTATGGAGTTGTTTTGTTCGAGTCGTCAAATAAGAGCGGGCTAGGGGTCACGATTTTAATAGTTTTCCAAGACCGAGAGCAGGAAAGGTTGTGTGGGCTTGACGCGCACGTTACACCCACACCGCCCCTACGCTTCTCCCAACAGTCACACACAAGTACCAAACAGTAGTAACAGTAAGCAGCCAGCGGTAGTAATAATCTCCTGAAGTACAAGACAATCAACTGCAGGGAAATAAATCGGGAAAATAAATCATCATTTCCTTCTCGCTTCGGCAAAGTTGCTGCTAGTAGTCTATCTATTCTAGCCTTCTAGCCAGGTAGCTTCCCTCCAAAGATAATGAACTTAATGTATGGTCAAACTCACACCTTCCCATTGAAACTACTAAAGATGAATTTTGCCTCAAGGCAACCTACTCCTTGCTAAATTCTTATCTTCTCTTCTCTTCTCTTCAATCCACTCGAAGGAAACACAATCCAAACAACCCACCTTCTTCTCTCTTTCTCTTGGCTTTCACACCTTCAATCTTCATCTCAACAATGGCTAATAGGTGGTGGGCTGGTACAGCTGCCATGAATCCTAACATGGACCACATCATCAACTCCACCTCTCCATCAACGGCGGCTATATCTCCGTCTCTTCATCTTCATCAACTCTCTCAGCTCAACTCACACCACCACCAGCAAAATCCCTCTGATCAAAACAACTCCCCGACCAGTCCAAACACTAGTGGAAGCAATAACGACGACAATTCCCCGTCCGCCGCCGCCGGCGGCTCCGAGGGAGGAGGAGGAGCAATGATGTCGAACTCCTCCGGCCGCCGTCCACGTGGCAGACCTCCTGGATCCAAAAACAAAGCAAAACCGCCCATTATCGTAACTCGTGAAAGCCCGAACGCTTTGCGCTCTCATGTACTGGAGATATCCAGCGGGTCCGACATAATGGCTGCCATCTCCGTTTTCTCCCGGCGCCGCCAGCGAGGCGTGTCGGTACTGAGCGGTAGTGGTGCAGTTATAAACGTCACTTTACGCCAGCCAGCTCAACCACCGATTGTAGCCCTTCAAGGACGGTTTGAAATCCTCTCCCTGTCAGGCGCGTTCCTTCCGGCCCCGTCTCCGCCGGCCGCCTCCGGGATGACGGTGTACCTCGCCGGAGTTCAAGGTCAGATTGTCGGAGGTAGTGTGGTCGGTGAGTTGATTGCTTCTGGTCCAGTGATGATTATCGCCGCGACTTTCTCAAATGCAACTTTTGAGAGATTGCCTCTTGAAGAAGAAGGGGAAGAAGCTCAAGTGGCTGCTCCTCCTCAAGAGAAAGTTGGACTTGTTTTGGGTCAAAATGGGTCGGATGGACATGTGGATCCGAATGTTGGACTGGTTTCGTGCGGAGAAAATAATTCAAACATGCCGCCCGGTTATAATTTACAACATAGTTTAATGCATCACAATGGGCAGTTGTCTCACGAGGATTTCGGTAATTGGGCTAAACCGGCAGCATACTAGACTTATTGGTGTAATGTGAAATTAGGGTTTGCAGCGCAAGGTTTGATTTTGATTTTTGTAGAATATTTGTCTATTTTCTGATGTTTTATAGCTTAATTGATCTTGATTATTAATCAGTGTATCATTTCTTGCATGCATATTTTTCTCTTGAGAAAATCAATGCTTGAATGGTTGATTTAGAGTTTGTTTTTGTATGAATAACACTTGTTGTAGAATCTGCCATTGATCTCATATACTTGTTAAAAACTTGAAATGATATAATTGGTGTATTTGATGACAAGGTTATTCATTTTAGTGACTGGATCTTAAGTTAGTGTTTTATATTTTGTTTCTTGACCTTTGAATTTTGATTAGTACTATCCATGAATATTTATGTACCATTGACGGATAAAAGTCCTTTATTAGGGACATTGATTAATACTTGTGTGTTTCTTCTTGATACATATGGTCTTCTAATTTGTTAAAAATAGAAATAGATTTTCATGCAGTGAGGTTCAATTATATAAAATGTGAAAGAATATCTCCAATAAATAAGCATAAAATGTAGGAAATAGTTAATTACAATTTAACCATCAATATTCCAATAATATTCAAAAATCAAAAGATCCTTAGCTTGTATATGAACTAACTAATTAACACAAGAGGCCCACAATAGAATCATTTAGACGGGTGATTGACTGCTTGTTCTTTCGACTCTAGTTATACAGTAAAATATTATAGCCACCACCTTTAATTCGGTTTCTGATTTGATTTTTGATTGGCTTCTTGTTCCTTTTAAACCTGATTGCTTCTAATTAACTCATCTTAATAAGATTCATGAATTTTGTAGCAAGAAATCTGACATGACAATTCTTATCGTAGTTTGATCTCTTGAATTTCAAGCTGTTGGCTTCAACTTCTAAATTCAATTAAGTCATAAAAGACAGTTTTCAATTAAATTCATATCATGCATGTCAGCTAAAATTCAGAATTGAATGCTAGTCAGTAGATTGATAGCACTGTAATTAGGTGCTTGATTGTGATTTGGTGATTGTTGTTGAATGAATGGACAAAGGTGCAATGAATGCGAGACCAAGTTGACGAGCTCCAGTCTTTTTCTGCTCTAGCTAGGTTTCAAACTTTCAATTCAAAATTTCACACGAAAATTAAATTCAATCAATTTGTGTGCAACTTGCAAGGCTTTTGTATGTTTCTTTTAGAACTTTCAACCCTTCGTGACATACTGATCTATATCCTTCTCTGAGAATTAATTGGAAAAATAAATTCTAACCTAAAAATGTAATCATTATCAAGGGATAGAGATTTACAATAGTACATGAAGTACGATGGATCATTGACGTTGTCAAATGAGGATCATGACAAAGGTTGTAATAATTACATATGAATTTTGAATTTGGCAGAGAAAGAGAACTTGTCTTTGAAATGGGTAGATAGGTGCCGTAAAACTTACAACCAATAAAATAAACTTTTGACTTTGAAAAACTGCCTCAGATAACGTTAAATAAAACTTGTATTTATAACTACTATTATTTTATTCGTGAGACTAAGTTTGAATATTGTTGATTTGTATATGTATCACCCTACTATTGGTCGAAAGGCATATGATTTGGTGACATGGCATTGTATAATTGGTATATGATGCATTATCCCACGTGCTGGTGAGCAGCCTCATGTCTACACTGGTTCAAACAAGTCGGGTCCCGTTTAGGCCCAGCTTGTTCCTTTCTTCATTTATAATTTCTTGTTTCCTGTTTGGCCGCTTGATTTGAATTTTGAATCCTATTTCTTTATGGTCCTTCATATGTTGCTGTTTTGTGCTGTGGGTCAGTTTATACTATTGATAGAACAATTTCTTGAGTTCTTTTTCTTTTTTGTCATCTGATGAGATTGGATGCAACTTGTTAGTGGAATGGCAGCAAAATTCATTTTCTTTTCTTTGTTTGATTAATAGGGTAACAACAATCATGACTTCATGTTATAATAACTCGTTAATCGAACTTCATTTCAGGCCAAATATGTCCTTAGTTAATAATTCTATAAACTTAGAATCAATCACGAAATTAAAAATGAGACGACTTATTTTCTTCAATTTGTGGGTTTTAGGAACTTCTTTGCTTTGCTTTTCTTCTTGTGAGGTTTGTTTAGATTAGTTGAACTTTAGTAAAGTAGATAGTATTAAAGTCTATATTTAATCTACCTAATTCAGTACACTATTATGAAGTCAGGGCAGCTAAAACAACTCCCTATATTAGCCTATTACGTATGGAATTATCTATTTAGGTGGATTTATGTTATGCTAAGTCTAATCCATTTACACATTGGTCAGTCTAGAACCTAATTCTAGAAGGAAAAACTACTCAGCACCCATTATTTAGCGCCTAAATAACACTCGGCCCATTTAAAAATGCAGCGCACTCATGCGCGGGATTAACCTAAGCTAGCGGCGCAACTTAACCACGTCCACGGCTCAATTCACACTCGCTCCATTCCGCTCCGCTTTGATTTTGTAGTTACTATTATTCATTTACTTTGATTGACATATATTTTGGACGGTGTGTTGAATTGTTATGTTTTCTGTATTATGTTGGATTGATATATCTTTTTAGTTGTATTATTATGTCTTTTAGGTATTATATATGGCTTTTGTATTGTATCGGATTGATATGCCTTTTAATTGTGTTTATATGACTTTTTAGTTACCGGATATATCTTTTAGTTGTATTAATATGACTTTTTATTTACCGATTATGTCTTTTTAGTAGAATATTATATTTTTTTTTTCTATCGTGTTGGATTGATACTTCTTTTTAGTAGAATATTATGTCTTTGTATTGTGTTGGATTCATATATCATGACTTTTTTCATTATTATATATATTTTTTAGTGGATTGTTATACTTTTTGTATTTTGTGTTGGATTGAAATGTATTTTTAGTTATATTTATATGACTTTTTAGTAAATGTGTATATCTTTTAGTGAAATGATATACCTTTCTATATTGTTGGATTGTAAAATAAAAGAAAAAGTAGAAGCAGCGAGTGATGTGAGGTCTGGTGCACCGTTGGAACAAATTAGAATGTGCGCGCGAGAGATACTTCATGAAGACGCGTATCTGAGATGCGCCGTTGGAACAAATTAGAATGTGCGCGCAAGAGATACTTCATGAAGACGCGTATCTGAGATGCGCCATTACAAGACGTGGCGCGCTGTGAGTGGACTAGCTCTCCATATCCGGACTCTTCTAGAAAATCAAATTAAAAGGATTAAATGATTAGTAAAATTGAAGGAAACAAAATACGGTCTGAAAAATACCAATAATGCAAAATTCAGAAGTACTGCCTACAAAAATCAACAAATCTAAGTACCAAAACAAAACAAAGACGAACTTATAAAAAAGCAAACAATACAACATCCTTGATCTAGTGCACAAAAATATTAAAATGAAATTAAACTAAAAAAATTTAGCGATTAGAGGATCCCTTTTTGGCGCGAAGCGATTGAAGAGCCTTTTCTCTCAGCTCAACCTCCAATCTCTTCTGTCTTTCTTCTTCCTCTGATTCTTCATCTCCAAAATCTTCATTTCTAACTTTACTTTTCCTTTTATGCTTCTCTTCATGATTCTCTCTCTTCTCTTCATTTTTCAAATGTCTCTCTTTCTCTCTCCTTTTCCTCTTAAATTCCTCGTCCGACAGTTCAGATTCTTCCGAGCTCTCGTCAGAATGTTTCTCATACTTTTTCTGCTTTCTTTTCCCTTTGTGACGCTTTTCCGTTTCATACTCAGACTCAGAACTAAACTCATTCATTTTTCCCTTCTGTTCTTTTTTGAATGAACCCGGTCCATGCTCTTCTTCTTCAACCTCGTAACGTTTTGACGTGACATATTCTTTTGATTTCCTTTTAGGAACGTAATCATCATTATTATAATTATTATAATCATCAGGAGAAAATGATTCTCTTTGCTTCCTTTTAGGACCGTAATTATTATCTCGCGCGTCTGGCGATTCTGACGGTTCACGAACAGCTCTTCTTACAATTTCTGACTTTCTGAAATTAAATATAAATTCCATCAGAAAATATACCATAGCACTCTCACGTTATAAACAAATCCATAATAAAAAAATAAAAAAATAAAAAAATATAACAAACCTTGCACGGGGAGCTGGTTCTTCATCAGGACTCATTTCAGGGCTGTCATGCCTCCTAAAACAACAAGCATACATAACAATAAATAATTAATTAAATTAGTAAATAACCATCCTTGTTTTTTAATAAAAAAATAATTAGTTTCAAACCTCTTGTATCTAGCAGACTCGTTTCTAGGAGGAGATGGAGAGTGACGGTTTTTGGTGGAAATTACTTTTCTATCCCTCATGCTCCTGCCTCCGTAAGGACTAACACTCCTAAAACACAAAATCATATATATAATTCAAATCAAATAAAAATACTCGTATAAAATAATAAATAAAAAGATAGCGATGAAATAATTGAAAAAAATAAAACTTGCCTCTTTCTCTGAGGAGGGGATTTTCTGGGGACGAAATCGGGAGACTCGGATCCAGCTGGCGATCCGTCAGGAGATAAACGGCGGATTTTGCTGGAAATTACGGTTCTGCCCCTGGTATGCTGACGTGGCTTTTCTGCCACGTCAGCGTCGGTGAAATGCTGAGCTGGCGGTCTTCTGTTGTCCTTTCTCCTGTATTCCTCTTGGCTGGGTCTCTCATAAGGACTTGGGCTCCTACGTCACAAACAAATTTCAGATGAAAATACATATCATGGAATAAAATAATAATAATCCTCATTGGTCACCTCTTTCTTTGAGGAGGAGATCTTCTTCTAGAAGGGGAGGATCTTCTGGGTGCAAAATCCGGGGATCTGTATCGTCTGCCGCTCCTTCTGTACGAAGGCGACGGAGATCTCCTGCGTCTCTGCGGCCTTATCACCCGTCTCCTCCATTTATCACCATCATCCCTGTAATAATAATAATAATAATAATAATAATAATAATAATAATAATAATACTAATAATATAATTATTAAAAGAGGTTTAGATTAAAAGAGGTTGTGATATGAGATGGTGTCGTGCCTGGAAGGCGAGTTGCTGCGCGACCTGCTTGCCAACGGAGATTTCCTGATATAATAAAATTAATTCAGAATATGTCCAAGTTAATATTGCTGTTAAATGCACGAATAATATAGTTAAAATGATTGTTGAATAAACTACCGGTTTCTTGACGGAGATTTATTATTATGCTTGGTTGGATCCTTGGCTGAAATTTCTTCTTCTGGAATTAAAGTTTCATCCTGTTTTGAAGTAAAGAGAATCTATCTGAATTTCATCACAAATACACCATTTGTCACAACCATAATTTTTAAATTATTTAAATATATTAAATCAAAGAAAAATAAAATACCGCTCTTTTATTCTTCCTCTCCAATTCGTCCTCTGCCTTCTCCTTCTCTCTCTTCTTCTGTATCTCCTCCATTATTCTCTCACTCTCCTCCTAAAAACACAATAAAAAATATATATTCATATTTAAATTCACATTTAAAAATTAAAATTTATTAAATAAATAATATAAAAATGTGACCTTTTTCTTTTGGATTTCTAGTTGCTTGGCGTCCAAGAATTGTTGAGGCACGCCACTTGCATTATTCTGAGCGCTGATTAATAAGCCCCACAATTCCTTCATGAATTTCGATGTATTTTTCTCCATGAATCCAGTCAGCTGGATCTGAATCTGCTTCCCATCCAGATTCTGTATAATACAGATAATTCAAATATTATATGTATTAAGTGAATCTATAGTATGTGGTAAATGAAATGATCATACTTTTGATTCTAGAAGGCCGTAGATAAAGTTGATCAGAACTTCGTCTTCAAAACCGAGGAGTTCCGTAACCCTAGTTGCAATCCATGGTTTTATCACGTCCATTTTCACTTTCGCAATGTCAACCTAAAATTCGCGATTCAAATTTTCAAAGTTCAGCCATTAAAACCCTAATTTTAAGATATTAGTTTGAAAGTAAAAATTGAGGTAATTAAGCAACAACAAAATTGATAAATGGGAAAATTGAAAAAGATGAAATGGACGAACCGATTGATCGAGCTCAGGCGGGAACTTGTGAGTCTTGAGAAGCTTGGCCTGCTTGTTAGAGAACCTCGTGTCTTGATCCGCTGTAGTGCCCTGTTCAATCAATCCACAATTTCACGCTTCAAATAAAAAACCTAGCAATTCAGGAGAAAAGAAAGGAACGATGATAATTGCTTAGAATCTGACCCGAAAGAATCCGCCCGACATCTTGCTTGGGGTTTAGCTAGGGTTAGGGTTCCAACTGAGAAGAAAGAAGTCCAGAGCGCGAGCCAGAGAGAGAGAGAGAGAGAGAAGAGAGAGACGGGTTTAGTTGGGTTTTAGTTAGAAAACTATTTGGGTCTATATGATAGTATTATATATATCGGCTTGTTTTTAGTACATACGGGCCTTTTGGGCCATAATCATTCCCTTTAATTTTGAGTTATATTCAATTTACTGTATTGTTTATTTACTTTTGTTAAGATGGTGATTAATTTTGTATTTTTTTGGTTTTGAGAAAAAAATATCTTATCTCAGTTATCACATAGGCCCAGCAGAGAGACTTTATATTCAGTGGCATTTGAGCAGGTCAAATGTTTTTCATTAAAATATATTAAATTATGATTTTGTTACCTGCTCAGATGGTACCTATTAATATGAGGGTTTCATAAATTATTTCATTTTCAAAACAAAAGAGGGGAAAAAAGGTTACAATCAGAGTGCAGATTTGATTTTATTTTCATTACATGCTAATATTTTGTATTTTATTTGATTCGAACAACTAGACTACAGTTATGCGCAAAACTTTCTTAATCTCGAAGACTAAAATTCTTATATATATTATTAGTTGTAAGTTATGAAATTTCGAATGATTTGTAGTTAATTAGAAGTCAATGATGGCTTTGGGGTCAATAACATGGCTGGCCAGCTTTCTTGCGTTTGCTACAAGTTCTGCACCGTCTGCTCTTTATCGGGTCAGATTCGGATCAGATTCAAATCCAATAACTGATGCAAACATTGAAACACAATGAAATTATCAACTATCAGGCAGATTTATACGGGCTATTGGATCAATTTGATTAACAACTTGTTTAATAACAAGTATATTATTGTGGTGTTGTTGATGCTCTACTGAGGGTACTTAATTAATCATGGATCTAACATAGTTAAGCATTGATTAAACCGTTGGATTTGCTTATAATCTAAGTGCAAATAATTTGTTGGTTGGAATCATTAGCATGGCAACTAAATTCTCCAGCTCGTACCATGTTAGTTATGCTTATCATGATATATCTTTATGTATATGCTACTTAAATTGGAGTCATAATATGAACATTGATATGTTAAGTAATGATCAGAAATCCTTAATTACCTCATGCATGAATCACTTGTTCATTCCTAGACACATGCGAATATTTATTTATCCCACCACAGCAGTAAATTATGACTTTTTCCTACTCATGCATTCAACAATACAAAATAAAATAAGCAAAAGGGCAATTGATGAATGTCACTCTTGGACTTGTTCCAAAAGTCGCTAAGAGAAAAATTAATATTCACTTTTAGTAAACAAATGTATCTTCCATGCAAAAGTTTTGATTTGATTGCTTCCTTCTAACAAATAGTATACTTGATATGTTCTATCTATGTAAAAGGGCGTTGACTTCTTCCCTTCATCTCTTTCATTTAATGCATTCATTTCCCCTACAACTCATTAAATCCTTCTGCGCGTTGCTTCTTACAACCGCCCCATCATTCAAGAACCCTCTCAGAAATTCGTCTCTTCAAATCCATTTATTTAATCCATTGTATAACATCCATTTATTTCCATCCCTCTCTCCTTATATATCTCCATTTTTTCCAATTCCCAACAACAAAAGAATACAAACTACATAGAATCTCGATTCATCATACAACACTATGGTAGCACTAATGCCTAAATCATGGCTGAAGGTAGGCTTCGGATCAGCTTACGACGTGAATCAAAACCCTTCAGACTCGCTCGGGATTCTAGCTTTTGAAGCGGCCGCTACAATGGCAAAACTTGTCTCCTTACACCAAATCTTATCGGATTCGGAGATCCGCAAATTCCGATCCAATATGCGCTCTCAAGGCATTTCATACCTCACTTCACCGGACCAAGTCTACCTCTTACAACTCGCCTGCGCTGAGATTCTCCGTGACCTGGACCTTGCGGCCGATGGTGTGGCACGTCTGTCGGAACGTTGCCAGACGACTTTTCCTCGTGCGTTTAAACATACATATTCAGATGCTAAACACGGGTCACTCGGAAGTCTACTGGAAGAATTCAAATTCAACAAGGGGTTAGATCAGAGGATCAAGAAAATGGAGAAATTGACGATGGTGACTTGCCGATTATACAACGAAATGGATACTTTGAACGACTTAGAAATGTCCGAGTCGAAAATGGAGGAGTGGAAGAAACATAGCGGACCGATTCCCGCACAAGAAACACTACAAAAGTTTCAATTTGAATCAGATAATTTGAGGCGAGTGTTGAAATCGCAACGCCAAAGAGTTCGCAAATTGATGGAAGAGTCATTATGGTGCTCGACTTTCGACAAAGCGCTTGGCATGATGGCCAAAGTGTCTCTTTCTATCCTTTACAAACTTTGCTTGACTTTTGGGCAACACGTTAATGGTTTACCTCCTGTGTTCAATAATACGGTTTATTCATATGCCCCTAAAATCAAGTATTCATCCGGACCGTTGGAAAGCCCGAAACCAAATGTTCATGAAATCCCAATTCTTCGGCATTCGGCTCCTATATTTGTGCGGCAAGATGAACTGTCAAAACCATTGGATAAATTGGTCAAATCATTGACACCGCCTCCAGGTACAGTTGGCAACTCAGGCATGGCGAGACGGTATGCAAATGTGATTTCGTCAGCCGAAAAACTATTAGCCTTGCAATCAGGAAACCAGATATTATCACGAGACGAAGACGGCGAGGAAGATGAAGAAGAATGGGGAACAAGAGAGGAATTATATGAACTGTTGCCAATGAATGTACGATCTGCCGTCAAAGCGAAATTGAAAGAATGTTGGAAAAAGAACGCGGGTGAAATGGCGGATCGAGATGTGGCTGATGGGTGGGGCCAGGCAGTTCAGGGAATACTGAGTTGGCTAGGCCCAATGGCGAGAGATACAGTAAAATGGCATGACGAGAGAAACATGGACAGAACGCAAAGATTTTCTACGAGTTCTAGAATGCTTATGGTTCAAACACTTCATTTTGCGGACGTGGAAAAGACCGAGGCGGCGATTGTTGAGGTGCTTGTAGGGCTAAGTTGTATGTGTTGGTATCATGGGCAACGCGGCTGTTCCGTCCGATCGTGATTAATTGGTAGACCGTGTGTATGGATTATAGAGTTTATTGATTGTGTTTGATTTTATTCATATTTTTAGGTTTTTTTTTTGCCAGAGGATGTATAGTTGTCACTTTTTTGTACATTCATATTCTTTTGGTTTCCTTCTTTGTATCTATGGGGTGGAGTTTAGTGTTAATTTATGAAATATTGATATTAATTGTAGTTCATTTTTTCTATATTGACTTTTTTCCCCTTAAATATAAATGATAAAGTATTTGATACTTTAAAATACTTTATAGTAGTCTGGATGCAATATGTGATGAATTGGAGGAATGGTTTGTTTGCCTTTTTATCTTTTTATTAGTTTTCTGGAAAGCATTGGCATGGATTACAGCTAGTAATATATTCTTTGATCTTCTTACAAGCTGGAATCACATGCTCCTGACTAGCAAAAGTTCCCATGTCATTGAATATTTCAAAATCCCCCGACAATTTCTTTTTTCAAAATCTTGTAGATCAAGTCAAAAACGAATCAAACACACATTACATTATCTCTAGTTAAGGACCCCACGATTATATATAAACATAACAATGGTATTGAGAAATCTGTCGTACACAATTTATGGATATTCGCTATCTTCGCGGCAAAGAATGAATTTAAATTTTGAAAGCAAAAGAACCTGAAGCTTAGCTTTTTATATTCTTAACTTTTTGATTATATTTTGCTTTAGTTTGAATTGGTTTTAATCACTTTTATATAAAACTCGATGTAACGTTTTTTTTTTTCATATTAATATCACCTAAGCAAATGCTTACCTTGGTAATGAGAACTGAGAAAATACATGCAAAAATTTGCACATCATAATCTCCTTAAAGAAAGACTAGTTAATTACTAATCAAAAAAAAGAAAAAGAAAAAAGAAAGACTAGTCAATCATTTGGGCCTAATACACTGGATCAATTTAATAGCCTATACTGTAGCAAAAAACATACGGGCCTTCAATTTTTTTGTACAGATCCTTTTATTGTGTCTGTTTGACACACTGGACTAATTTAATCATTACTATACAGCAGACAAATAAATAGAAATAGTCTAGTCGGGCCTTCATTATTCCTCTCTCGGTCTTGTTCAGCTATTGATACAGACTCATACAAATAGAGGAGTCAAGTCGGCTTATAAACACTAAAGAGAGAGCTGTAGAGAGAGCGAGAGAGAGCTGTAGAGAGAGGACTAGGAGTTATCTGTTGGGCCAGTTGAATTGAATTGAATAATCAATCAATCTGTGGACCGAGTGAGTTGAGGCTGAATTGTAGGCAGGACACGTGGCCCCACCTCCTCCGTTTCGGACCCAAACCTATTTATATTCTCCTCTTTATTCCTTCCCTCCTCCGCCCGCTCACGTCCGCTCTCTCTCGCTCTCCTTCCGTCCTTCTCTTAGCTGACCTCGATCTGATCTGCTGCGCCGAATCATGGCGGGGAATGGAAATGTGTCCAGGGTTTACATCGAGGTCATCGATGACGTCATCAACAAGGTCCGGGACAACTTCATCAAGTTCGGCGCCGGCGAGCCCGTCCTCAACGAGCTCCAGTCCGTGAGTAGCTTTTTCCCTCCCTGTTTTTTTTTTTTTTTTTTGATTTGTTGTTGGTTCTGATCTATCTGGTGCCCGATTTGGGGGCGGACAGTTGTGGGAGATGAAGATGATGCAGTGCGGGGCGATCAGCGGGAACATAG
The DNA here is from genome assembly GCA_024447665.1 of Juncus inflexus. Taxonomy (NCBI): domain Eukaryota; kingdom Viridiplantae; phylum Streptophyta; class Magnoliopsida; order Poales; family Juncaceae; genus Juncus; species Juncus inflexus. Next base: position 297,043 of record JAJHPC010000005.1, read on the forward strand.
AGAGGCCGCCGCCCAGAGTTCCCGGTCAGGCCAACCCGGTTCACGACCTCAACGTTCCGTACGAGGGCCCCACTGAGGAGTACGAGACTCCTACTGCTGAGATGCTCTTTCCTCCCGTACGATACTCTCTCCCTCTCTTCAATTTTTCTTTCTATTGATTCTTGATCTCAAATTCGAACTGATTAGTACTGATTCTGATCTGAAATTTCAAATTTTGAGCTGATTAGTGGTGATTCTGATCTGAAATTGAGCTGATATCGGTGATTCTGATCTGAAATTGGAACTGATTTTGTGTGCAGACTCCGTTACAGACGCCGATCCAGACTCCGTTGCCAGGAATGGAGCAAGGCATGTACAATATCCCGACCGGCCCTTCAGATTACGCTCCGTCTCCTCTGAGCGACACGAGAAACGGGGCCGATATTAAATCTGGACGACCCAATCCTTATATGGTACCCAAAATATTAAGAATTTGTTGTATTTCCTTATTTATTTTCTTAATTTGTTTTGATTTGATTTAATTATGGTTGGTTGATTGTTTTGTTTTTTATTTGTGAAGCCGCCGCCTTCACCGTGGATGAATAATAGACCGTTAGGAGTTGATGTTAATGTTGGTAAGTGTGTAACTTTTTTGTAATTAAGCACTAAGATTAATGTTTTTTTTTTCTTTCAAAATAATGAGAATTAAATTTTTTATTTTTTTATTTATCAGCGTACGTTGAAGGGAGGGAGGATGCAAACAGGGAAGGACCCAATCAGCATCGAGTTCAGGTCTCTTTTATTTTTATTTTTTTAAAAATTCGAGTAAAATTGTTTTTTTGTGTTACTTTATATTTTGTTATTGGCGTTTTGGATATTTATTATGTGAGATATTCTTGTCAGAAACAGTATATTTTATACTAGGTAGTTAACCGTTGAGAATTTTGAATTAATTAGGGTTTTGGTCTCTTAGTGTATTGATTATCTGTGACGTTTCCATTCCTTTGTAAAACAATAAGTAAATAATAAATAAATGAATAAAATATTAATGTAGGATTTCTTCTTGCCGACTGGCAAGCGCAAGAGAGACGAATATCCGTCTCACATTATTCCTGGCAATAATAACAGTAATAATAATAGCAACAATAATTATATGCCGCAACAAGACGGATCTGCTGATGTCATCATTGAATTCGAGGTATAACAATCATTCCACTTCCAGATTTTCTTTTCTTTTCCATTTATTTCTATCCCTCATAAACATGAAATACTCAATTTTTTTTTTCTGAACCTTATAAATGGAAACAGGTCAGCGATAATCAGATTATGAAATCAAAAGGATCTTCTTCTTCAGCGATTCCGCAGCGTGATGGCGTTAATGATGAATACGACGTAATTAATTCAATAAATTTACCGATCTTTAATCTGCTCATAATTATTTATTTATTTATTTATTACCTTTTTAATTTATTTTAATTATTGAAGTTATATCCTCCTTATCCGAGCATTCCTCCTGAGGACTACAACAACATCGTCAACACTCCCGCTGAACCTGGTAAATAATATTTTTATTCTCACTTTTTATTTATTTCCTGCGTCTTTTATTATTAACTACTAACTATAACAACAACAACAATAATAATAACAACATGTTTCTGTTTTTATTTTTACTTTTACTTTAATTAGTAATTTTATTTTAATTATTTTTTATTTCTCTTTTATAATTTTAATTTTATTTTATTTATCGTGTTTTGTTTTTCTTATTTTTATTTATTTTCTTATCATTATCACTTTTATTAAAATTATTATTCTAATTTGTAATTTTTTAAAAATTTATTCTGAAAACTTTGGAAGATGTGAGGGTTGCAACGCCATCAGGCGGATCGGCGACCCCGAAAGGCAAGGCGACACCTGGCGGGAAGACTCCTGGCGGGAAGACACCTGGCGGCGGAACGGCAGGCGCAGAGGACGAGGAGCCGCCTTTGAACGAGGACGACGACGACGACGACGATTCCGAGGATCTCGAGCAGGGCGACGACGACGGCACTGGCGGCCAGCCCCAGCACCTCGTCCTCGCCCAGTTCGACAAGGTCATTTCTCACCAAAACGCCCTTTGCTCTTTTATTAGTTCAGTCCCCATCCTTAGTAAAATTAGTTTTATTGGAAAATATATTGAAATTGAATAATCAGGTGACGAGGACGAAGAATAGGTGGAAGTGCACCTTGAAGGACGGCATCATGCATCTCAATGGAAAGGATATCCTCTTCAATAAGGTTTTGGACCCCCCCTCTCTCTCTCTCGCTCTCTCTCTCTCTCTCTCTCTCTCTCTCTCTCAGTGTAATTATTAGGGTTGTGACTGTTTACATATCTGTTATGGTGATATGCAGGCAATGGGAGAGTTTGACTTCTAATTTTGGGCGAGAAAGGTTTGTAGTTTAATATGGTGTTTCAGACTGCATTAAAATCGTCTCTGGAGGAATTTGAGAGGTGTTTTAAGACGTTTCTTCTTCTTGGGAGTGAGAGTGGAACGAATTATTTATTAGTACTGTAAAGGAAAAAAGTGAATGGTAGAGTTGATGAGTACTGTAAATCTATCTATTTTTTTGCTTATTATATGAGGAGGAACTTGAACTATGTGCTTTGATGGAGTTTTTTTTTCTAGGATTCTTGGGTATTTTGTTGCGGCCATATCGTACGTATTTTAACTAAGATTATTATTATCGTGTTTGTCGAATTTTATCACATGCTATCATTGATCAAGTAGTGTGGTCTAATCTGATTAGAGGTCATGTAATATGATAGGGATGTGCTTTAGGTGCATGTGCATGCAATGCATGTGGTGAAATGTTCAGTTGGAATCTATCTCTACGGGGTCTAATGTACTTCAATAAATCAAAATAGAAATACGCGTGCTCAAATTTCTCTATCATCGTTTCATGCCTCTATTTATCAAACGCTTGAAAAACCTTAGGCCCAATCCATGAAAGAAGCACACAAATAAAAGGGCTTACGTTTGTTAGCTTACAAGGCCTCCAGCCTGTTTTCTTCAATCCAAACGAAATAATAAGAATAAGATCGTAAATAAAAAGCAAAACTGAACCAAGAACAAAATGCATTACATTCACATATTTACAGACTCCTCTCTAAAAGAATTGTATACAACATAAAACAAAAAAAAATTGTATGCGGCGTTGCTGCCCCTGCCCCTAACAACAAAGAAAGAAGCAAAAAGAAAAAAAATAAGATAAGAATTTCTCACACAAATAGGCCACCAAGATTATCGTATATAATTTACACAAAAAGCTTTCAGAATCCTTCAAAACCAGGCACCTCTAGTTCCTGTTTTGCACAAGATCCTGAAGAGAACCGGGTTCCGAAACCGGCATTGGCGATGCCGGATTCCACCATCCTTTATTCAGAGCCGGCATTTCATTTCCTGTCTTTTCATTCTCATTCAAGATTCGATTTTCATCTTTCATATACCAAGCATACCAATCAGGAGACCCAGTAACGGTCAAAGGAGACAACAATGGAATCGTAAAATTGCTTTCTGTGTATTTTTCTTTTGGATCGAGTTGTAATGAAGACGGAGCGCGTTTTTGGAGCCGGCTTGGCTGTTTCTTTGCCTCCTTGGCCATGTTGGCTTGTTGTTTGTGTGGATTGAAAGGAAGTAAAGTATTGGGGAATTCCATCAGGGAACTGAATTTCGAATTTGAATTTTGAGAAGTGTTGAATTGAGATATTTCTGTTGTTCGAATTGAGGGATTATTGATTTGGGAAGGGTGGGCGTTGTTGTATCTTATATGAGAGTTGAATGACGTGTTTCTAGTTGGTTAAGTTACGTTATTCCAAAAATAGAAAAAATAGGTCATTCTTGACTCGTGACGTACAATCTCCTTTTTGCGATGAGTTGTGAGTTTGGCTTCTTCTTCTTTTTTTGTTTGTCTTTTCACATCTAACTGTATGCTTTCACCACAATCGTTTTTTTAGATTTTCTAAATTAATTCTTTTTGTAGATATTTTGCGACAATTTTTTTATGACATTTTTCCTTTCTAAATAGCAAACCAACTGTTAATGGTAAATCAATTGGAAAATTATAGTAATTTCAAATTTATGTGTATGCTATATAAACGGAAATTTATAAATATTAGATTAATTACAACTTGGAATAGCATCCGAAGTGCAAACGTCATGTATTTATTCGTTTCTAGTTTGTACTTTCATGTCATCTCATCTCATTGTAGAAACCGAACCGACTGAATATGCAGATTGGCTAAAACACTCACTCTCTCACATATGTAGAGCATCACCGCATATGTGGATCGGCTAAATCTCACCCACTCTTTCTACCATAATACTATTACCGAACTTGAAGGAATTGTATGCTGAGATGGATTTTAGGGATGGAAAGGATTCACAGCTTATTGTATCCGTATAATGACAACATGTTCCGGAGCTAGAATTACTTGAGCTAGGGGTTTGTATCTGGATTTAATAAAGAAAATAGTTTGTATTTGAATTTCTTTTCTTTGCTATTTTTTGTTGTTTTAACTTGCTAATATTTTTGTTGAATTTGTTGGAGATGAGTTGGACTAACTACGGCGGTTTCAAAGAGGTAGCAGCTGGTAACTTATGGGATATTGTGTTAGATTGGCAAGAACTATCACTTCAATACCTCAAAGTGATTCATATCCATTATAACCAATGCATACAAGATGCATTGCCACTTCTCAAGCTTTTGCTTAGATCCATCTCCAAATAATCTTGACTTTTTTAGAATAATCTTGACAAGATTCTGGCTGACCATGCTTCAAATAAATGTGAAATTAAATCAATATGCCTTGTGATTTTTTTTGGAATAATCTTGTCAAAGTTTTATTATTATTTTATTGGTTGAAACTAAATTTTATTCTCACATGTGTGAGAGTATCACCGCATACGTGGAATTTGCTAAAACACCTACTTTTACAGATACGTGGAATTGGCTAAAACACCTACTTTTACACATATATGGAGCATCACCGCATATGTGATTTGACTAAAATGCTCACTCTCTCACATATGTGGATTGGATAAAACACTCACTCTTTTTCACATATGTGGAGCATCACCGCATATGTGCTCGAAGACTGGACCAAGATACCGCGATCACCAATCGCTTGCTCAATGTTGCAAGCAAACAATTGAAATTCAAAGCTATTAATCCGAATACCATCCTTAGCAATATGCCAAATCTCAAAAGGCTAAAGATGGGGCTATATTTTGTATATGTAGATTCTTTTTTAGTCTTATTTTTTTTTGTGTGAGTGTGATTCGTTAACTTGTTAAAATTTAACATAATTTATCTATTTCAACGTGTCGCCAAGCATTAGGACCTAGAGATATTTCCCCCTGAATTTGAGAAGTTAGAGAAGATATGTTTTGACTTCGAATTTCAGGAGGAGGATGATGCAAGGGTTATTCTTTCAGTATCGGAGCATGCCCCAAAGCTACAAGTACTTGGATGAAGGCTTGTATTTAGATTTAATTAAAAAAATGGTTTGTACGTGCATTTATTCTTTCTGTAAAGATTTCTTATTTTTTACTCATGTGTTTCATGCATTGAATTTATTGTAGACATTTGAGAATTTTGACAGTCCTAAACAAGTGACAATTACGGACTTTTGGGGACTTTTTTGGATGGGAAAGAATTATCGTTTAATCAGCTCTGATTTATTAAGATCAAATAGCATGGTTGCTTGGAGCATTCGTTGCCACTTCTCAAATTTTACTTGCATATGCTCCAAACATCGTTCAACTGGGTGTAAAGCACGATCCTTGGTGTGATCATCTGATAGGCTTTGGTTTGGATTATGAATGTTGTTTGTTCTGCTTTAATCTCAGAAAATTGTAACTTCTGAGATTTTGGGAAATCTTCTCTTATGCAGCTTGAAAAAACGAATACAAAGCTAAGGCTAAAACGGATGAAGTTGTAGAGCTCACATAATTGCTCCATAAAGAACTTGAATCAATGAAAAAGATGATAACAAAACATGAAAAATTCCGTCAATGGATAGAGGAGCAAGCTTCAAGCAATTACGGAGGGTTGTACTTTAGAGACTTTTCTTATTGGGAGCTCAAAGATGCAACAAAACAACTTCAGTAATGAAAACAAAAAATGAAGATAGCAGGTACAGAAGCGTATTTAAGGCAATAATTTCATGCATGATAGTTGTTGTGAAGATTCTCAATGCCGGAAGGGGCGCGTGAAAAGAAAGGTTTCTCCTGCCAGAAGGAGATTCAACATGTTTTCTGAAAAAAAAACATTATTATGCATTCCGGTTAAGTCGGATATGAAGAGATCACCTTGGTAATGACAATTTCCCGTGAACGTAACAAACCAGGCACGTGCATCATAAGTAACCAGTTCAAAGGAGAAAATGTTGACATGGGTAGTGAAATTGGGAAAAGTTATATTTGACTGGGAGGCTCACCCAATCTAGGATTTCTAATTCTACACATATTTGACTAAAACACATTTTTACTCACATATATGAAGCACCACTGCATATGCAGATCAATTAAAAAAAATTCTACATATGTAGAGCATCACCGCATATACGAATTGACTAAAATACACTTCCTCACATATGCGGAGCATGCGCTCAAAGCCCGAGCAACACACCACGACTGCTTATCGTTTGCTCGACCAATTGGGAATTTCAAATTATATTCAATTAAAAGAAACAAAGCATCATTCTTTTTAGATTCGAACTCACCATTAATGAGTCAAGAAACTTACTACTACATTTGCCGTAACTCGAACTTAAGATTTCTCTCAAATTAATCTTTTGAACTTGAGATTTCTCTCAAAGTTTGATCTTTCTTATCTTGCTTTAGTACAATTTACTCGCAGTTCTTTGTTATTTCTTTTTTTTAGTTTATAGTTTTACAACCACAAATACAATTTATTTGCAGTTCTTTATTATATCTTTCTTTTTAGTTTATAGTTTTACAACCACACAAACACAACATAAAACTATACAACACAAACACATCCAAAAGTATCTCTTGTACTGATATGGACCAGTTTGTTTTCTTTGTAAGGTGGATTTGCCAGGCGAAAGACCGACGGAACCAACTGCCATATTTTGGGACACATTAGTAGATGAAAGAAAGGGTGTGTGTAAGCACATAATTACTGCTCACATAGTCAACATGAAAGCCGCAGATTCCGTAAACTCATTTTCGACCGAACTAGAAAAACTGCTGATAGGAAATTTACTAAGGCGGCCTTTGGGACCTTACATATTTGTTTCCGACCACTTGCACAAAACTTGAAGGGCTTCAAGAAAAGCTAGAGTCCTCTTTGTGGGGCGTAGATAATAGAGAATGAATCATATTTCTGCCCATTAGTATCCAATTATCCAACTGGACAATTTTTCCTATTTATTTGGCTGTTACAACGAGTCTTGGATGTTTCATGACAAAATTGTAGACTGCTCTTTTTGAGAAGAAAAAATAGTTTTCTTTATTGTTCTCATTCTTGTTTTGTTCAGATTTGGTTGATTTTGAGTGCATGAAGCACATTCGCAAGTTTCTCATAAAGTGTTAATCAAACCCAAACAAAAAAGTCAGTTCAAGTCTACAAAGATATAGAATAATTTTGGCTAAATGAAAATCAAACAAGTCCTAAATTCATGGCAACACAATGTTTCCTATATTCTCATTGCACATTTAATTCATTCAAACAAGTCCAACTATTTTTTTTTAATTTCAAACAAGCTAAAATTCTCTTTGTGGGGGATAGATGTTTGTGACCTGCATCTGCTTGTTGAACTATACAGCCTTTCTTTGCTGATTCTGGTCTGGTACTGTTACCAGCACCCACATTGATTAATCAAATAATCTCTCTGAGTCACGTACCTGTACCTACCTTTTCCAGCAGCCAAGCTCAGCGAACCAGTTGATCCACCAAGAAGGAGGAACAAATAATCAGAGTAAGACTAAACTCGTTCTTGTTAGTACAAATTATTTGGGACATTCGGATTTTGACAATGAATAAAATATTTTATTTATAAATAGAAATTCGTTTACATACATAATCTTGTTACATAAAATAATCTTTTACCCGGATCGCGTGAACACTGCCCTAAAGCGTATCATGTCTTATACGTGCAAGACATATGGAATCGCTATGTCACTTCTTAGCGCACGAGCATGAAAGCAACTGACGGTAGTCCTCCTCAACACCTAATATAAAATTGGTTTATTTCTAAAAATATTTATATAAATATACTAGAGTTCTGTGGAGAATAGCTGAGAGTATAGACATGATTTGTGTTATTATTCTCTGGCTCCATCCTCATCTTGTAATAGAGCCAATATTTATAAGAGATACTTGGCCTATATGTTGTGAATAAATTGGGTCTTTAATTTTGTTGATCGGATCAAGATTCAAAGGGAATAGCGTCCGAATCAAAAAGAAATCAGCCGGCACAAACCCAAGCTTTGTTTTACTCTCATCTCACATAAGCCGGTTGCCCATAAGTACAAACGTCATATTTTTTTGTTCGTTTCTAATGTGTACTCTCTTCTCATCACAATCTCATTGTAAAAACCGAACCGACTGAATATGTAGATTAGCTAAAACATTCACTCTCGCACATATGTGGAGCATCACTGTATATGTGGATTGGTTCAAACACGCACTCTTTCTCACATATGTGGAGCATCACCACATATGCGCTCGAAGATCATACTTCACTTCTCTACACATGAGAGTAAAATTGCACCATTTTTTCTCTCATCGTTCTAAAAATACAAGCAGTAACCTACCATGTACTTTCATTGTTTTTCTTCATTTATTTTTAGAAGCAATGATATAAGGGATCTTCATTTTTTTCGGATTTTAATGTTGAGCATGATATGAGCATTCTCTAGAAGTACATACATCAACCAGGTAATTAAAATGGATTTTTTTTATTCACAAGAAACAAAAGGTAGAATTTGCTGCTGAATCGGTTAACTTGGACAGTTGTGTTTGAGGACAAAATAAGCCATATTCAGGAAGAATTGAAAGAAAACATCATCAATCGTTTACCAAGCAAGGAGGTAGCACAGACAAGCATCTTATCGACCCAATTAAGATATACATGGAAATCAACTGATAAACTAGTATTGAAGAGTGATTATAGTTTTCACCTGACGAATTTGTCTAGGATTTTGGGCCGAGTTTTATTTTAATTTTTTTCCCTTGCAATCTTGTCTAGAAATGATAAGGATTTTGGGCCCAGTTTTACGTTCATTTCTTTATTTGCAATTTCGTGTAGAAAAATGATAAGGATTTTCGGCCCACCTTTATTTTTATTGCTTTCTTTGCAATTTTGTAGAGAAAAAACGTTAAGGAATTTGGGCCCAATTTTATTTTCATTTCTTTCTTTGCAATATTGTATAGAAAGGATTTTAGGTTTGTATAAACTAACGAATTTTGTTTCCAAATTTAACAACCAACTTATTTCCATAGGCCACTTGTTTCCAATTTTTTTGGAATAATCTTGCCAAAGTTTAATCATTATATTATTGGTTGAAACTAAAATTTTATTCTCACAGTTTGGAGTATCACCCCGTATGTGGAATTAGCTAAAACACCTACTCTTTCACATATGTGGAGCATCACCGCATATGTGGATTTGATAAAACACCCACTCTCTCACATATGTGGACAATCAATGCATATGCTAGAAGAAGTGGCACACAAGCTTAATCATGTCGTCATGACTGAGATGCAGTTATCGACTTTTGCTAGTGAAGTACATTATTCGGAACATATCTACCTTTTTACACCATTCCCACTTGATATTTTTTTTATGTAAGATCTTTACTTTTTTATGCAGCTCAATAAAGAAAAAAAAAGAACAAAAAGTTAACTGAGGCCCTTGGTAGAGAGAGATTCTGACGTGAAGAGGTTGTGAGCAAGTTATCTAAAGTTGAATACACCCTCTCTACTCTTTTGTTGGTAGTAAAAAAATTATAATTTCTAAGATTTTTGGAAATCTTCTCTTATGCAGCTTGAAAATAGGAATACGAAGTCAAGGTTAAAATGGATGAAGTTGTATAGCTCACATAATTGCTCCATTCCGTCAATGGATAGAGGAGCAAGCTTCAAGTAATTACGGAGGGATGTACTTTAGATACTTTTCTTATTCAGAGCTCAAAGATGCAACAAACAACTTCAATGATGAATGCAATTGGAGATGGCGGGTACGAAAGAGTATATACGTCAATAATTTCGGGCATGACGGTTGTTGTGGAGATTCTCAATGCTAAATGGGAGAATGAAAAGAAAGGTTTCTCATGACAGAAGAAGATTTATCATGCTTTCTGGAAAAAATAAACACGATTATGCATCCCGGTTCAGTCGGACCTAAAGAGAAAATCAACTTGGTGATGACAATTTGCCATGAACGTAACAAGGCAGATACATCACAAGTGACTGGTTCAAAGGAGAAAATGTTGGCAGGGGTAGTGAAATTGGGACGAATTATATTTGATCGGGAGACTCGCCCAATCTAAGGTTCCTAATTCTGCCACCATATTTGTTGTGAACAAATCTAGGGTTTACTAGTTTAGGGTTGTGAATAAATCCACAACGGAGCATCTACATATACAGATCGACTAAAATACATTTTTTCTCACATATGTGGAGCATCACTACATATACGGATCAACTAAAATACTCTTTTTTTTACATATGTGGAGCATCACCACATATATGGATTTGACTAAATCACACACTCACATATGGGGAGCATGCGCTTGAAGCCCGAGCAGGTCACCACGACCACATATCATTTGCTCGACGTTGATGACGCACAATTGAGAATTTGAACAAAGCCTCATTTTTTAGATTTGAACTCACCATTAATGAGTCTGAGAGACTTGCTAATACGTTTGCCGTGACTCAAAACTTGAGAATTCTCTCAAATTAATCTTTCGAACTTGAGATTACTATCAAAGTTTGATCTTTATTATCTTGCTAATTTAGTACAATTTACACATAGTTCTTTATTATTTTCTTTTTTTTCAGTTTATACTTTTACAACCACACACACACAGTTTACTTGCAGCTATTTATTATTTCTTTCTTTTCAGTTTATACTTTTACAACCACACAAACACAACATAAAACTATACAACACAAACACATCCAACATTATAACCCATCTAATTACCACCGTCACATTCACTACCCTCTCCTTTCTCTCCCACTTCCCAAACCCTATAACGGCTCGGCAAATGCCGGCTCGCCACATCATCAGGCAGCTCAAACTCATCCTCTCCATTCAAAACCACCAAACCCTCCTCAAACAAAACAGACGGCTCATCATAGCACGCATTCCAAAGCGACTCGACCAACCACCTTTCTTCTCTAGCCGCATATAAATCCTCGGCTGACATCATGCTGATGCAACTCATCCGGCCTTCTAGAAGCTTCCTCATTTTTGGGGTTTTGAATAAAGCGTAATTCGAATTGTTGCGGATTAGTTCTAGAAGGTTGGATAAAGCTGATTCTCTGACGCCTGAGTCTTGACTTGAGGCTAAATGGAGCATTAAATGCGGAAACCCTAGTTTTGTGATTACTGAGCAGTCTGAGTTGCTTTCTGTTATTAAATATTGAGTTAGGTTTAATGCTTTCCTGAAATAAGATAAATAAATTAATGTTAGAAAAATATAAAAATATTTTATTTGAATAAATAGATAAATAAATGAAATGGAATAATTACCTTTGGAATCTTGCACTATCAGAGCTCATAGCGTCTCTTAATCCAGCATAACCATTTGCCAATCGAAATGCATTAACTCCTTGCCTATTATTTCTTATCAACGCTAAAATAAATAAAAAAATACACATTACAATCATAAGTTACGAAATTTATTATATAATTAGCTGAAATTAAATTAATTAAATCAAAATCTTACATGAAATGGCGCCAAGGGCTTTAATGCGAGCAGTTAAATCAGAATCGAACATGAAATTGAGAAATAAAGGCTCAAATCCACTTGCTTCCATTAAATAATTTTGACTCGTTGGATTATTTTGCACAAGCGTTGTTATAACTTGAGCAGATTTAGCTCTGACTTTTGGACTCCTGTTTTTTAAGTAATTAAGTAAGGGAAATAATCCTCCCACTGAGATTAGATCTGTTGGAAAAATCATAGTTTGTTAAGATTTTGTTGTAATGTTTAATTAATGAGGGGCAAAATGGTAATTTTGTTAGAAGTCACCTTAATAGTTAGAAGATGATTTAATCTACGAGCCAGCCTTTCCTACATAGTGTAAAATTTGAGTATTAAATTGGAAAAGAATGTTTCATTAATCAGATTTAAGAGAAATAATAATAATTAGGAAATAAATTTCTAACAATTTGATTTATAAACAACTTTACACTAATAAGAAGGGCTGGCAATTCTTCACTGAAATAAAGAAAACAAATATACAGGTTTTATATGATTGCATAAAAAAAAATTCTTTACATCTACAAATATAACAGTTTTATATCTGACTGCATAAATAAAGTAAGGTGAGAAGATATTATTAGTTACCATTTGCATTATCAATTGATTCAACACGCTCATGCAATTCATCCAACATATCTGCAACATTTACCAATAATCAATCAATTAACTAACAAAACAAGAATCAAACTTTAACTAAATAACTGAGAATCGAATTGAAGAATTGAAATTATGATCAAGCTACCTTCAAGATCAGAAGAAGAAACACCTTGAGACTCTAAAACATGGAGAGGCGTGCTCATGACCATGCTTATCTCCTTCATCCGCTTGATCATGTCCACTGTTCGAGCTTCCATCGCCTCCACAAACCACTGCCTTTCTTCCTCACTGCTCAAATAAAAAAAACGAAGTTAAAATGTTAAATCAATCAATCGATTGAAAAAGAAGAAGATCAATTCAATGGATTGATTACCTGACGTGAGGGGAAGGGCGAGTGCCGTCGATGTGAGAGAAGCTCCATTTGAGCAATCCTCTCCAGCTCACTCTTTCTCCCGACATGGATTTCTTCCTCTTCCTCTTCCTCTTTTTCCTTCTTCTTTCTTGCAGCAGAGCAAAGAAAATACTTACGAACGCAATTTGACAGTTTTCAGTGCCAGAGTTCAGAAGGGTGGTTCAAAATGTCCTTTATGCCCCTCAAAAGAGTAATAATATCAACTATACCCTTGTGAAATTTCATCAAGTTCACCGCCTTCCCATGACTCGACTCTTCTCGAATGAACTAATTAAATAAAACAAAACAGGACCAAGCCCAATAGTTATTTTCAAAACTTAAAAGCCTAAAATAGCCCACGTTTAAAATTAGTTTTGCAACTCAAAGAGTGCGTTCTCCTCCTCTCTGCTCTATCAATATCATCTTCAAACGAGAGGATGAAAATCAAATCGAATCAGATGAGACAGCAATGGCGATAGCACTTACACTCACACGCTCTCTCCTATCGCCCTCTCTTTCAAATCCTCTCTCCATTTCCACGGCTCGCAACCTCACTCTAAACACTCAATTAAGAAGACGAACAACATCCGGCGACTTTACTGAAAGAAGCTCGCGTGTTTGGAGAATTTCTGTTGCGAATGGAGATGCTTTGCCTGCTCCTGAGGCGAGTTTAGAGAAAGTGCAGGAATTGGTGCCTGCTGCTGCTTCTAATCAGGATATTACGCCTACAGTTATATCTGGCCTTCTGTTCCTTGCTTTTATAGCCCTCTCTGTTCTCACAATTGGGGTAAAAAAATCTAATTCCCATCCATTTGTTTCCTTTTTACTAATCAAATGTAAACATTCTACCTTTTCAAAATTAACTTTTACATATCATCCCAAGCCCAAACGTAATTATTTGCAAAATGCATGGTAAAATTGGTTAATTATGTGATTTTGGGGCAGGTGGTGTATCTGGCAGTGCAAGATTTTCTGCAGAAGAGAGAAACAGAGAAGTTTGAGAAAGCAGAGGAAGAAAGGATGAAGAACGAGATGAAGAAGAAAAAGAGGAAGAAAAGAAGAACGAATTGGTGAAGAAGAAGAAGAAGAAGAAAAACGAGATGATGGGCCGAAAGGGCCCATCAAACTTCTCATATTGCAATTTTAATGTTCAAATTGTTATGTTAAAACATTTTGTTTGTTTCTTTTCATGCAAGAAAAATGAGTCTTTGAGTTTGGTTGTGTAGTCAATTAGTAATTAATTAAGTATTAATGTTTGAGATGAATGAGTCCATATATGTGGAAAAGTTAATATGGTAATGTTTATTGTGATATTTGAAGTTGGTAAGGAAAGATATATGGATTTTTTTTCAAAATAGCATCCGTACCCAAATAAAAAAATAACTAATTAGCACCCATATAAAAATGATTAAGTATCTAGCACTACCGCTAAGCCCTCTGGTGGTAGTGTCTATTTTCCTTGATTTTATCAGCAAAATTTTAACTCGCCCTTAAACGGACTAAATTACTGTTAAATTAGTGAATTAACGACTACCGTCAGAGGGAGTGGCGGTAGTGTGTATTTTCTTATTTTCTCCCCCCGTTTGCAACCCGTTTACAAAAATAAATGAAAAAAATTACCCGATTAGATCAGAAAAAAATTACAACATTGTCAATACCGCCAGATGGCCTGGCAGTAGAGGCTAATTTGTATATAATTACCCTGTTTAAGGCCGCTGACGGGAAATTTTGAAAATTAGGTACTACCGCCACTTGTATGGCTGACGGTGGTGCTAATTAGCTAATTTTTTTCGAAATTGTATTATTTGCCGAATTATTTTTGGAAATAATGCTAAAAAAAAAAAAAATCAGATAGATGGGATGAATGTAATGTGCTTCTAGAAGAGTCAAAGGCTCGTAAAGACATGTGTGATATAGACATAGTCTCGCCAAACTTGAAGAACAATCCCCACATAATAGCTGTCATGTTACTTTCGACCTCACAATAGCAATCTCATTTATATATATATACTTCTTTTCATAAGTTAAAAATAATGTCAAAATTCTATATTTATGTTCCCATTTGTAAGCTCTTTGTTGATTATGCTTTTCATCTTGATTTTGTCATGAACCTTTTTCCCTTGTTATTCATATTTTTTTTCTTGATTTGAATATTTCCATTGTAACATGGGGATTTGCCTTATATTCATTTATGGAATAATGCCGTCCGTTTTTCATTTAACATTTTAAAACCAATTTTTAAATTATTCTAAGATATGTGTTGTGACATCTCCTCTTAGATCAGCTTAGGTCAGAATTATTAAATTATATAATCACTACGTTTTTGTTGAAAATTACATGCATACATCAGATATATTGTCATGAATCCACGACACTGTTTAATTCAAAAATGCAAAACTTCAAATTGGAACCTGAAAAAGGTTTTATGAAAGCGAAATGACCTTATATTTTACACTTTCTGTCTATTCCTTTTTTTTTTGAAGGAATATCTTGTCTATTTCACATTTTGTATTCTGATATAATTCAAATTTCACATTATGAAAAACTTGCTCAAGTCAAACCTTTTGCAGTATTAGCCACATGCGCGTACTTTGTTAGCTGATTTTCTTCAAGAAAATATCTTATTTTACACGATAACAACATATTTCAAACAAGAATAAAAATCCTTTTTAAAAATTTGGAAGGTTGTGTCATTTTGGCGACATGAATGAGACCTTTGGTAATGTTAGGCAAAGAATTATTTTGTTCTTTCAATTTCATTCCAAATTGCATGATATTTTTCCAACTCATCAAATTCCCATACAAATGGTAGTATCTCAATGCCAACACGCCGTAATTAAATCATAATTAAACTCTGATATAAATACACGCATTAATATTAGGTATTAATATTAGGTAGGGTAGAAAAGAAGTAAAAAAAAACATTAGATTCATTTCACGAGTATATGCATGCATTTTTTTATGTGGGGAAAGTATCATTAAAAGAACATGGTTCCACATTTCAGTACGGGAAAAAGTATATTTATCAAATTACTTGCTTAGAATGATATAAATTGTTTAGTAAAATAATTAATTAAGAAAGCACAAATGTAATTAGCACATAATGAGACAGTTGAGGGGCATCTTGGCACGTGTCGTGGCCCATGTTGTCACGTGCACTCAATTATCTTTTGTCCCAATTACAAATAAATCACTGCAACGGAATGGAACCTCAAAAAGTCTTATGCGAAAAAAAGTGAGATAAAAAAGGATATTTAAAAAAGAGAAAAAAAGCACTAAGAAATAAAAGAAAATGAAAAGAAAAAGTAGTGGCGAAGAACATAATACCAGCACTATCAATTGGGACC
Source organism: Juncus inflexus (assembly GCA_024447665.1). Classification (NCBI taxonomy): domain Eukaryota; kingdom Viridiplantae; phylum Streptophyta; class Magnoliopsida; order Poales; family Juncaceae; genus Juncus; species Juncus inflexus. The sequence goes on from JAJHPC010000005.1 coordinate 313,359, forward strand.
ATTTCGATTTTTGAAATGAAAAGAAAATATCGATTTTTTGTTAAAAAGGAATGAATGAGAATTATGGTCAGAATTGTATGGAAGGCTAGATTAAATTAGTGTCAGAACATAGGTACAAATACAATGAACGGCTTATAAAGATGACAATAAATTCATTCATTCAAATGTTAATTTCAAAATTCAAAATTCATGCACGTCACAAGTTAAACAGCAGCCAGTAATTCCTCATCAGTCAGTCCTCCACACACAGATACTCAATCTTACATAACAAATTGACAATTCAAATATCATTAATAAATAATGACTTGAACTTCAATTCTTCTTCATGAAGTAAAGTAAACAAACGACACAGTAAATAATAAACAAAGTAATTTGATTTTCATCCAAAAGAAGGAAAGCACTGTATTTTTTATAAAAAGTTAATAATTTCTTTAGTAAAAGGAAAAAAAAATTTGCAACAAGCCTTTACAAAGAGACAATTTACTTTAATCAACTCCTTTAGTAAGTATTCTTACTTTCCTCTCTCTCTCTCTCTCTCTCTCAGAAATTACTCAGTTCTTTCACAGCCGAAAATACCGGGACCGGGCCGGCCTTTTCTGACCGTACCCCTCCATTTCTCTCAAACTTTAGACAATTATTATTATTATTATTCCAGTCAAGCAATTGAACTCTTCACTTAAGCCCGCCACGTCAACACATAACATAACCAGTCAACTCCTACTCCGTCTCTAACGCCGTCAAACACTCCCCCCCCGCCCCTGAACCGCTTTTAACTCGACACACGTACTGTTCCCGCTAACGCCGTCTAAACGTGAACGAAGGTCGAAGAAGCGTTCAATGTACGCCCATTCATCCTCCTCTCACGCCTTTATACTCACAGGAAAAACACTCGAACCACCCAGCGAGTTATAATTCCGTAGGAAAGAGAGTAAAAAGTGGAAGTGGGAATAAAGCACGCGGTTAGCGCTGGGGATTAAAACCCAAACTTTCTCTCCACTCTCCTCTATCCATTCTTTCTTCTTCTTCTTCTTCTTCAGATCTTTCGTCTCTTGTGGAAGAGAGAGACGAATTCCAACCAAAACAAAAGAGAGGAAATTAAACAGCAAATCTGTCTTACGATTCTGCTTAATTTATTTCGTGAAATTTAAGTAACAACGATGCAATCTTCTTCTTCTCCTGCTCCGGGGATGGCGGCGGGTTCGGCGATACCGGCGTACTGGTGCTACAGCTGTAGCAGGTTCGTGAGGGTTTCAGCTCAATCGACGATTTCATGCCCTGATTGCGACGGAGGGTTTGTGGAGGAAGTGGATCCGCCGTCGACGAGGCTGCGCCGGAGCCGCCGGATCGGGTCTGGAAGATCGGCGTTCAACCCGGTGATTGTGCTGAGAGGTGCCGGAGATCGAGCTGCCGCGGCGTCGCCTAACGGGTTTGAGCTGTATTATGATGATGGAGCTGGATCGGGGTTGAGACCGTTGCCGGAGACGATATCGGACTTCTTGATGGGATCTGGGTTCGAGAGGTTGTTGGATCAGCTCACTCAGATCGAGATTAATGCGGGAAGAGGGTTGGATAACCAGCCGCCGGCTTCGAAAGCTGCGATTGAGTCCATGCCTACTGTAGAGATCGGATCTTCACATATGGACTGTGAAGCGGGTTGTGCGGTTTGTCAGGAGAAATTCGAGCTCGGTACAGAAGCAAGAGAGATGCCTTGCAAGCATATCTACCATCAAGATTGCATCTTGCCGTGGCTGAATCTCAGAAACTCCTGCCCGGTTTGTCGCCATGAGTTACCCAGCGATGCATCTAACAGAGTCCAACCTGAATCAGAAGCAGATGAGACTGTCGGTCTGACCATTTGGAGGCTGCCAGGTGGCGGATTTGCGGTTGGCCGGTTTTCCGGCAGTAGAAGAGCCGGTGAGAGAGAATTACCGGTTGTTTATACAGAAATGGATGGTGGTTTTAATGGAGCTGGAGCTCCAAGAAGAGTTTCTTGGGTTTCGAGAGGAAACGGATCGAATGGTAGAACTGGATTTGGAAGAGTTTTTAGGCATTTGTTTGCTTGTTTTAGGCCGAACAGTTCTTCTCCTTCTTCTTCATCTTCTTCTTCTTCTTCTTCTGGAATTAGATCTGTGTCGAGCACGGGAGCCACCATTGGAGCTCCGATTGAATCCAGAAATGGAGGCTCAATAGGAGCGATTTTCAGGAGGAATTCAAGAAGGTGATTCTTGAAAATTAAAATGTTTGTAAAAGATGAGTTTGATAGAAATAATAGACAAGGCGAATGAATGAATGAGCGAGTAATCGATCGATTGATCTTTGTTTACTAGATTATTTTTACATTAGAAGCTTAGAACTTCAGTTGGTTTTAATTAATTCAATTTTTTCATGCTGTAAATAGAATTGGGCTTTTAAGAGAAGAAGTCAGCTTTCTCCAATTCAGATTGTAAAACTAAAAATTTTCTTTCTTCACAATTTATTGTGGAAGCAAAGATCAAAACTAGGGTTTTATTTATTTATGGTTTTAATTAATTAATTTATTCATTTGTTTGTGTTAAATTAATTTGTGATTGATTGGTTGGTCGGTCAATTTCATCTCAGCTAACTTAACTATCCAAAATTGAATTGAAAGTACTAAACCAATTGATATTGCTATTAAACCATATCTATCTAATTCCAGGTCTGATCTTTGACAGAATCCTTCTGAAAACTCCTTTTTGTCTATTATAATTTTAAATTTTAATTTATATTACTCTTTTAATAGGGTTAGGAATTAGTATTAGGGTTTGCAAAGTATAAAATAGGAGGTTGCTGCCATGTTGTATTCCATTGTGCTGGGTGGTTGAACTACATTAGTCCCTTTCTCTAATCCTTTCCATTTTTCTTGGTTCCTAAATTATTTTTTATCTGTTATTATTTATTTAGCCTTGATTTTGAAATTTTATATTGTGATTATCTGATTACTTGAAAAATATTATTTGATTGATTCAAAACAGAAACATACAGAGTTTTTTTATTTTGAAAATAATGCTGGCGGCTAGGCTTCATAAATAGCTTATACAAATTATTTGTGTTATGTACTGTATGTTTCTAAAGCAAAGCAATCATTAGACTCTCAATATTATCTTATTAAAATATTGTACGGAATTTTGCCTAATAATTTGTACAAAACGGTGGTCAAGTTATTTATTAGTTGCATCTGTTTGTAAGTTTAACTAAACTCTGTACTGTTAATTACTTAGGATATTGTTTATCAGTTGGTTGAGTTGAATTAAAATGATTAATCTTGTCATTTTTCATGTTTAGGTCAGGTTTAGTTGGGGGGTCCAAACATTATCCATTATCTCGAATTTACTTCGGAGTTTATCTCGAATTTACTTCGGAGCTAAATAAAAAACTTGGACAAGAAAAGCTGTTAAATATTTGTAAGCTCATTTGAGGCTTTGAACTAGTGAGCCTTTTTGGGTGGGCCGATTTGTTGAATATACAAATAGATCCGTTAATAGTTGACGATTTTGACCTTACATACTGTTGAGTTTTGGAATGATAAGTCATATACTTTGCTGCTCACTTGCAAATTATTCACATCAGTAAAATGATATAAATGATTAGAATGTTTTGATTTAGTCTCTATATTCTACACCCCACAAAGAAGACTCTAGCTTTTTTTGAAGCCCTTCGAGTTTTGTGCAGGTGGTCGGAAACAAATAAGTATGGTCCTAAAGGCCGCCTTAAAAAATTTCCGATCAGTAGTTTTTCTAGTTCGGGCGAACTTAGTATAAATCGAGAAAATGAATTTATCGAATCTGCAGCTTTCATGTGGACTGTGTGAGTCGTAATTAGGTGCTTACACACACTCTTTGTTTGATCTACTACATTGTCCCAAAATTTTGCAGTTGGTTCCGTCGGTCTTTGGCCTGGCAAATCCACCTGAAAGAAAACAAATTCATCCATCAATAATTCAATATAGGAAGAGATATTAATAACTCTTCTATTTCAAAAAGAAAAAAAAAATGTATAAGTCTATCTTAAGAAAAAGAAAGAAAAGAAGAACAGACATGTATAACAAGTGACTGGAGATGAGAGGCTCTGTCAAACAGGGCTAGAACAAAGGCAGACTCCTTCTCGTCCTCAAAATTCATCCTTAACTCAATATTTTTTACACGATTGAAACTCAGTGGAGCTCGAGACTCCTCTTACAAAATCTCCCCATTTACCATATATCCATGCATCTTACAAAATCTCCCCATTTACAAACATAGTATCAACCAATTTTATGAGCCTGTAATAATCAACTTTGACAGGGTTGTCGCTGAGAGTAACTTGAGAATCACAAGTCACTAGTCCAGGAATTGAAGTCCAGTTGTACCTCCATTGGCTAGATAATATGCTTGTTATAACTGCTTCCTTTATCGGCAAATAACTAAGCACTTTTTCCTTCATATCGTGTGGTAGGTTGCTTAACATATTCATTTTTGTCGAAGAAAAAGAACCGTCTTCCTTTGCTTTCTTATGTTTAGGGAAATCCATTAGCGTTAAAAATCAATTATTTGCCATGTAAGCAATAACAATTTAAATAATTCACGTCGAGTCCGATGAAGTGAAAAAATTTAGTTACATACCTAAACAAAGATGATTGGTTGGGAAATATTTGAATTGAGCCGAAAAGACTACTTACGATTTTCATTAAAAAAATAAAAATTATTACAAATTGGAGATTACAAAAAATATCATTTAAAGAGTTCAAATGCTACTCCTAATCACGAAAATAAAAAATAAAAGCTAAACGCTTAATTTGCATTGGTCTTCCAAATCGTCTTATAAGGACTCTTTCTTTTTTGCTTCTTTATCCTTGTGATCAGCTCGTTGGAGAATAGAGATAAATTGTTGGTGTGTATACATCTAACATGATTCGAGAAACATATCTAACAAGATTTTATCATTACTATATTTCTCACTTTGTAGTGGTATATATATGGTATTTTGTGATTTTGTAAGGTATGCATATAAGCTTATTAATGAGAATATTAAAATTATATATTATATGTCTATATCAGTATAATCCACAAATTGCCAAAGCTTGCTTAAATTTTGAGAGAGATTCCAATAGTCATGACCAACCCATTTAGTACGACTGCTATTTAGATAGTCTGTCAACACACTAATCGTGGGTTTGAGTCTCAAAAGAATCAAAAAATCGTTACATCATAATTCATATCACTAAGACTTAGTATTTAATTGATTAATGGTATAGATTTAAGATTAAAAAAAAATAGAAGTGTAAAGATGGTTAATAATTACAACAAAATAAGGAAAATAATAGATTGGATGTAGACTTAGAAGCCTGCTCCATAATCCATATTATTCTTCAAATTCAATGAAAATAATACTTGGCAAATGACATTCATCTCATTAAAAAGAAGAATCATTTCATGATAAATATCATCACATCACATACATGCTAGATTAATATAACAACTAATTACTAGGCGCAATTTGGAAACATAATGAAAGAATGTGGTACCACAAATCCTCGAGACAACAAAACACCATCTTTGTAATCCACTCACAAATTTATCTAATGTAAAGATACTCGCAAAAGGACAAACATATGAGTTTAATACAATAAAGCTATGAACAAATCAGTTTAATACAATCATGCTATCTAAAAAAACGCAACAAGCCGCGTCTGATATTCCTTTGTATCTCCAAAAGCTTTCATGATTGCTTTTAATATGTTATGCATATTCAACGACCAAAAGGTCTAATTTCAAGAAGAATTAACCTATAGATTAATCTTTCCTTACTTCTCTGTTAAGTACCACCGACATGTTTTGGTATATTTAATATTATTACATAGGGACAGATTAGACACTATGATCGTGATTATATTAAAAAATAGCTCATAAAAATGCACTACCAAACAAGTGAATTTGAAGTCTGAAGTTTGAACTTTCTTTTTCTCGTCGTTTGATGGCCCATTTTTGTCCCTCACTGCTGTCAGCTCAAAGTTTGGCACCCTAATTAGCAAATGTTAATTCTTATTCCAAATGTTTATTTTTCCTATATTTAAAAGTTTCCAGAATCAAGAGACAGCTGCAGTGCATTAACTTGAAATATATAAAAACTTGTCAGATTTCAGACGGGTTCCATTAAAGATGGTTTGATATTTTATTATCAAAATAATTGTCATGCAAAGTATTATTGTGCTTTGTTGTATGGCCCTCAAGATATGTATAGTATCTATCTCAGTAGTCAATAGAGAACACAATATACATACTATACATGATGCTTGATAGAATAAAGGAAATGAAAATATATATTACCACCACTAAAAAGGGTAATGAAAATGGGACACAGCTCTCTCTCCTAATACTACTATACAGGATCAGTATTCATTCAGTATCTGACATTCTATTTACTGCCTCATTAAGAATCTAACACTAACCAAATGTTGACACGCCACTATAATCAGAGGACTCCACATGTTGGAATGAAATGAGTAATAGATAGTCATTTATGTGGGGGTAGTTTATATTTATGGTGTCTTTTGCTTCTAGATTGGCAATATATGATTATGTCATGGGGTCTATTAATATTTTGAACCATACTGTCGTACTGATGAGTGATGTGTCAGATATTTAGTAGACTAATGTGGTACAATAATTTACAAATGAGTCATGTAATGTAATAAAACACGCTTTATTAAGCAAAGATCCAATAATTATTGCAATTTATATAGCAAATAATACTCAACATGTGTCAAATCTTATGTTACCACTTACCACTGCAAATTAATCATTAAATATAAATCTTGTACAAAATATCTCAAAGCTTCAAATATATCAAAGAATCAAATATTTCTAATTATTCAGAGATATAAATATAATTAGCAAATCAAATTTACCTTGTATCAAATTAGCAAGTGGCATCTACAAAACCCAATAAACGACAAGGTTCCAAGACCCAAATCTCAGAAAAAGAGCCCAATTCTTTCTTTCTTGTTTTTCTTTTTTCCAAACAAAACAGTGATATTTCTTTCTCTCTTCCTTCCTTCTTCTCTGTTTAATTAGAGCAGTAGCAATCCATCCATCAAACTGACTTGATCTACCAACCCCATTCTCTCTTCACATGGCACTCTCTCTCTTTCCACCTCTTCTTCTCTCATGTCTTCTCCTCTTCCAACCCTTCACTCCACTCGCCAAACCAAATAACCAAGCCACCAAATTCCTACGCAAATCCGCCCACAAACCATTGATTCTTCCACTCAGAACCTCAAAAATTCCATCTTATACTCTTCCAAGACAACCCAACAAGCTTCTCTTCCACCACAATGTTTCTCTCACTGTCACTCTTCAAGTGGGCTCTCCTCCTCAGAACGTCTCCATGGTTCTCGACACAGGAAGCGAGCTCTCATGGCTGGTTTGCAATTCCAGTTACAACAACTCCTTCAAATCCTTCTCCTCTCACACCTTTAATCGCATTCCTTGTAATTCCGCCATTTGTAGAAACCAATCAAGAGACCTCCCAATTCCTCCTTCATGCGACCAAACAACTCAAACCTGCCACGTGTCAATCTCCTACGCTGACATGTCAACCTCATCTGGCGTGCTCTCCTCCGATCAGTTCCACCTCAGCAACGCCGGTACCAACTCGACTCTCCAACCGGTACTCTTCGGTTGCATGGACTCAACTTACGACTCAACACAAACCTTCACAACAGGATTACTCGGCATGAATCGTGGCTCCTTATCCTTCGTAACTCAAACCGGTATCAAGCGATTCTCCTACTGCATCTCAGACCGAGACGATTCCGGCATCCTACTCCTCGGAGGCCTCCCCAACTCGTCTCTCCCATTCACCCTTCCATTAAACTACACCCCATTAATCCAAATCTCTCTTCCTCTCCCCTACTTCGATCGAGTCGCTTACTCCGTCCAACTCGAAGGAATCCGAGTCGCCAACACAATCCTCCCAATACCCAAATCCGTTTTGGTACCGGACCACACCGGCGCCGGCCAAACCATGGTCGACTCCGGTACCCAGTTCACCTTCTTGCTCGGCGAAGCCTACACAGCGTTAAAAACCGAGTTCCTAAAACAAACCAAAAACCTCCTCCCCTTGCTCAACGAGCCAGACTACGTGTTCCAAGGAGCCTTCGACACCTGTTTCAAACTCCCGCAGAACAAACTACCGTATTTGGAATTACCGGAAGTGGGATTGGTGTTGAGAGATGCGGAGGTGAGAATCACCGGGGAGAGGTTGCTGTACCGCGTGCCGAATGAAAATAGAGGGTGGGATGCGGTGTGGTGCTTCACCTTTGGGAATTCGGATTTGGTACCGATTTCGGCTTTTATTATTGGGCATCATCATCAGCAGAATGTTTGGGTTGAGTATGATTTGGAGAATGGACGCCTTGGATTTGCTCCTGTTAGATGTGATTTGGCTAGTGAGAGGCTTGGTCAGGTTTTGTAAATTTAGACGATGATTAGATGGATATAATGGTGTTTGTTTGTTTTGTATAATTTTGGGGGTGAGTTTGTGTTGTATATGATGTGAGGATATGCGTTGTAGACTTGTAGTAGGGTTTTGGGGGTTTTTGTTACTATTTATCCAAGTATTTTGGGTTTTTTTGATGGAGAGGGGAAATACTTGGATAAATAGTAAAAGTATGTCTGGTTTTAGTAGTACTATATTTGTTTAGTTGGGAGAGCTTAACTACTGTAGTATTTTAGTTTATAGTAGAAGTGATAAAGATTAAATAATAATGCTTTCTTTTCTTATTTCTTATGTTATGAAAACACGTATATAAGATTCATAAATAAATAGGTACATCTGTTTAGCAGCATAAGCTCAGAACTAAATTGGTAAAGATAGTTAACACTTCAAATCATGAAGTTGACAGATCCATAATATATGGATCATGTTATTCATGTAGCCAATGACATTTCAAATCCATCAAATCATTATTTTGAACCAAAATGAACATCTCCAGTTAATAAAACTATAGAGGATTGTTGTACCGACGGTGGAAAGAATAAGTTTATAGTAGTGAATTGAACTCACGTGTACCGATGTTTGTACGGTACAAAACTCTTTTTACTGTCAGATTTCCTGCTTTTGCTTCCTTCTGTAAAAACAGTAAAAGTAATAATTTGTTTTGTCCTTATACACGTCATTCATTTCATGGATTCAAGCTGGATTTATAGGTCGGCCCAAAACATTAATAATAATCTCAGCAATCGGCCTTAAATAAAAAACTAATAATCTTAGCAATGGGCCTTTAATAATATAGTAACATATTTTGCACAATGGATGATTCAGAATCCAGATAGATCCAGTCACATGAGGAAGATGACATGTCATAAATTGGGGACAAGATAAAACCCACGCACAGGCGTAAAAACAGGAAGTAGAAATATGACGTGGTTACAGCATAACAGTACGAAATCTATTCATTTACTTATTTACACCCGGATCACAGTATGCTGCCAGGCGCTCAAACGAAAGCAACATAATATAGCTGAGTTTATAGGGTATGTATTTAATATAGACCGAGTGCAGGAACTAAGTTGATGAATGTTATGCAAGAATGGTCTGTTTCACTGTTTTCTTTGATCCTTAACTCTCTTTGTCGACAAGCTATTTGTTTTCTTTTTGTTCTTTGAATTTTGGTTATTTATTTCCAGTCAGGGTTTGCTGAAGCTCGGGGGAGAAATTTCGCTTGCAATTCTGGTAATTCTTGAATTCTTTTTGCTTCATTTCGTATTTTTTATTCTTCATTTGACTTTGCTTAATTTAAAACCGGAATCATATCCTGTTAGAGTTTGTGATGGATTTTCTGGAAAATATTATGTTTATTGAGCTAATATGATAGTAGTTTCTAGATAGTAGTTCTTGATTTTCTGGAATTATCTGGATTTGAAAGTAGGTTTTAGTTGGAATATCACTTTCGTATCTTCCAAAACCCATTTACAGCGGAAATTAATCCTTTCTCCAGCTCTTGAAATTCAGTTTCGTATCATCACTCAGCTCAATTTTTGTTTCTCCTTCTCCAATTTACAGCTGAGAAAGATCGATTCTTGGAATTGACTTTACTCAAAATTGGCAAAATGAGTTATGTTTTTAGAGGAAGTAGAGGAGACATAGAAGCTGGATTTCCTGAATTCATCTCAGAAAGAAGGCCGTTGGTAAATATTATTTGTAAAATAAATTTCCAACCTAAATTTAAATAATAATTGAGTGCATTATTATTTACTAATAATTTCATGTTTTGTATTTTTTTTTATTGATTTCTATGCAGAGAATACATTCAGGCCGAACAGTCAATTCAAATTCCATGGCTTTTCTTGTAACAGGTAAATTTAATCAACTGAAATGTTATTCATTTACCTAATTTTTAATTAAATTTTACAAATTCTAACATGAATATTCTCTCTCTTTCTCTCTCTGCAGTCTTCTTGCTCTTCATGATTCTCAATTCCCATCAAATGTTCCCAAATTTCCTCGTACGTTCTTCCCTATTTTCAAAATTCAAATTCAAACTCGTATTTAAAAATTAATTATTATTTAAAAAAAACTGAACAGTTATGGTTGGTATTGGGAGTATTTGTACTGGGGACGATACTCAGAATGTTGGCGACATGTCAGCAGATCCAAGCTCGCGCAAACGCACATCAAATTTCTACAAATAATTTACTCAACCAATCAGAATTGAGAGTACACGTCCCTATTTCGACGATGGGAAGAATGCATTCTCTCAGACTTCATCTCGCTTTACTCGACCGTGAATTTGACGATTTAGGTGATTAAATTAATTAATTAATTAAATTAATGTTGTAAATTTGTGGATGTTGATGATTTATTTTTGGTAGATTATGATGCGTTGAGAGCGTTGGATTCAGATAATAGTCCGAATTCGATTTCGATGAGTGAGGAGGAAATAAATGCTCTGCCTGTACATAAGTATACTGAGGTACGTTATTTATGTGAGAATTTAATTTTGGTTATTTTTTGAGAGTTTGTTGAGAATTGATTTGTGATTTTGTGAGCAGAAAGGAAAAGAAAAGGAGAGTGGTTCAAAAGGAGAAGGAAAATCATCAGAAAAGAATGAGTTGACATGCAGTGTGTGTTTAGAGCAAGTTAATGTAGGCGGGCTACTCAGAACCTTACCTTGCTTACATCAGGTATGTTTGTTTTAATTGAATTAAACAATATGTTGAGTTATGATATTAATCTGAATTTATTTTTGTTTAATTTATAGTTTCATGTGGGGTGTATCGATCCGTGGTTGAGACAGCAAGGGACGTGTCCAGTTTGCAAGCACAGAGTTGTCCCAAATGGAGAAAATCATGACGAGGCTTCTTCTTTCAATGTCTGAGAGAACTAATACATGTTGTTGATGAGTATGAACTAATTTAGATTATAAGCAAGTATATTTGTATGTTGCGCTCGCTCTTTTTAGTTGTTGGTCGGGCAATTTTGTACAAATTCAAAAGAATAATTATGTTATGAAAAGGTTCCTAATTGTGTTTTGGAGTTGTTAAATTATTTAGGCCTTATAGACCATTCAACTTACATTTGGGCCTTCATTTATAACCGAAAATAGATACGGATTTGAACTGATTCAGTTGAGTCCATAATTTACGCAGCTGATCGTCACGTGGCCTCCATCCCGCATCTCAGTCTCAGAGCATGCACCTGAAATCAGCTGCTTCACCCCAAACACGAACCAGCACTTTTGTACATTTCACCCGCATAAGGTCGACACGTGTCAAATGATCGAGCAGCTCGCAGGATGGTGGACGAAGATGAGCGTCTTGTTTAAAACAAAACAATACAAAACAAACCAAGAGAAAGAGAAAGAGCACCCATATATCTTCATATGGTGGCCCCTTCCGGTACCGGCCAAGGCCGGCCCTGCTATTTTGGTTGCCCAAGCCGAGAATTAAAATGTTGCTCAATTATTATGTTAAAAAAATTCTAATTAAAAGTACAAAAAGTTAAAAATTAACTTGTTACAAAATAGATTGATCCATTATAATTATATATAGCATTATCCTATTGAAAGAATGCATTAATATAATCCTACTAAAAATCACATTTTTTCTGAAAAAATAAAAGAAATGCGTTGATCATATTCTTCAATTTATCCAAATACATAGTTTCAATTAAGTTTATATTCAATACACTCAGTGACGTGATAATCCGATTGTACGTTTTGATGGAATCTGAATAATGAATTACAAAAAAAATCATAATGACCGTGAGTAATTGTAACATATATTGCTAATCAGATACGATTGGTAATCCATACCATTTTAAAACACATTTCTTTCCAATAATGTCTTAAGTAAGGATGACATATGGGTTCTAACTTCTTTTTACAATCCTATTTTTAGATAGCTAAATTCTTAAAATAAATTATACTCACAAATATCATCACGTCTATTATGTTCGAAAAGATGATGGGATTTGATGCAGTTATATCCTTCATTTGTCATCATAAGTATATTTAATTTTATCTTACATAAAATAAAAATATTGTACTATTGAAATGAGCTTTTTTATGTAATATACTTATGAATAAGTCAGAATAATGGTGTATGGAATTAGTACCTATGTTAATTAATATAGAAAAATAAGCCATAGAGACGACAAGAACAAAATAGTTATTACATGACAATTATCTTTTTACATTCTTTTTCTTCGTTTTTAGTCTGTAAGGGAAGAGAGAAAATGGAGACAAAATATGGTGGTTGCTTTTTCAATGCTCACTATCATGTACTCTCCATTTTTTTAATAAATTGAGGGTCAAGTATACTAAGTAGGGATTGAGAGAAGAAGAGCAAAATGGACAACAAATATTTATCTTATTCTAATTCGCTAAGCTACTGCTTGTACCAATTTTTTCCTTGATTATAAATAAACATATGACAAAATCAATATATCAACATTTGTATATGTATGTTGGCCCTGTTGCCCAAGCCCAAGAGCTTATGTGGCTTATGAGAGGGCCGGCTCTGTATCGTACCGCTAATCACCCGTCCGTTTTCGTCGAGATTCGTGCTCAGCTGATGATCTGATCTCATGCCCTTTTCTTCCTCTAGAAGTTTGTTTTCTATATTGGATTGAACTCAACTGAGCTGATTGAGTGAGTGATGGATGGAATGATCGATCAACAGTTTTTAATCGGCAGGTCTTTTTTTGCTTTAATTTACTTGATATTTTGAATCCAGCGTTAGTTGATTAACTACTAATTTGTGATGTATTTTCCTATTGCAGCTCTAATCACACACAGATACTTTCACCTGAGCTTAACAAGAAGAGGAAATTAGAGCACGAGCTTACTGATTCGTGCTCGCCAGTATCAAAGCAGAAGATAGACAACCAGCAATTGATTGATGAAGAAGAAGATTCGTCAGAAAACAATACAGCCGATTCTTATTACTTCAAATCAGAAACAAACAAATCAATCATGAATCAAGATTGGCCTTCCACATCATCTAGCAGTTGCAATACAAACGAGATCTCCTCAAATGATTCCAATTCAATCGACACTGGTAATAATTATAATTGCAAGAAGAATAGTTATACTGAGCTTGAAGGTATTTACCATCCAGTAATGGCTCAATTAATTCTGAAAAATGCAATTGAGGGATCTGACGAAGAAGATCAATTGAGTGCTTTTCTTTACTCAAACGGGTTGGATGAATTTCCAATCCCGCCTGTCATGCAAGGTAATTTGATTTTCTTGATCTCAAATCAGTTCAATTTTCCCAATTAATTGAGAATGAAAGTATTTTTGGAATATTTTGTAGATGGTAAAGTGGGCGTCAGAGAGCCAACCATTGATCAGGAATTTGAGCAGTACTTTTCCGGCCTCATGCTTTAATAAATTAATGAATTTAGCATTTGTTATATTTCTCTTGTTTTGTTGGGCAAAGTATGAGTTTTAAGATATGTCCTCGTACGATTGATGTAAATTAATATAATGTTTCCTACTTAATGCTAAGTGTTACTCTCAAGGGGCTGTTTGATGTGAGGAGTCTTGAGAGACAGACAGACATATCCCTCACATTGGCTTGTGTCGTGTTTGATTTGAGTGAGTGTAAGGGATTATGAGGAATTATAATTTCTCGCTTGTGCTTTTTATCCTCTATCTGATATCCCATTAAAAATGCGAGACATCGCTCGTGTCTTTCTTCAGCAACCTTCTTTTATTCATTTCCCCGCCAAATACCTCTCTTATTTTTCATTTCCCCTCAAAACTCGCCTCTCAAGCAGTCTTCTCAAGAAAATCGCGTCTCTTCTGTCTAGCACACTCGCCTCTCAAGCAGATCTCCAGCTCCACCGTGCTTCTTCTCCCCTCATATTAGTGAGGTTCTCTCTCTCTCTCTCTCTCTCTCTCTCTCTCTCTCTCTCTCTCTCTCTCACGGTTATGCTTCTTCTAAGATAGGGATTGATTGTAATGTTGACTTAGATGAAAATTTTATGAAACTGATCCTTGTTATGCTTCTTCTAAGTCAAGTGAATTGATGTTGTAATTTTTCTTTTTCTTTTTTAGAGGTATAAAATTGATGAGATTGTAAACATGGCCTGATTTGAGGTGTTTGATGAAATGTGCTTTTTTTTCTTTTTTTGAAATTGATGAAATGGCTCTATTGAGTGTGTTCTGTTGAGTCAATTTTTGATCTATACTAGTTGCATGTAAGGTGTTTGATGAAATGTCTTTAAACCTGTTGCATCTAATTTTCAATTTATACTTCAAATTGGTCATATTGGGAGAAGAATTCAACAAAAACAAATTGTTTCAGTATACGTGCTATCACATAATTAGTTTTAACATGCATCAAATTTGATAAACTATGTAAAATTTATTTGAAATAACCAATATAGAGCTAATCAATATTTATGTTTTCATTAGATGGAGCATGAAGCAGACACCTCCAAATCCCAAAGAAAAAGGGATTAAAAATCAAAATTGGACGAAACAAGAAAGTGAATCTCTTATGAATTTTTTGGCGGAAGAAGCTCGAAGTGACAGGAAGCCTGAGAAAGGGTTCAAAAGCTGCCAATACAATGCGGCGGCTCGTGCTCTCAACAAGAAGTACGGTAAAAGTTTCTCCGAAACACATATCATTAATCATATGAAGACCATTAAAAGAAAATGGAAAAATATACAAATAGTAAAGAAGTTAAGTGGATCTTCCTTTGATGATGATACTTGTACAGTCATATTGGGGGAAGAAGAGTTTAAGACATATATCCAAGTGTTATATAAACATATTTATTTAGTTTTCTAAAATATTTTACTCATTAAAATTATATTTTAAAATATTGAAAATATGCAGACTCATCCAAATTATGAGCCATACATCAACAAGCCAATGCCATATTATCGAGATATGGAGACGATTTGTAATAACGAGATGGCATCAGGTAGTCATACTGCCGCATGTAATGGCACTAATTCGTTTAGTCCTGTATCTCTTTCGTCATCGCCCGAAGAGCAGATTAATGTGATTGGAGACGAGACCGAGGAAGAATTACGAGAAATACCTCATGTTGTTCAACCTGTGGTTTCTAATCGACGTGTCAATAATCCTGCTTCTAATGGATTAAGAAAACGAAAGAAAAGGGAAGAAGATGAGGGAATTTATGACTTGGTGTGGGTATGCTAGTGATGGTACTGGAGGTGGCTTCGGTACTTTCGGCGGTTTTGGTGGCTTTGATCTGGAGACGGAGGTGGAGGTGGAAGTAATGGTTTCGGAGGTGCGGGATTTGGTGGTAATATGTGATTTGGGTCTTTTATTAATGGTAATGTTAGGGTTTAGGGTTAACAAAATTATGTAATTTTGGTGGTTATATTTTATTGTTAATAGTATATTTTATATAGGGTGGTTATTATGTCAGGTGGTTATATTTTGTTATTGATGGTATATTTTGTTTAGGGTGGATGCTAAGGGACATATGTCATTTGACGGTTATATTTTAGTTATTTTCGTATTATCTTATGATTTATATTTTTTTGTGATGGTGATAATATTATTAATTTATGATTTATTATAAATATATTTGATTAGAAAGATTGTAATAAACTCATTAATACATAATTTTTTTTTATTTATAAAACTTAAGATTCTAATACCATTCAACTACTTTTCAATATCCTTTACATCAAACAATATTTTTCACTTTCCATCATCTAATTGTCTACTACATCAAACAACACGTTATTCACTGCTTCATTTGCTTCACCATCATCTTACTATCTTGCTATGTCATGGTATATCCTTCAATGTCTTCCACATCAAACGGCCCCTCAGTGGCCTTCTACTTTCTCTCGTCTTTCGATTCCCCTGAAAGTCATGAATTCTTTTCGTAAACAAACAACACGAACTTAAATGGTGAATCATTCCCGAAATAATTAATAATTTCACGAAGAAGGAATATAAACACAGCCCAAATAAAGCCCAAAGAATAATCATGAATTCAACACATGACACATCTAGTCCACTAACCTCGTCATGTTGGGCCCCAAAAGCAGATAACCAATTCATTCCTATCAATTCAATCAAAATCCAAGTTCATGCAACAATAACGTAGGCTGAGTAGGAATAGACAAAGCATAGGGCAGGCCAGCAAGTAAGTAGGAGTAGGAGTAGTTAGCAATAGATTATAGATCACGTCACACTTCACCCTCAAACAATTCAATCGGTAACAAAAATAAAACTTAAAAAAACAAAGAAAAGAAAGTTACACTTAGACTTACTCACTCACTAGTCACTGAGTCCCCACCACACGTGTTAAAACAGTTTCCCGATCTGCTTCTAGATTCCCGCCGTACTCCATCCTACGTGTTATTTCGACGTGGACCAATGAGGTGGAGAGAATGGGGCCCAGGTTGTCTCAACGGACGTGACCTTTGACCGAATGTGCTTGGCGGGTCCCACCCGTTAAGGGCTTAGCGGGTGCGGTCTAATCAGATGATGGATCCGGGTTCGGTGGGTGGGTGTGCATGCGTTTATACGTCACCTGTATTCGACTGTTCTCTTCGTATACTAGGAGCACGAGTGGGGGCCTACTGTGTCACACGTGCGTGTCTGCCTGGCTCTTCCTTGCCGATTCTGATTATTATTCCCCAATCTATTCACAAAAACGAAATGATTGTGAGTATATATATTGTGATGGTTTTGATTGTTGATTGTTGATTGTTTGATTGATTTTTGTTTTTGTTGATTGTGTTTGTTTGTTTACATGCGCAATAATGCATTTCTTAATTCATTCATTTTGGAAAACAAAAACAAAAGATTGTATATGTTATCTTTGTGGTCAAAACCAAAGGTTAATATTAGATGTTATGATCATAAATATAATAAATAATGCTCTTCTTTTTCAATAATTGTGTGGGGCTTGGATGTCCCCGGCGCAAATTCCATTGATCAAAGTTATATTACATGTACTAATGCTCATTTTATTCAAATCTGTGTAAAATTCTACAACATGTATACAATTTTGAATTGTATATTTGCTAGTATAAACTTCAACAGAAATTCTAGAAACATAATTAATTTTACAGCACATATAGTGAGTTTGATTTTTCGTGGAAAAACAAAATGACTATCATGTGAAAATAAACTTGAGTCATCGGGCTAATGCAGGGTTCAAAGAAGAGACCCAACTCCTCTCTCTCTCTCTGAGAGGAACTAGAATTTGGAATCCAGCCAGACACTTATAGGGCCCCAGTTAGGAGACACGAAACAGGGACAATTTCACGTGGGAGTATTTCCCTGCCGTTGGATGGTCAAGGGTCTCCATCTCCACCGTCCGATTTCGTACTATCATGTCAGTCCTTCCGAACCCCCACCAGCACGAATCTCGAGGCAATCTCACGGCTCTGTTTCGTTCCAATGCAATAATGGGAAACTAAGCAAGCACTCATTATTTGTCACGAGTGAGAAAAATATCTGAGTTATGATATATATAATGGGAAATTTACAAAAAACCCCCTATCTTTTCTGAATATTACAAATAACCCCCTATATTTTCGTTTATTACAAATAACACCCTGTCAGAAGAAGATTTCTTTCAAATACCCCCTACATCACTATTCCATCCATTCCAAAGTTAATTATTTTTAAAATGACTAAAATACCCTCATGTATTATTTAATTAACAAATTAATTAAATAAACAAACAAAATAAATTAAATAAAAATTGTTAAACACATAAAAAATAATTCATTAAAAAGAAATAAAAATAATTAATAATTAAAAATAAAAGGTTAAAAAATAAAATAATAAAATAGTTAAAAATAAAAAAGTAAAAAATAACTCAATAACAATTAATTAAAATAAACAAAATATACATAATTAAAAATCTAGAAATAATGAAACAAAATATAATAATTAAATAAATAAATAAATAAAAATGAAGTAAAGATAAAAAATAAAATTATAAAATTATAATTAATGTTATAAAATAGGGAAATTTACAAAATACCCCCTAACTTATTTGAATATTATAAAATACAAAAAAATTAAAAAAATAAAATAAAATAAAATAATAGAAGAAAAATCAATTTTTAAAAATAGTAATAATTATCGACACACACAACTCTATTTATTATAACATAGTATAAGTGCCTGGTGCATTAAGCGGCACGGTGCAACATTCGAGGTCAACACCATATTGTCCCGAAAAAAGACTTAAACTTGGTTGGGCTTTTCGGGACAATATGTATGGACTCGAATGTTGGACTATACCGATTAATGCACTAGACACTTATACTATATTATAATAAATAGAGTTGTGTGTGTCGATTATTATTACTATTTTTAAAAATTGATTTTTCTTCTATTATTTTTAATTTTAATTTTTTAATTTTTAAAATTTTTAAATTAAATTTTTTTTTTGTATTTTATAATATTCAAATAAGTTAGTGTGTTATTTTGTAAATTTCCTTATTTTATAACATTAATAATAATTTTATTATTTTATTTCTATCTTTACTTAATTTTTATTTATTTATTTAATTATTATATTTTGTTTAATTATTTCTAGATTTTTAAATATGTATATTTTTTTTATTTTAATTAATTGTTATTGAGTTATTTTTTACTTTTTTATTTTTAACTATTTAATTATTTTATTAACCTTTTCTTTTTAATTCTTTTTATTTTTTTAATTTATTTATTTTAATTAGTTTTATTTCTTTTTAATGAATTTTATTTTTTAATGAATTGTTTTTTATGTGTTTAAGAATTTTTATTTAATTTATTTTGTTTGTTTATTTAATTAATTTGTTAATTAAATATATTCAATATACATAAGGGCGTTTTAGTCATTTTTAAAAAAATTAATTTTGGAATTAATGGAATAGTGATGTAGGGGGTATTTGAAAGAAAACTTCTTCTGACAGGGGTTTTTTGTAATAAACGAAAATACAAGGGGTTATTTGTAATATTCAGAAAAGATAGGTGGTTTTTTGTAAATTTCCCATATATAATTTATTATTGGAACTTTTTATATATATATAAAGTTCCAATAATGAATTATATATACATATATATTTTTTTCATGATAAAACATGTGATTTGATTAAGAGTTCGAAGGGGTAACTAAATGTGGTGGATTGGCGGTGTTGTGCAAACTAAGGGTTTGACTGGATCGGCACGCTCAGCTCATGTGGTGCCCATATGGATAATAGTACGGTTTATTTTCTTAACACATAAATATGTACTTTGCTTATATAATACCGATGATAGTTTAGTTTATTTGTAAGTTAAATATGGGTTGGTTTGTGTAACTGATGACTTAGTTGTGGTGTTTTTGAATAATTTGAAATTTAAAATTGACAACATCAAAATGACTTGGGTTGTTTAATATTTATATGCATTAGTTATGGAATAAAATAGATGCAATAATTTCATTCATATGTACCCTACAAGACTAGAAGTTGCATGCAAAATGTGAAAGCCTAAGAAAATAGTAATTTTAAATTAATTATATTCTAATTAGTTGAAGAAATTTCAAAGTTCCTGATCACTCTGTCCCTCGAGATAGAATACAAGGTCTATAAGCAAATATATAAATGTACATTTTTTTTTTGAGGGAGATAAATGTACATTTTTAAAGAAGAAAATTTGACATATTTACACAACTAAAGTTATCACAAGAGGAGTTATATAAATTTACAATAAAAACAAAAAAGATAACACTCCAGTTTTAGAATTTCACTGCCCGTGAGTTGGATTGGAACCCCCAACCTCTTGATAAATGGATTACTTCCTAACCCTTAATTTAAAGAATTATATGATATATTTGAATAATTTTAATCCATGATATTTTTTTCATTTTTAGTGATATGACATGGCCAATGACTTGTTTTGTAATGCACTTAATTACCTATGATATAAATACATTACACAAATTCTCAATTTTAGGATTTTTCAAAAGTAGACTTTATTGAAAAAAAAAAGATTTTCAAAAGTAGACTCATTTTATGAATAATTTTGTATGCAACAAAGGCGACGTCCATGTAGTCGTGAATTTAATTATTCAAGAGAGAATATTTTAACATAGGGCAATGTAAAAAGTAAGAATATTTTTATTAACTACCAAATTTGATCAAATAAACTAGCATCCAAAACTACATTAGAATATTAACCGAGAGAATTTACCCCTAGTTTAATAAAATATTCTTACGTCACCTGATGCACTCTTCCAAATTCAAATTTATATTCTTTAATAGCTACTAGGCCAAATCTTTCATAAATAATTCAAAGACGGTTGATGTTCCTAACCAAAAAAGAGTCAGCTTCCATATCCTACATTATCAAATTTAAATTAAATTGAGGCTGATTTTTAACGTCACATTTTCCCAAAATCATTTTAAAATAATGTAATTACTATTTATAATAACATACTTGAAACCCACGATAGTCCAGTGATAAAATGAGAGATGAGAAATTTATAATAATATAGATGAGAAGTTGGAATCCCGAGCGGGATTAATTTGAAAAAACACAAAAATCAAGCATAGTTCTTCCTAACAAAAAAATAACATACTTGAAACCATTTTGGATCTTGAAAGCGATAATAATGGAGGTTGAAAAATATCTAGATTTTTTGGAGACAAGGCACAAAATTGGGCACATATATTGATAAAAAAAAGGACCAATAAAAAATCAAAACTGTAGAACAGCAGTGAAAACCACAGATAAAATATGTACCACACAAAGAACATAAATCTCAAGAAACAAAATAAAAATTAAAAAAACTGAAAATTAAAGCTGGATCCACCTCTTCACATTGTTTGATTCCTCTTCCTCTCTCCCCACACTCCTCTCCAATCCCTCAAGTATAATCCAAAACTGTTACTTATATATTATATTATTATTTTTAATATGATTACTTATATATTACAGGGTTTAGAGAACTGTAGAGGAAGAATTGTAGAGAGGAGAAGCTGTGAGGGGCTCTGAGGAGTGCATTTAATAAGTGCAATGTCCTACGCACTACTGACGAAACCCATATGCATTCATTTGGTTAGAGAAATTAAATAAAAATAAAAATGCCCAAAATAAATATAGATGAAAACAAATAATGTACATGTAAAATGTAATATTAAGAGAAAAAAATGCAATAATGGCAGTAGTCAGTCGTCACGCCGCCCTTACCAGTGTCCACACACCTCGCATTTCTTCTTTCAGATCCATCCTTTTCAATCATTCATTTATTTCACATGCATCTATTGTATTTTCATCAATTTATACACAGAAGCCCTCAAATGTTTATCCCAAAACTGGAGTTTTCCTTCTCCATCCCAACTTGGCAAACCAAAAAATATTTCAAATGTGCATAGAAAAATAGTAAAAGTAGAAAATGTAGAAAAATAAATAGGTAAAATGCTAAATATTTTGTACTTCATCTCATCTTTTATACTCTTCTTCTTTAAAGAAGACTCAAAACTTCATACATGCAAAAGAGGAAAAAAAAAACTAATAAATTTTTATGTACAGAGAGACTGTTACTCTTTCTCTCTTCTTCTCCCTCACCTCTCTCCTTGATCTCATTCAAAGTACAAGAGAAGGAAAAAACCCTAACCCTAATTAAGCTCATCTCATCTCAAGCATAATCTTTCCAGCACACAAGCATGGTAACGCAACGGCGCATGATATAGAACTTGGCCCTTTGTTCTTTTACGAGACTCGAGCAGCGGCTAGAGAAAGATCTAGAATCAGATCTAGAACTACTCCTCACTTCTCTAGTACTCTCTGATCTCTTCAAGAAAAGATTGTTGCTACTACTAGTATTTGTTTCTCCATTAATGGCGACCCTTCTGCTTCCATTGTTTCTGCTTCCTTTCTTCGACAGCTTCCATTTCTCATCCATATACATCTCCATTGTTAGGTTTTAGGTTTTGGGTGTCTGTTTGTAGAGAGTGATGAGAAAGATTAAGAGAGATTTTGAAGAAAAGAGAAATTTGGAGTGAGGATGGGGGAGAGGGATTGGAGTAAGCGAGACTATTTATAAAAGAAGAAGAAGAAGAATAGAAGAGTGGGTGTGAATGTGCGAGTGGTTTATAACTATTTTGAAGAGGCCCTAAATGAGATATTTAAATTTCGTAAGGGGCACGGAAGAAAGAAACTATTACTTTATTGTCTCACTGTTTGAGGGTTGATTGAAATCTTTTCCTATTTCCTTGAATTTCATGAGGATTTTTTTTACCAAAACAAGCGTGTTTCTATGATTTCATAGACTCTAGCTCTTTTCTACTGCCTGCCCTTAAATACCATGCACTGTTCTTCACCTTCCCTCCACTCAAAACAAACTGGAAAATTACCACCACCATGTTGACATTCTTTTAACTTGGACATTTCCAGCATACTGACTTGAGATGAAGAACGAGCGAGTGAAAAGCTAAAACTCAGCCCCCTGTCAATGACAAATATGGCCCACACTAAATAGGCCTAGATAAATACAGAATGGACCATGACCGTTTTTGGTCCATGGGCCTATCTATTAGATAGATTAGCCCAAACAATCTTTGACCGTCTTGTATTGTACTGGTCAAAGATATATTATATATATCACATGATTGCCTAAAATTAAAATTAAAATTAAAATTAAAATAATGTTAGTGATGATTATATCATTGGTCCTAGCAAAACACACATGTTAAGCTTTCCATTACAAGACAAATGAACCAAACCAAAATGATATTATTATGCAACTCAAACAATTAACCATTGACTGAACCAAAATTTAAGGTTTCAGATTTGAAATCAGGCTTATTACTACATCCGTGAGCAGAGTGACATATGTCAAAATTGGACCTGAAGAAGGTGGGAGGTTTTGAAGAGGACACGTGGCAGCATCTGAGAGAGGGACAAGATGATGAAGGGTCGCAATCGGACGGTGGATTATTAGCCAGCAAGGATAGGGACTGAACAAGGCCCGTGTGTTCAGTGGGTTAGTGATATGATGTATTGCATGGATAGAGAAAAATGGTCTCTGAAGTTACAAACACTAGTAGGTGGCTTGATTTTTTTTTCAAAAAGATGTTTGTATGTTTCATGCTTTTGATAGATTTTTGCATGTATAATCAACTTGTTTGTGCAATTATAGTCCGATCGAATAATTAACATGATTAATAAGGAAAATACATGTCAAGGATATGACATGTGTGATAGTGTTTTGTTTAGTCAGGAATATCCACTTAAACACACGAGAAAATATTTATCGCTTTTTAGTATTATACATTTGACTTTGAAATGCTACTCGGTTCAATGAACAGAATAATATCATGCGTTCACAACTTCCAAATACACAATCGCATGGTGTTTGGTACATGCATCATATATATATATATTTAGGGAAATTTGCAAAAAAGCCCCTGCATTATGCCTTAATTGCAAAAAAAACCCTACCTTATTGGAAATTACAAAAAAGCCCCTACATTATTGCTTAAATTGCAAAAAAATCCCTACCGTTATATTGAAGCTAACACCGTTAATTTCAGTTGTTTAATCACTTCAAAATTATTTTTTTTAAATATTAATTAACATTTTATCTAAAAATTATATTTCTTAAAAAATATTTTTAAATCTATTTTTAAGAAAAAAATCGAAAAAAAATTTGTTATTGAAAAAAATTTTGTTTCAGAAAAACTTTTGTTTCGGCAACATATATTTTTAATAAAATAATTTACTGAAAAATAATATTTATTTTTTTAAATATTAAAAAAATATTTTTTCATAATTATTTTTAAAATACTTTTTCTACAAGAATGTTAATTATCATTTAAAAAATAATTTTGAAGTGATTAAACTACTAAAACTAACGGCGTTAGTTTCAATATAACGGTAGGGGCTTTCTTGCAATTTTAGCAATGATGCAAGGGTGATTTTTTTGCAATTAAGGCATAACGTAGGAGCTTTTTTGCAAATTTCTCATATATTTATTAGGAAATATATATATTTTTTTGTTATCTTCCTTTAAGAAAATGATTAATATATAGCTTAAGAAAATTATAGATGTTTGATATATTTTAGTTAATCATGAGTAATTGGCTCGAGATTTTGGGAATAGATTCTTTTGTCTCTTGACCAGTCAAAGCAAATGAATCAAATTAATTCTTTGTATGATAGTACAAAACTATAAAAAAAAAAATTGAATGCAAGCTTGAGGAAAAAAATTATTTTTAGGAACACAAAGTTTCAACAGAGAGATACTTACATACAGAACTATCAATACACCGTCATAAATTACCAACGAAAACTTACAAACCTGCCCTACAATTTCCTTTCCTCAAATATTTTAATTTTTTTTCCACTAATTAATTCACCGGCCCGGCCGTCGTTTAACTGGAGGCTGATGTGGCGTTCTGTCTTCATACAATTGGGAGTCGAACTAAATTTCCCTATTTCACCCACAAGTAAGTCTGTAGTTATATTGTCCTTTATGCTCCTCAAAACCTTGCGATAAGTGTTAATGTCATTTGCGGTGTTTTAATCGTAATGGATTCTCATGCAGACCCAACCGTCCTCTATTGGATTCTTTAAGCATTCTATTATTTTGATAAATTAAGTTAACAAATTCCATATATACATGATGAAACTAGAGTTTACATGAATGTTCTTTTTCTTTAATTATTTATCAATGTATTTTAAATTTTAATAAATTCGCCTTCTTAGGAATTGCGTTTATGAATCTAAAACTGTTTCTATTGATGCAAAGAAAAAACTACAAAATTGGTGAAGGAAAAAACAATAATTGGACTTCAAATCATACAATGTAGCCAATTTAAAGACAAAAATCATACAACGTAGCCATTTTCATTTTGTTGCGTCACAAATCATTTTGTTGGCTAACAACATTATTAGTCAATTCAATATAATCACTTTGCTAACAAATATGATTAAGAATTTTTTAGCTCATAATAAACGTCTGTTTTGATTAGGACGAGGAAACATGAGAGACCCGCATAGATTCAAAATATCAATAGTCAATTAGAGTTCCACGTGGCGCCATGTGAAGGACCATGTTCATGCTTTGGTTTTTAACCTACTCTAAATTTGGAGCATTAGTCTGGTGATTAAATTAATTGTTTTCCCACTAATTTTTTATTTAGTTCAGTTTGATTCAAACAAATTTTATTCAGGCACTCAAGATATGTTTTCCCACTTTTTTTTTCGATTACAAGGTCTGTTGGCAATCCACCTCTAAGTAAATTATGTTTGTCCCAGTTTGGTTCCCTGCTTCTATTGACAGACATGCTAGGTGTCTTACCAACTACTATTTAGCGGAGGCAATTTATGATCAAAATGATTTATTAATTTAATGATATCATTAGATTTGTTAAATAAGCTACTGGTTGTGATTAGTAAATGATATTGTCATCATAACTCTTATGGGCCACAAATCTATAGCCCATAATTCAATATATGGTCAATAATGTGGCACACAACCCTTATTTGTATTTTTGTAAGGCCCACAATCTCCATATCAAGATCCATCAAATGATAATTTACTCATTATGACGATCACAAGACAATAATGACTTCAGAAAAAAGAGAAAAACAACAACAAGAAATTCAACCATGAACTCATACATTTACTTTTACATACATTTATGACGAATAGTGTAGACTTATCATCTCTCATGCCTTAGATAATCACCAAAAAGAAAAAAAATACAATATTTTATCAAAAAAAGAAAAAAAAAATAACAAATAAAAGGTATGAAGGAAATGAAATGAATGAGCATGATCATGATCAACAGACAGGAAGATCAGACGGTGGAGGGGGCAGTTTCTGACTGGCAAGTGGGCCATCATTGACTACCCATGCCATCTTTAAACCCCAACTTGTATGAACTTCCAAGTGGCAATGCATGAACCATACACCTATCACATCCGAATTGGTCCAACTCATCAATCCTAAAAAAAATCGTATTACGGAAAAAAAAAAGTAAACTGATATACGAACCTGGGTTGTCTGCGAAGAACCGGATTGCGACCCAACCGCCATCTGGAACCCCAACTGTGTTCCTCTCGACCGGATCCACAAGATTATACTTGATCGGATCCTTGATTGGATTGAAATTACCAAATCCAGTTCCAACCACAAAGAAATTGAATCCGTGTAGGTGTAATGGGTGACTTTCGGACCCTAGAATACTCGTATCTTGCATTACAAGCTCCACACTCGTATTGTAGTTCAGAACAACCACTTTGGTACCATTAGTCACAAATGTGTTATTAGGCGGCGTACCAGTGTAATTGAACGGGTACAATGGATACACTGGAAAGTCAGTTGTATATACGCCTTTAGACTTTCCAGAGTAATGTGCGTGGAGCATGGCAGTTGTTGGCAAAACAAAAGACACATTGTTTACACTCGATGTTAATTTTGCACCGTTTGGACCTTGGCATGTTCCGTTTTTAGGACACGGGTTAGCACCAAGGCCAACCGTGAATAAGAAATGCCGGTCTATGAATTTGGGCACGTTAGCTGGGTATTCCGCATTTGCCAAACTACGTAACTTGCGGGTAAAATTTGTAGCAAAGCTTGTGTCGTTCAGAGCTGGTAGATTTGGTTTCATCAGAGGCAGGTTCTTCATGTGACTAACAGGTTCGTATTCTAAAAGACCTGCAACTGTCGAGTTATCAAAGGTCCCTTGACCAGTCGCATAAGGATGTGCAGTCATAAGAAAGGTGGATTTGGGGCACACGGTGTGGGTATGAAGCAGAACGTTGGTTGTCTGTCCAGGAGTGATAAGAAGTACAGATGTGGAAAATGGTTTCACGTACAGTGCATCAGCATCGACTACTGTTAAAGTGTGATTTGCTATAGAGAAGAATAACTCATCGTTGAGTGCAGCGTTGACAAGCCTGAGAAGGTACGTCTTTCCGGGCTTCACCTTCAGCTTGAACGTGTCTATATATTTGAAAAATGTTACGTTAGAATTTGCATAAATATCGTCGGTTATGTTTGTGTCTAGAGTTTTGAAACTTACCTTTGCTTGAACAGTTGTAAAGAGGGCCTGGAAGGCCATTTATCGTATATGCATCAGAGACATTTGGACCTGCGCCTGTTTGGAAGGATTGCGCAATTATCGCTTCTGGATCAGTGTTAAACCATTCACCTATGATTAACAAAATATCATCAAACATTCGATAAATCTCACTTACACTCTTAGTTAAGTTAATTATTATGCTAATTAATTACCAAAGAGAATGGGGACTTCTTTGTAGGGTTTAGTGAAGGGATAAGGGACTCCCTTCTTAGGAAGAATGATGATGGGTCCATACAATGAAGATCTCATCCAAGATATATGTGCGTGCCAAAATAATGTCCCTCTTTGGCCAACAATGGTGAAGTTGTACACATAGTTCTGACCCGTTTGAATCGGGCATTGAGTCACATAAGCTGGTCCATCATACCATCCAGTTCGTAGTTGTCGTACTCCGTGCCTATTAAAAAAATAACAGAAAATGCTGAATTAATCAACATGAGATATAACACCATTTAAGCCATCATTTAAGAGATGGATAGATTTTACTTTAGTTAGAGAATGTATATTTAGTTACCAATGAATTGTGACATTGTTTTGCACGTAGTTTGTAACCTTCACGATGAGTCGGTCGCCTTCTCTCACCACAATCTTTGGACCAGGGAGTTGCCCGTTTACAGTCACGACGCTTCTCGTGTGACAAACTCGCGTAATGTTCTTCATGATTATCTAGTACAAATACAAGGTAAAGAAAAAACTAAGGAAATTTTCATCAACCAAAAGGAAGAACTTAACATTTTATGTAACACATTGTAGACTATAAGATCACATACGTCAAAGTTGTAGTATCTTGTCTTGGCTGCATGAGACTGATCAGTTGACCATGCTAAGAAAATGGCCAACGACAGAATCATCATTTTTGCACCCATCTCTCTCTCTCTCTCTCTCTCTCAAGTTTTGTGCTCTAGCAAGGGCACGATGTATATCATATATAAGAACTTTGGTTGATTAATTAGGTGAAATGATAAAAAGAGAGAGACTATAATAAAAGTGGTGCAACGTTTTTCTTCAATAGCTAATCTAGTGTCTTGTCCTGTTGAAAGGAAGGGAGAGGTGGGTCGACCTCTATTTTAGAGTATAGTCAAAGAAACTCATCTTTTTTGAGAAAAAAAAGAAGATTAATTAAAATGGCATATATATAAATTAGTCATTTCTTAGCCGTTAGGCTCAACATGGCGTGCTTATTAGTTAATACATGAATGAGTAATTTCTTAAGAATTATGCATTTTTTTAAAGATTCGGTCGTATTAATTCCAATTCCTTATTTTTCATATTTTTTTGACCCCATATTTCAAATTTTTTGTCCAATCGTAACATTCTATTTTCTCAAATTTATTGATATTTTGTGCCAACATGTGTATGATTATGAAAACATAATCATATAATTTGTTGAATTTATGTTTTGTGTCCATATACAATTTAGTGATAACTGTTGAATTTGTTTATGGTCATCAGATCTTAATCAAATGATTTCAATTAATCATGATCCAAAGTTATATTCAAATATTAAAACAAATAGAATATGAAAAGTTCACTCATTAAAATATAAATATTTTTTCTTTTCTTCTTTAAAAAATAATAATTCTTAAACAAATATTTTAATCATCAAATATAAATCTGTTGAAATTTTCTCTTTATTTTGAAGTCCATATTAGTATGATTCTAATTTAATTTTTTCCTTGTTAAATATATAAATATATACTATATAAAAGAACATATAAAAAATGATATACTCATAACACCTATATTATTTTTCATCTCTCTTTAAGCATTCTAAAGAGATATATTATATTCTCTCGGACGTCGGATCAAAAAAATTCTCAAATCTTAGATTTTTATTTAAATTATTAACAGTATATCACATGATCATCTAGTTGAATGTATCGTGTTATATCTCTAATTACGTGAGAACTATCATATAAAAAAAATTCGGAGTATTAACAACTATATTATATTACTTAATATATAATTACATGTTTAAAAAAAAATGTGATCGATTTATATATAATCTATATCATTTTAACAACATAAAAATGAAAAAATAGGGGTGACATTTTTTTGAAGAAAAATGAGTGATATTACATTTACCTATATATAATAGACATACTCTTCCCATATATATATAGTATCATATTTTTAAAGATCATGTTAAATATATTATTTTTTATCTTTTTTAAAGTTAATCATCTATAATTAAATCTTATATAATTTCAACTAAAATCTATGAAATAAATTATCTTGCATTTTTATTTTTTCTAACCTCCTCCATCTATGTCTCGATTAATACTTGATTTTTTTCTAATATAATATGTCAAGAGATAACAACATAAGAGAACCAAATAGAATAAAAAATGGATGAATTGAGATCATAAAATAATTATCCAAATTATTTAGTGGGTTATTATTTTTTATTTTTTATGAATTTATCATTTATGTTATTTTATTTCTCATAGAGTTATCCATCATTACAAAATTAGATGTGATAGTATTTTGAATGAATAATACATGGATAAATTATCTTATCATGTAATTCAAAATAATTTTAAACATAGCCAACTTACTTGATATAATTATTATATATTATTTATGTATTATGAATTTATTTCAAACTTTTATTTTAAATTTATACATTACATATTGAAATAAATAATAAAATTAAAATATTCGAAGCAAAACGCGAGTATTATCGTAGCCATTATTCATTTGAATTTGATAACAACGGCCTGTCAGTTTTGAGTGGATTGGCATATATACGCACGGCAAATACCACAACATGTTATTAATAAGTTGCAACTTCAAATCGTATAAAATTCCCTCAAGCCTCAAACAAAAAAATGGAATATAGTTCATTTACGCTGGTTTACCACCAATAAAACTATTGAGAAAGAAAATTAGAATTTTTTTTTTGGATAAGATGAAACAAAATTAGAAATTACTACGGGATTATATTTACTGGGAAAAAAATATTAAATTAAAGAAAATGTTTCTTTGTCTTTGTCTCTGTCTTTGGAAATTTAGAATTACAGAAAAATTACATATAGCATTTATTTATTTTTGTTATATTAAACCTAACTAGCTCGTTTTATTTTCTTATTTTCCTTTTTTTGGCAGGGAAGATGGTCTTATTTTCGGCGGTGACATTATATACGCAATAAAAAAATTGGTAATAAGCCTCAAACCATTGCAACTTTAAGGGCGCAAATACAAAAAATTACATATATTTCCAAAAAAAAGATTACAATAACAGTTATAATATATTTTACTATGTCAAAAATCTTGAGGGTAATAACTCCTAACTCCTTCCAGTTCTAAGATTCATTCCAACTCTTTATAGTAATGACTTACAGTTCACTAGTTCACTGTCAATATGATCAAAAGTAGGCCACAGTAAATATGTTTGATGGATCAATGTTACCTTAAAATAAAAAAAACACATCAATCAATTTGAAGACAGCTCTTCAAATATTACTTTTGTATATTGACTTTATGGTGCAAATATCGAAACGTGGGGTAGCTTAGTGACTAAATCATCCCAATAATAATCTTCTTTTACCATCATTTTAAGGCATTGCTTCTTTCCATTTGTTCTAATTGAGACCAACTAAACCATCTTTAATTTTGACTTGGTTATCAAGTAAATACTCTTTTTAGTTAATTGATTATGCACTAGACACCATTTAGTTTAAATTAAATAAAAAGGGGGAATTAGGAGGGCAAAAGATCACTTAATTATTGCTTTTTTTGGTTTCTAGAAGCAAGTTTGCACCAGCTGCCAATGTGTGGTGGTTGCATAAAAGATTAAAGCCTGATTAATATTTTTATGATGTGTACAAGTACAATACATATGAATTTCAATCTTAAATATTCTTGCTTATATTTGTAGTAAAAATAAAAATGTGGCCCTGGTATTAAATTATAGATTGATTGATACATCTCACATATCAGAACGATGATCAATCTATTGAGTAGATTTAAATCTACTATATATCCGGAGTCAATCACAACCGGACACATATACACGTCGAAATATAACTTGGTGCTCCATGAACCAAGAGATGACGGAATTGGTTCATGGTCCGCTGAGCCTGCCCTCCCTCTAAGTCTATGGCTATTTCTCCAAAGCTAATTATTAAGTACAGTATTTATTTATGTTCGCAATTAGGCTTCACTATGTCTTAATTAAGTACAGAACTTAGAGCTAAATTTGCTTACTCATCTTTTTGGTAAAAATAAGGTTATTAGAGATGATTTAGGGGTCAGTAGGGCTGAATTATGGACAAAAAAATCCTACTTGGGGGGTAATTAGGTTGATTGCATATTGATGTTAATTAGAGGCTATATAGTTATAGACTTCTGGTGATTAGGCGATGGATGATGACCATCAAGATTTTAAGCTTAGGTCTATTTCCTTAATTTGATGCTATAACAGTTTTCATATTTCTTGGTAACACAATGAGGAAATGAATTAGAGATTGGACATCTCATCTAATACCACTGTACCAACGGAGTCTGCACATGTTTTACTGCTCCACCATATACCATACTGGTTCACAAAAACTGAATTTTATTATTTTCTTTTCTTGATTTGGGTTTAATTAAACAACTAATTAAGACTAAATTGAGGCTAATTGTTTGCAGTATAGATAGAGTAGCAATTACTATTACTATATGATCCATTGTGTAGCAGGGCAAAGTGGTAGCACCAAATAAAAACATGGAAAATCTGATCTGAAATCTATATAAAAGACTCAGTTTTTGTTTCATAATATTTGGTTTTTTATTATAATTTTTATTTGTTTGATTGATCAGTCATTAGGTCAGTTTTTTTTTGGCGAATAAGGGATAATGAAGGCTATTTTATGGTGGGATTGCAATTACTCATTCTTGGATTCCCTATTCATTCCATATTCACACACCCAAACACACCCAAATAGGGATTTACATTTTTCTGAAAAATTATTAATTACTTTTCATTTTTCTCAAAATTTGTCATAAATTTATGCAGGTTGAGATAAGGAGTGCACTAGCAGCTTTGCAATAACCAACCAAAACAGGCACTGCTTCACCCACTACATTGAGGGGCCGTTTTCCACAGTTACATGAGGGAATAGAAAAATAAAAAAATAAATTTTTATACGAAAATGTTTTTTTCTCTAATTAATTTGTAGATCTAAATAAATTTTTCAAATTTGAAATATAAATAAATCAAGATCTTCTACATTCATAGATATAAATACACCAAACCAAACATGTCAATAATATATATTTTGGAATTACATTCCATGTAATATGATTCCTTGGAATCATACATTTTCAGGCATCTTTTAAAACTCAAACCAAACGGTCTCTGAGTGCCACATGTTTGTTTGATTTTCTTCTCATGCTCTATTTTTTTTATAAATCTTTATGTGCCTGTTCGGCATGGGCATAATAGCACGAAATAGCGGATTAAATGACTATTCTGCTTTAATCCAACCGAACAGTGTAAGAATAAGTTGGATTAAAATTATAGAATAATGAAATTTTTTATTCCTTGGTTGAGATGGAATTGGCTATTCCATGAATTAAGCCCAAATTTAAGACAAAAATGTCCTTATCTATTCCAACTATGTCATATGTGGCATAACTACTCCCTCTTCCTTTATTAAAAAAATAACTACTCCATCTTTCTTCTATCTTCTACGCATGAGAACAAAACGCCATAACCGCCTCCGTGCTAGTTTCTCCGTCAATTTTCCGATGGTTCTCTAGTGAAATAATTCATTAAACAACTATACACAAATAAATTATTTTTTCTCTCTTTAATAAGATATGTATCAACAATATTTCTTGTTATTCACTTCTCTAGCCATAATATGTTGTTTGCTCCTTTTTTTTCTGCTTCGAACGGCTATTAAAAATGTGTTAGGAATATATGCAACGTCATAACTGATGGTGTTATGCCCTAGGCCAAAGTGTTTGTGACCTAGATGATGGATTGTAATAATAAACATAATATTTATTCTAAGATATTTCATATAATATGTGCATATAGGTTATTTTAATATAATTAAAATAGACCATGAATATGCAATTCAGCTTTATGTCATCAAAGTGTGTGACATTGATAGTAAAACTATAAAGTATTATGAATGCTATTCTAAATCGTCCTGGTCATTTATATGATATTTGTGGAGGCAAATATACTTGCGGATACAAATAAATATATATTTATATACAAGTTATAAATGCACACCAGTATATTAGTTGACCGATGATCATGTTTTACTGATCATGGATAAATAGTTATCAAGTCATTAACGTAGGTATATGTTAGAGACCATATACTGGACTGACCCGGCATAAGAATGCTACATGTTTTACGTCATTAGCGATTCTTCTAATATAAAGTATTTATAGTCCTTTAACCTGAGATTGTCTCGATTCCTAACATGAGTAATTTTATACTTTAATATAATCTAACACTGCCTTTAACCGGGTAGTCATAACAATTATGCTTAGGTATATAATAAATCATGTAGAGGGATGAGTGCAATCAAGACGGTATTTGTTCCTCTCATAAATGAGAGATATCTTTAGGCCTCTTGATGAATTGAACTGAAGAAATGTATGGCCATACTCAAATGAATTAATAAGAGTTATTAATATCATTTGTTCTTGTTCAGTTTAATTTGGGATCAAGAAATATTATTCAATTAATATAAGGATGACGTATTATATGCCTTATGATCGATATAAATATCGTGTGACAAAGATACTAAATACGTGATTGTTGATTAGGTAAATCGGATCACCGATATTCACTTAAATTGGGTAGTCATGGTGGCTTGCTAGAGTCCGCTCATGATTTATAGACTGTTAAGTCTATTGCCAACATTAAGTGAACCTACAGGGTGTCAGGGTCACACACAAAGAACAAACTGAAACGGGTGCAGAAAATCCTAGCGACTTATATGATGAGTTGTATAAGAATGTCACAAAATATAGTGTCATCTTATGTGATAAGATATGATATATATGTATATAAAGACTATGAGCACAAAAGATCATGTAATCTAGAAGAGTCTAGATGATGGCATATGGATAATGATGAGTGATGTCATACACATCTTGTAGTGTGAATAGAAAAAATATCCTTTTGTGAGAAAAAAAACACAACACATCATTCTCTCTCATAATTTCTCATTCTCTTTTGTGAGACAAAAGAGAGAAAATATACTTTCTAATTTGTATGACAAAATTATGAAAGGGTGTTTTCTTTTTGTACGACAAAAACGAAAGAGTGTGATTATATGAGAGGAATTATATACATCTTGTTGGGTTTCAGACATGTATAACGCAGCGGAAAATAAAAATTTCGTCCAAAACCAATCCGAGGATCCGTGCGTATCGGTTAAATCAAAGAAATAAATCTTAAAGATACCTTTAGGATTACGCTTAATCCGTGACGCTCAAACCATGCGTGTTGTCCATGCGCCTCTAAACCGGTTACCGTCCTAACCGATTTTCCGTCCGTCTAGGCCGTCTAGGTCGGATTGTGCGGAATCATCTACCGTACATACAATTGGCCTCCACGAAATTCTCAACAACCCGTTATCATCTTCTTAGGCCGAATAGATCACAAGCGCCGACAGTACGAACGCCTCTACGGGTATCCACACGAACAAACTTCTTAAAACGGGAAGAAGAACAATATATATGCTAGTAACTTGTTCTCCTCTTGCATAAGAAAACTCTTCTTATTTTATCTCATAAAAGATGTATATAATTTCTCTCATATAATTACACTCTTTCATTTTTGTCATACAAAAAGAAAGCACCCTTTAATAATTTTGTCATATAAATTAGAAAGTATATTTTCTCTCTTTTGTCTCACAAAAGAGAATGAGAAATAATGAGAGAGAGAATGATGTGTTGTCTTATGAATTTGGAGCCCTCTATGTCCTTATATAGAGGTGAAGAGTCATGTCTCTTCACACTAAAAGATGTGTATGACATCACTCATCATTATCCACATGCCATCATCTAGACTCTTCTAGATTACATGATCTTTTGTGCTCATAGTCTTTATATACATATATATCACATCTTATCACATAAGATGACAATATATTTTGTGACATTCTTATGCAACTCATCATATAAGTCGCTAGGATTTTCTGCGCCCATTTCAGTTTGTTCTTTGTGTGTGACCCTGTAGGTTCACTTAATGTTGGCAATAGGCTTGATAGTCTATAAATCATGAGCGGACTCTAGCAAGCCATCATGACTACCCAATTTAAGTGAATATCGGTGATCCGATTTACCTAATCAACAATCACGTATTTAGTCCCTTTGTCACGCGATATCTATATCGATCATAAGGCATGTAAGACGCCATCCTTATATTAATCGATTAATATTTCTTGATTCCGAATTAAACTGAACAAGAACAAATGACATTAATAACTCTTATTAATTCATTTGAGTATGGCCATATATTTCTTCAGTTCAATTCATCAAGAGGCCTAAAGATATCTCTCTCATTTATGAGAGGAACAAATCCCGTCTTGATTGCACTCATCCCTCTACATGATTCATTGTATACCTAATCATAACCGTTATGACCACCCGGTTAAAGGCAGTGTTAGATTATATTAAAGTATAAAATTACTCATGTTGGGAACCGAGACAATCTCAGGTCAAAGGACTATAAATACTTTATGTTACAAGAATCGCTAATAACGTAAAACATGTAGCATTCTTATGGCGGGTCAGTCCAGTATATGGTCTCTAACATATACCTATGTTAATGACTTGATAACTATTTATCCATGATCAGTAAAACATAATCATCAGTCAACTAATATACTGGTGTATATTTATAGCTTGTATATAAATATATATTTATATGTATCTGCAAGTATATTTGTCTTCACAAATATCCTATAAATGACCAGGGATGATTTTGAATAGCATTCATAACACTTTATAGTTTTACTATCAAAGTCACGCACTTTGATGACATAAAGCTGAATTGCATATTCATGGTCTATTTTAATTATATTAAAATAACCTATACGCACATATTATATAAAATATCTTAGAATAAATATTATGTTTGTTATTACAATCCGTCATCTAGGTCACAAAAACTTTGGCCTAGGGCATAACACCATCACATCTTTTGTGAGATAAAATAAGAAGAAGAAAAAGAGTTTTCTTGTGCAAGAGAAGAATAAGTTACTAGTATATATATTGTTCTTCTTCCCGTTTTAAAAAGTTTGTTCGTGTGGATACCGATAGAGGCGTTCGTACTTTCAACGCTTGTGATCTATTCGGACTAAGAAGATGAGAATGGGTTGTTGAGAGTTTCGGTGGAGACCGATTGTGTATGCGGTAGATGACTTCCGCACAATCCGACCTAGATGGCCTAGACGGACGGAAAATCGGTTAGGACGGCAACCGGTTTAGAGGCACATGGACAATACGCATGGATTGAGCGTCACATATTAAGCGTAATATGAAAGATATCTTTAAGATTTATTTTTTTGATTTAACCGATAAGCACGGATCCTCGGATTGGTTTTGGACGAGTTTTTATTTTTCCGTTGTGTTATGCACGTCTGAAACCCAACATTAACAATGTTTTAAGAGCGTTTAAGAATTATTTAAATAAATACTTATTTGAGTTGTACTTCAATTTATCATATACTATTGTACTTTTATTAAATGTTTATTTTATTATGATGCTACTTTTTTTAATTAATTTATTTCATTTTTATCCTCTTACAATTTGAGTAAATTTTTCATTTATTATGATTCGTATAAATTCAAATTATAGAACAAGAGTATTATAGTCATAAGTTTTTTTCTATATGTTTAAATCAAATTTTTCATATAACTAACTTTCCGAACGTACATGGAATAAAATGAATTAGTCGTCTATTCTCAATTTCGCTATTCTTCTATTCTGTGTATTGCCGAACGTGCCCTATAGGAAATTAAAAGAAAAAATTCCATTTTGCCTATATTATATAGATTATTCAAATAGTAAAAAAACAACATGCATTCATGATTTAATGAAAAAAAATTCGAAATATATGTATTTGGCCCCCCCAAATATCCTATGTAGTATTAATCTAGAGGGAGAAATTTTTTGGCCCCCTAGAAATTTCAGTCAAGTTCCTGAGTGTATGATACATAATATAATATAATATAATATAATATAATATAATATAATATAATATAATATAATATAATATAATATAATATAATATAATATAATATAATATAATATAGTATAGTATAATGTAATATAGTATAATATGGTATAATATAGTATTATGTAATTTATATAGTGTAAACTGTAATGTAATGTAGTATAGTATGATATGATATAATATAGTACAATGTAATGTAATATAGTGTAATGTGATGTAATATTATATAGTATAATGTAATATGGTATGATATAATATAGTATAATGTAATATATTGTAGTATCATCTATATTTATAGTATAGTACAATATAGTATAATATAATATAATATAATATAATATAATATAATATAATATAATATAATATAATATAATATAATATAGTAAGAAAAAATATAGTATAATGTAATATAATATAGTACGATATAATATAGTATAATGTAAAATAGTATAAAATGATATAATGTAGCATAATGTAAATAATACAGTGTAATATACTAATATTGTATAATGTAATATAATATAGTACAATATAATATATTAAAATATAGTATGATATAACATAGTATAATGTAATATATTATAATATAGTATGATATAACATAGTATAATGTAATATAATATAATATAGTATGATGTAGTAATGTAAAATAGTATAATGTAGTATAATATAATATAGTACAATGTAATATAATGTAGTTTAATATAATAAAGTATGATTATAATATAGTATAATATAGTATAATATAATATAATATAATATAATATAATATAATATGATATAATATAATATAATATAATATAATATAATATAATATAATATAATATAATATAATATAATATAATATAATATAATATAATACAATACAATATAATATAATATAATATAATATAATATAATATAATATAATATAATATAATATAATATAATATAATATAATATAATATAATATAATATAATATAATATAACATAATATAATATAACATAACATAATATAATATAATATAATATAATATAATATAATATAATATAATATAATATAATATAATATGATATAATATAATATAATATAATATAATATAATATAATATAATATAATATAATATAATATAATATAATATAATATAGTGTGATATAATCTAATGTACGATAGCAACATGTATATAGTATGGTGCAATATAGAATAATGTACTATAATATAATATAGTATATTGTAAAATAATTGACTATAGTACAAATATAAAGTAATATAATATAATATAATATAGTACTATGTAATATAATATAGTATGATATAATATAGTATAATGAAATATAGTACAATATGATATAATATAGTACAATATAGTATCATGTAATACAAGTAAAATATGATAGTATAATATAGGACTATGTAATATAATATAGTGATATAATACAAGTATAATGAAATATAGTATAATATGATATAATATAATATAATATAATATAATATAATATAATATAATATAATATAATATAATATAATATAATATAATGTTGTGTCATATTATATTAATTATTGTCATGCTTAAAATAAAAAAAAATCTATGCCAAATATTTTATTTCTTACTATAGATAAATTACATAAATACAATCTTCTAGAATAACAATCAATTATGTAGACGGTAAAAAAAAAAACAAATCAATCCCAAATATTATCTTTCTTTATTTCTTCGTTTCTGAGAAAAAAAAGTTTCTTCTACGGTTTAAAGTACTGGAGATGAAGAGTCACGAGTGAATTAGAAAAAAAAGAAAGGAAAATAATTAGACACTAAATTACAATTTTACCCTTTTATCATTTATTTTATATAGAAAAAATGTCTATGGTACTCAACTTTCAAGCTAATCTGGAATATTCATCGGAACCAATATTTTCAATATGGAATACTGTAGACAAGCTCTATTTTATATATCTTCACAAGATGCAGCTCATCAATCCCTCCAGTTTTTAGTAAACACTATTATTTTTATAAATCTATTACTTCCAACTAATTTTTTTTGCAAGGTGCAACACTATTTATAAGTTGCGGTTGGCTTCTATACAATTAACATATGTAAACATTTTGTAGAAACTAAATCATGTCAAAAGGAGAATATAATAAAAAATGGAATTCATCGCTATCCAAGGAGCAACGAGATAAGAAGATCCATGCCGGTTTCAAAAGCGGTGGTAGCCACACGTTAGGCCAATTTTTAATTAACTGGTTTTAATTTGTGTATACTTCATTTTGTGAGATTTTTACTTAATTGAGAAAAGGCAATTGCAATCCGTGCTTATTTCATTTCTTCTAAAGTACTCGTTATATTCTTTTTAATCCCACATAAAAGTCATAAAGTAAAAATATTACACTATTTGAATAATCTTTACATCAATTTCCTTACAACAATTCACGATAAAATTATATTTGAGCATTACATATTCCATCCTTTATTTTATCAATAAAACGTTTTTAAGGGCCTTTAGGGTTTGTTAAGTTCTAATAAATGATATAATTTCAGAATATATAATAAACGCAAGTATAAAAGTAGAAAACAGTGGTATATATTGATTAATAACTACAATTTGATTCGTAATGATATATGTTATTTAATAACTGCAATTATATTCGTAGCAAGTGCCTACCAAGCAATTTCTGATCTGAGGCCAGTGACAGATCATTGTTAATGTATATTTTGGACGTTAACAATCTTTGAAATGATATACAAGATGAAATACATATTTTTTTGCATAAAAATATATACACTACAGAAGCATACATTTACAAAAATCATATAATGAAGTACATAATATTCTTATTTTAATGAATTTCAAGTTCTTACTTTAATAAATTTCAAGATCAGTTCAATACCAACACAAGTAAAACTTACATGTCATATAACAACAGTTATGAAACTTATTATCCCTTTAAAATGAAATTGAAGATTACCATTATCCCTTTAAAATGAAATTGAAGATTACCATTATCACTTTAAAATGAAATTGAAGATTACCACGAGTTTACTATGTGCATTTACCACGTGCAAGGCGCTTGAGACTAGTGTGTAAAAGAGAAAATATTCTCAACATTCACACCCAAATATTGTTAGCCCATGTACTATTGGGCTAAAGAACGAAATAATTTCGGCCGATTTAATTTGGAATTAAAATCAGCCCTTAATGTGAAATGAATGAAAACTAACAAAATTGGATAATTAATTAA
This sequence comes from Juncus inflexus, assembly GCA_024447665.1. Classification (NCBI taxonomy): domain Eukaryota; kingdom Viridiplantae; phylum Streptophyta; class Magnoliopsida; order Poales; family Juncaceae; genus Juncus; species Juncus inflexus. The sequence continues at coordinate 354,363 of JAJHPC010000005.1, forward strand.
ACTGGGCCCTTATTCATTAGTGGTCCATGTTATAAACACGAGTCAATAATTAACGATTAAAAAGATGTCAAAATGAAAATCTTATCAGATCCTTAATTTCCTCTTTCAGAAAATCCTTTGTCCTCACGCAATTCCAATCTCCCTACTAATAAGTACTGCCACGTTAAAATTTAATAATCTGCATTTAATAATTATCTCATTATTGGTCCTGCCAGGTGTCCCATTTTGTATTGCTATCAGAAAAAAATAATGTAATATCTTTTTTCAATTTGTTAGGTTTTAAGGTCAAAATTTTGATATCATGATATCTCATAGCTGTCATAATTAAGATGTTAATACAAAATAATAGTAATGATCCTGATCCAATATAACTAATAAGATTTAATCGATGGTTTAATTTGATTATATAGCGTAAATTAGGTACTTATCTTATGGGGTAAGGTTGAAACTAATTTTACGTGTGTACAGATAAATAAGATAAGAACATATAAATATTTTAACCGATCTCATTGTCACTGATTTTATCATAATTAAGTGAGAATAATAAAAGACTTAATTGGTGGTGTGGGTGATTAGCTGGACTAATAAGTTGATCTTATCTCCTCAATCATTCATTGCTTCCTCCTAACCACCAGCAACCATATGCTTCACTTAAAGACACCACATTTCTCTCATTAGATGATTAAACTCCTAATTAGGGACCATGCTTTTATACTTTGGATTTGTAAATTTGCACAAGGCAGAATGCAAAATAGTAAAATTATTTATAAAGCTATATTTATATACAAAAAACATGCTCGAACTTTTAGGGAGTGAATAAGATATGGGGTGGATTTTTACCAGGACTCTGGAGCAGATTTTTTTTTCTTTTGAAATAATTTTTTTTTTTAGATTCAACTCATATTTGATAATTTGAAAGATTTTGTTAAATATATGCTAAATAAAATTATATTTACCGAGACTTGAACTCCGATCCCTTGATACACATGCAATTTTGAAAATAATCTTGTAACAAATTTTGGTTACATGTAATGTATAACATCATTAAACTTTGCTAGCTTTAATACAGCTATTAGCAATATTATACGTTGGATTTATAGCGTATAATCAGTGAACATATCATGCTAGTTGTACTATGCCCTTATTATTTTTTTCTTTTTATTAAGTTGTACACTTGTACTATTCCCCTCAACCCTGGGGTCAGGTCATATACTATATGTTGCATTTCATATAAATGATTAATTGTTTTTAATTTGTTTGATTGCCTCCAATAATTATTAACATACATTGGCTAAAAAACAAAAAATGGATGGGTATGATAAATCAAGGGATTACAGCCAACTATTGCATTATTTCATGATTGGCCATGATTTCATCTTAAATCTCCTCTAGATCTCTGCCACGTTTCACCAAAAAAAGCTGATAATTTCAGTTTTATAATGATGTGGCATTGGATATAAATTATAATTTGATATCAATTATCAGTGATGGCATTTTCTGCGCTAATTATTTGCCCTTAACAAAATATCTTCTCTTGCCTAACTTTATCCATTTTCGTTTCTAAAGACTAAAATGATTTTCTCACAATTTGTATTCATCACTTATTAGTTATTTCAGATAAATTCAGCTAATTATTTCAACCAATATGCTATCATTATTATCATAATTTAAATAGATAAATGTCTCCAAGAAAACCGGAATATCCAATCTGGATATTCTAGCTTTTATCCAACCTCTAACATCAACATTATTCAAATTACTAATTTACCCTTGCAATGTAAATGCATGTAAACATGAACAAATGTGAACTCATAATAGTTTTGATCTGGTAAAATAAAATGGAAGGGCAAAATGGGAACAAAAGAATAGCGCGTTAGTTGGGCTCGAGAAGCTGCTCTAACTTCCAATGACGTCCTGCCAGCTGGCACGTGCCCTCTGACAGTGTCTTTAATTTGGCCATATTTTCTTATGTATCTCACTAAAGTAATAAATTATAGTCAACATGATAAAAAATTTATCAATAAGGTTTTGAGCAAAATTTCTATATTTTTTATGATAATCTATCAAAAGTCCTAAAACATGTTTACAATACTAAGTTTACATCTGAAAATGTATATTTACACATTAGGATGAGAATAATCATAGTAATTAACTAAAGTATATTTTTCTTTTAGAAAAATACATCAACTTTATTGCTTAAATATTCTAGGTACTAGAAATATTTTTATATGACTATATCAACATTTGATCATCATATCCAATTTGATCATTTTAGTTCAAGCTAAAGAATCAAATTAGATATTTTCTAGTTGTATAGAGCATAGTACATATTAATATCAATTTGGTTTTTTCCATTTATTAGCTACTCAAACCAATTTATACCAAAAAGCGGAAAAAAAAGAAAGAAAAAACTAGTCGGAGTATTAATAAGGATGAAAATATTAAAATGATATGCCAAATCACCTCTATGAGAGTGGTAAAGCACCACACCACTAATTTAAATATTGCGGATTCAATACTTGATAATATCAAGTTTCTTTGCATATAGATAATTGAAATATGAGTTCTCTATAAAATAAAATAAAATCAATATGATATTTTAGGGGGTAGAAATGCAAATGGGGCCTGTATTAAGTTGGGCCCAACGGCTGGCCTATTTAAGGCAACGCCTCATGTCCCTCTTTTCCTCCCCTTTTCCCTCTTCTTTCTTCTTCATTGTTAGGAAAAAAAAAAGAAAAAAAGAAGAAAAACAGAGAAGCCACTAGTAGCTTCGTAAATTAATTGAGAGAAGCATTTCTTGTAAGTTCATATGCATCGCCATTTTAGTCCTCTGTTCTTTATTAACATAGAAAGGAGATGGATTTGAATGTTCTAAGCTTTTCTTACTTTAAAATGGGTTTTCATTAAAAAATGGAATCCTTTCTTCAGAATATCAGAAAGTTAGGATCAATTTTTTACTCTTTCTATTACTAACAACTGCCATTTTTTCTTTAATTTGTGGAAAGCTTGTGAGGACTAAAAATGGAGCAGCTACAGAGGCCCAAATACGACTGCCTTCTCTTCGGTAAATTTTTTTTCACATATTTAGATCTTCATTAATTGATTTATTAGTAGAAAAAGGTTTTGAACTTTCTTTTTTATTAATTCCTTAGACCTTGATGATACTTTGTACCCTTTGAGCTCTGGCATTTCCACTGAGTGCCGTAAAAACATCGGAGGTAATTATTTTTCCATTTATTTTCTCTATTTTGTTGTATTTTTTTAACGTAATTACAATGAGAATGAAAGTTGAACGGAAAGAAAGAATGTTAAATTATCTGCTTTTTAGATTACATGGTGGAAAAACTCGGCATTCCTGAAGAAAAAATCAACACACTTTGCAATCTTCTTTACAAGAACTATGGAACCACAATGGCTGGATTAAGGGTATAAATTAAAAAAAAAAGCATTTTTCAGATATTTCATTCATTTTTTTCCTGTTGAAACTCACATTTCATTATTTTTTTCATACTTGTTTAGGCAATTGGATACAACTTTGATCATGACGAATATCATGGGTGAATTAAATTATCTTTTCGTTTCATTTTTTATAATAAAATTATTGTGTTATGTAAATTAATCGCTAATACAAATTATAATAATTGCTCACAATAGATTTGTTCACGGAAGATTAACTTATGAGAAAATAAAACCAGACTCTGTTTTAAGGCAACTTCTCTTGAGCATACCGATTCGCAAAGTGGTGAGTAATCAAATTTCACACAATTAATCATAAACGAATTATCACCAATTTATTTATTTTAAAATTTTGATTAATTTAATTATTGTAGATATTTACAAATGGGGATAAAATACATTGCGAAAAAACTTTAAAGAGACTCGGATTAGAGGATTGTTTTGAGGGGATAATTTGCTTTGAAACCCTTAACCCCCCTAATTATATCAATAATTCGGATGGCAAAAATGAAATATTTGATATAGAAGAGTATTTTTCGAAAGAAAATTCAAAATTTTATCTTCCAAGAACTCCGATTTTGTGCAAACCGAATATTGACGCAATGGAACATGCATTAAAAATCTCCAATATTGACCCTCAAAGAACGGTATATTCTCCATTCATTATTAAATATAAATAAATACATTATAGTTTAAATAATTAACCAACTTATTGAAATAATGCGAGTTTATTATTAATTTCTTTTGCAGATTTTCTTTGATGATAGTGTGCGCAACATCCAATCAGGAAAACGTATTGGACTCAATACCGTTTTGGTAATTCTTTCATACAAATAAATTTTCAAAAGTTAATTATCTATCTAGTTAACTACTAAATTAATAAAATATTATAGCAAAATATTGTTTGATTTTGCGGCATTTTAATTAAACAGGTCGGTACATCACAAAGGGTGAAAGGAGCAGATTATGCGCTGGAAAGTTTACATAATATAAAAGAAGCAATTCCTGAATTATGCGAGAAATCTGAAAAATCAGAAGATGTGATTTGTGCAGGCAAAGTTGCGATTGAAACGCCTGTCACTGCTTGATAATAATATATATATTTTTAAATATATTTTCACCTAGTTTCTTTGGAAAAATATGAATAATAATAATGAGAAATTAGGTCAGAGGAGAAAATATATAGTTTAGCTATGAGAAATTTGGTCGATATGGACTGTTTGTAAATTATTTGTTTCAGAAATAAAATGTTTCTTTTCTGTTCATTACAAATCATTTATATCGAACACATCATTTTATTATTTTTATTAGGATACTGGTTGAAACATTCAAAACATGTTGAAAGTTTGTATGTTCCTTTAATTTGACTCATGTGAATTGAAGTTGAAGAAGAAAAAGGGTTTTATTGCTTGTAGAAAAAGAAAATGGAAATCTTGATTTGAACTCATTTAGAGTATCACAAATTTGAACTTCTCAAATTTTCTTTTTCAGAATTCAGTCATAAGTTTGAATCTTGGAATCTAGACTTTGTAATTCAAATTTAATTTGGGTTCTTAAATATTTAGTGTTGACCAAATATATTATAATATTCCAAAATTAAACATTAATTTGGAGGAGAAATATATTTACAATCATACACGTAATCTCTATGTTTGGGATTGAAATGAAAATGGGGATGCTAAGCTGTGAAAGAAGGTAAAGAGAAACATTGCTTATCATTCATGTGATTAATAAATAATTAATATCAGATGAATCATGAGAAGATCGTGAATCGCACGTTGTTTGCATGTTATAATTTGCGTGAATATCAGGGCAGTTCAAACTTTTAAACGCGTTATTTCACAAGGAATAAGATAATATTATTATAACCATAACGACAAAAATATTAAAAATTTACATATATTAACTTATCATTTATGTATCAAAATTTGTAATATAAACTATAAAATAAATAAGATATTTTCGTTTGATAAAGTATGTAAAGTCTATTAGTTTATTATGTATCAGATTTTGATGTATATTTAGGCATGGAATTCTTGAATATGAGATCATATAATTAATCATTTAAGCATGAAATTTTTGCAACTAAAAATTATATTATACTTCTGTAAACACTTTAAAAAAAATGTTATTTGAATATTTAAACTTAATTAGTATTATAATATGAGCTCGTCTATAGTACTCCACTTCTTTTTTTAGCTTCATGATAGATTTAATCAAGTCCAGTCGATTGACAGGGATATTTTCGGTATATATGGTATTAATTACCGAGATTCAATTTCAAATTCATTTCCATTTTATTTTGTTCTCCATTTCTTCAATCAATGGAGAACTCCATTAAAATAAGACTTGCAAAATCTTAGACAAAATCATGTTGTCTATATCATGAAATAACTTAAACAAAATCTTGCAAAAACCAGAAAGAAATCATGATCCCAAAAACAAAACTTACAAACTACATCAAGTAAAAATATTTTCGACATGTATTGTTCACTTTAGAACAAAACATAAAACATTAACTTATATTATGTTATGTTATGTTATGTTATGTTATGTTATGTTATGTTATGTTATATTATACTATATTATAATATTTTACATTACATTATATTATATTATATTATACTATTTTATATTACATTTTACTATGTTATGTTATGTTATATTATGTCATGTTATATTACATTACATTATACTATATTATACTATGTTATATTACATCATACTATACTATATTATATTATACTATATTACAATACATTATACTATATTATACAATGTTATGTTATGTTAGTTATATTACATCATACTATATTATTATACCATGTTATGTTATATTATGTTATGTTATATCATATCATACTATATTACATTACATTATACTTTATTATATTATATTATACAATGTTATACCATATTATACAATGTTACACTATGTTATGCCATGCTAAATTATGTTATATTATATTATATTATATTATATTATATTATACAATGTTACTCTATGCTAAGTTATGTCATATTATGTATACTATATTGTATTATACTATGTTATGTTATGTTATATTATATTATATTATATTATATTATATTATATTATATTATATTATATTATATTAGAAATAGAACCTATCAAATATGACAAGAAATAGAGCCTATCAAATATGGAAGTTGACTGAAAAATCTGTTAGGATATTAATGTATGATTTCATGATTGGAAAGCTAATTAAAGGACCGGAGATGGTACAAAGATATTAGAGAGAGAAAATAAAGAAAGCAAAATAATTAGACCTGAAATTATGACTTTACTCTTTTATTATTTAATTTATATAAAAAAAACGTCTACAGTACTCCATTTTTAGGTTAATCTGGACCGTTCATCAGAACTAATATTTTCAATGTGGAGTACTGTAGACAAGCTCAAAGTCCACTTCTATTTTTTTTTTTAAATTGGGAGTCCACTTCTATACTGACTTGTAACCTTTCTTACTCGCTTAGAACAGACAACCAATGAAATAATGTAATGCATAATTATCACTGATTAATCTACTGGCCAATTTAACCACTTGCATTTATATATATTTTGTTCCTACTAAATGTCATTTTTTAATTAAGTTGTAAAACTACCCCTTCATTCAACTTGCTAAGAAAATTGGGTTTCGAGCCAGTTGCATTGTCAAATTAATGATTGCATTTTTTTGCTAACAGCGACTAAACTTCAATAATTATTTTTAATTAATTACATGGTTAAGAATTGACTGTGACAAGAAAATTCAAGGAAACGCACATGCACGCAACACACCACCTTTCCTTGCAATTTCTACACCCTCTGTGTATGAAAACTAATAAGCTAAATAAAATTATGTTTTCTTTTGACTTTTGAGTAATTTGGAAATAATGTTATATTTTTTATACAGGCAATCAAGGCACTGAATACGTCATAGTCTGAATCCAGTTATTCTTCCTTGACAGATCTGGACGTGAATATATATTAAAAATTAAAATGTCTATGTTAGTGATTGTAAATCCAAATTTTAAATGGTAGATTGAATAGACAACTTTATTAAAGCACAATAATTAGTTAGATGAAAATTACAAGACCTCAATCAATTGGTCGGTATTTTATTCTTTTTAAGAAATAATTGGCGGTATTTTAGTGTTGATTCAAGCTAATGCAAATTTATATTAGCAGCCAAGGTGTCAATTTCACGATTCATGGGTTATTTTCCAAATTTTTTTTTTCCTTTAAGGAAATCGACTTTGTGGAGTTTCAAATCCACAATCTTTGGGATGGGATCACAACACATTTCATAACTGGTGGAGGTTTCGTTTGTACAATTATTTCAAATTAGCTTATAGATTAGGGAAATTCTCATATTGATTATGAGATAAAAAATTGTCTAATATTAATAAAACTTAAGAGTCCAGATACGCACCATTGACTTATATATCATCCACATCATCGACTCACTCAGAAGTCGCTACGCCGTTCATAAAAGCATGTGTGATACGCGCTACAAAAAAATCACCCGCACACGCGCGAAACATGTTAATGTGTTGCTGATTCTATAACACATTATAACGCGCGAACAATACAAAATGTATATGAACAATATAAAAGACATATCAACAATACCGAAAATATATCAACAATATAAAAGACATTCAACAATAAAAAAAAATATTTCATCTATACAAAAAAAATGTCAGCTATACAAAAAAAAAAACAGAAAAAATCAAAATACAAAAATAAATATGAGAAATACTAAAAGACATAGAATTAACAAAAAAAGATATATCATTAGTAAGAACAAAAGACATATCAGCAATACAGAAGATATATTAGCGATATAAAAAGCATATCAGCAAAATACACAAAGGCATACAACAATATAAAAAAACATGTCATCGAGTACAAAAGCCATATCAGCATGCAACACCAAAAGATTTACAGAGAAAGATAATAATTTGAAGGAGGCGATAATAATTTGAGTCGTGTGTTTGACGGATCGCATGGTTAAAAATCTGCGTGTTTAGAAGGCTTAACGTAGACCGGCAATGCTTGAGTACTCTGCCTTATTTAATTGTGTTACTTTAATTGTTAGCATGTTGGTAATGCTTAGGTGATGTATAAGTAGATGGTGTAGATATTTTTTTTTAAAACTTAATCAATCCAGACTGTTAACTTAATCAAAATAGTTACACTTATACGACATGCATAAGTAAACCATTCAAAGTAATATATAATTTTCCAAACCACCACAAAATTCTCTTAATATACATTATATCAAGGTGATTAGAAGATAAGCCTCCTCCATTCAAAGTGGGAGACAACACATAAACTATTATTCAAATAGTTAAAAAGGGGAAAAAGAGCCCAAGATAAAAACTTAAAAGACTAGATTCAAGTCCTTATCATAGTAGCACACCCAACACACCACACCCACAATTTTTTCCAAAAGAAGGGATGTGTGGGTCCAAAATCTATCTAATTTTATAACTTCTCGGCCTTTAAAAGTGATTTATTTTGGTGCTAAGTATACTCTTAACCATGCAAAAGGGAATATATTTTATGTTTCATTCCAACCATAGAAAAGGGAGACTGTGTCTTGGTCAATTTAAAAAAAAAGATGGTCCCCTTTTTTGTAGTGTTTATTTGATTTGTTGGAACTTTGTTGCTAGATAGACTCCAAATAAAAAAAGCTTCTGCATTATTGAAAGTGATAAAGATTAAAATGCATGTTAATCTTTGGTATAAATATTGATAAAAGTGTTGGTGCAATTTGGAGGTAAAATGCCACCACTTTTATCCGGTCAATTTTGTTTACTTTTCACGTTTCTTGATATATTATTTTTTTAATTTTAATAACTTTTCTTTTCTTTTCTTTTTCTTTCCGGTCACTCTCTAAAAACTATTGATAATAATAATGTAACTATACGTTGATCAATAAATTTACGCTAGAGATGTAAGCTCTTTGTAATTTTTTAAAACAAAAACAAAAAAAATTATCACTTTTCTTGATTTAAAATACCTTTTTTTTTATTGAATAAAGAGAATTTTTTCTCCCACTTCTATTTTTTATGTCATTAGAAATTGAAACCACAATCTATGATTTATTGTGTTTTGCACTCAACCACTAGTCTACGAGTTAATTAGCAATGATATAAAATACTTAATTTCTTTTGTCAAAATTTTACATATATACCTTAAAAAACACACAAAACTATCACACTTTTCATTTTGTAATTCATGAAAATTTAGAATTTATCAAATTACTCTAAATTTAACAGTACAAGAACTTCTACATCTGTAAATATCCCACCAAAATCAATCGCACAGTGAACTTCAATTTCCCTGTTTTATTGGGCCAGTTATCTATTTCATGGGCCCTAGATTTAATAATAATTCATAGATAAATGAAGTCAAGGCCGATGGCCTAATCAACAATTTCTTAAACCCTCAAATCTCAGATTAGCCCAAAGCCTATAAAAAGTTTCAAATCAGTTCAGAGTTCCAAGTTATTTTTTCCCCCTTCATTTTTATAAGAAAAACCTTAACATTTGTATAGATATAGAGCCAATTCTTTCAAGTGATCAATTGATTCATAAGAAACAATCTGAAATTCCTGTAAAAGATCCTTTTGGAAATCTCAGATTTCTGAAAAAATTGTGAATTCATTTGTTCTATCAAATATAAGTTGAAAAACATTACATGTTTTTCTTGAATAATGAGATTCCTGAACAAGGACATTGAATAATGTGTTGGGTTTCTACCGTTCATAACGCAGCGGAAAATACAAAACGAAACAAAATCGAATTCGAAACCCAAAAGAAGGATCCGTGAATTACAATTAAATCAAAGAAAAGTTCATAACTTTGTACCTTCGGATTACGCTTAATCCGTGATGATCAAAAGCGAATATGGTTGACGCTTCTCGTTGCCCAATTCCCAACCGGTTTCCAAACCGATCCTTTGTATATTTCGCCTAACCGGTCTAACAAACCGATCTCCAAACGAACGGATTCTCCAAGCAAACCGATTCTCCAAACAAAACCACGGTTTCAACCCGAATCACAAAGACGCCGCACTTCGCTTCGTCCTCTACCGGTATTCACACGAACAACCCCTTTGAACTGATAAAGAACGATATATGCTAGTATCCGTTCTTCATTTCTCTCACAGAAATAACAAGAGAATAATTTTCGGATTTTTCTCTCCTCTTTGTCTCACAAAATTTGGACGAAAATATAATGATCCTTAATCTGATTTTTGGGGTGTCTCTTGTGCCTACATAGTCCATAAGTTTCATATCCTATGTGCATGGTAACTATGTAACCATATATGCAACACACCTTATCATATAAGATGTAGGATTGGATGTGTCACTTGACTATGTAGCTCTCCATACAACTTATCACATAAGTTATGATTTTTCTGTGTACGTCTCAATAGTTGTTCTTTGTGTGTGACCATGTAGGTTTATTTAATGTTGGCAATAATCACAACGGATTATAAATCATGAGCGGCCTCTAGCAAGACATCATGATTACCCAAATTAAGCAAATATAGATGATTCGATCAAACCTAATTTATGTCATGCATTGTATCACTTTATTACACGATATCTATATCGTCCATAAGGCATGGTATGTGTCAACCTTATGTTGGTCGATAAATATTTCTTGACACCGAATTTGATTGAACATGAAATGACATTAATAACTCTTTATTAATTCACTTGAGCACGGCCGTGCGTTTCTTCAATCAAATCATCAAGAGGCCTAAAGATCTCTCTCTCAATTTATGAGAGGAACAAATCCTATCTTAATTAAACTCTTTCCTCCGCATAATTCATTATATACCTAATTATAATCTTTATGACCGCCCGGTTAAAGACGATGTTAGATTATATTAAAGTATAAAATTTCTCATGTAGGAAACTGAGATAATCTCAAGTCTAAAGATTACAGATACATTCTTTACTGAGAATAACTAATGACACGAACCATGTAGTATTCTCACGGTGGGTCAATCCAGTATATGGTCTCTAACATATACTTATGTTAATGACTTAATAACTCTTATTCATGATCAGTAAAACGTGACCATCAGTCAACTAACATACTGATGTATATTTATAGCTTATCATAAAGTATGTTTGTCTCACAAACATCCTATGAATGATCAAGGACAGTTTAGAATATCATTCATAATACTTTATAGTTTTATTATCAAAGTCACATACTTTCATGATATAAAACTGAATATCATATTCAAGGTTCATTTTAGTAATAAGAATAAAATAACCAATACACATTTATTATATAAAATATCTCTAAATAAAAACAATATTTGTTTAACACAATCCATACATCTAGGTCTCAAATACATTGACCTAGGGCATACTACTAACATAATGTTGTCCTATTTGTCTCCCAAAAGACACAAAAGATGCCACCACAAATTATTATTTTTTTGTGCGAAGAAAAAAAAAATTCTTATTCCAGAATATATTCAATCTAAATTCAATGTAATATTGTTTTGCCCCAATTGAAGTTGATCATCACACTAAATTTGTGACAGTGTACCTACAATTATGAATAATAATTGATTGTTGTTTATCTTAAATGATGATATTGGATCATATTTGTTGTATCTTAAATGATGATTGGATCTAATTTGACTATCCACACTATACTGCCATAAAAAACTGTTTAAGTGGACTTTGTATATGTAGCATTATTGGTTTTAGTACTGTTGTAATAGGGGATTTATGTAATCTCCCTTTCAAGAAAACAATCCTTGATAGAACTCTATCAATGGCTTTTTGAAAAGTAAGTGGTCCCTTAATTTCTCATGTCCATTCTTTAAAAAGTAGACAACATTATTGCTTTGTTTGCACTGTTATTTTCGATGTGTTTTTTCTCAAGTCCTTTGAAATGATTTAACTCATTTAATTTAGCAAAATGATTTATCAGTTGTATATTTTTTCCGTCATTCAAATATGATATATCTTCTGCAATTCTGGGGATGAATGTTTCTTTTCTTTGTGTTAAATATCGTATACTAATTCTCAAAATTCCATGGTGAATAGTTTGATGTAAAATCATCTACAAAGATTAATTTGAAGTAATAAAATTAGTGTTTTATCAGGAAGTGCAATGGCACACTTTTCAAAAGGAAAAGGATAAGATACCCATTAATTCATCCATTTACCCCCCCTATTAATCATCATCTCAAACTTACGAACATACGATTTATACAGCGAATCAACATATTCCAATTATAAAATTTTCGCTTGTTCGCTACACGTCTCACGGTCTTTATGGCTTTAGAGGATTAAGATTCCAATTTGGGCAGTGAAGGCTATAAATAGAGGTCACATTTGCCTCTCCACTCATCACAAGCTTGAGCAAACACAAAAAAACAATAAATCTTCCTTCTTATTTACAAACAGAGAAAATGTCTTGCTGTGGCGGAAACTGCGGTTGCGGATCTGGCTGCAAATGCGGCAACGGCTGTGGAGGGTAAATAATAAATCTACTTTAACAGATATTGCATGAAATTAGTACAACATATATAAAAATTTCGTTTAAAATAAACTTAAAATATCATTAATATGTTGTTTTTGACAGATGCAAGATGTACCCCGACTTGGCCGGGGAGCAGTTCACCAGCCAGCAAACCATGGTCATCTTCGATGCTCCTCAGAAGAGGTCAATAAATTGTTCATCATATATTCACATATCATAACAAACAAACAAACAAATTATACACACAAAAATAGAAAAATATCAAAATATCAAAAGAACCCAATTCATTTTTTTTCTTCTGAAGAGACATTTTTGAAATGTTACAGTCAATTTGCTGAGTTTGAGATGGAATCAGGAAGTGAGAACGACTGCAAGTGCGGAGCCAACTGCACCTGCTCCAGCTGTGGCTGCCACAAATGAGACCACATTATATATTAAGCTTCAAGCTTAATATATAAATCATTACCTATTACCATCTATTAATATTATATATATTAAGCTTGCAAGGTTTTATATATATTTAAGCACAGGCGGATCAATGCCTGAATAAGAGTGAGCAGTGTCGTGTTTAATGTGTCATTTTATATGATTGTATGATGTATTGATGTCTCTATTAATATCAATCTATATATTTTGGATATATGCTATGCGACCTTTTTCTCTTTTTAAGTAGAGGATTCATCTCAACTTGAGTCTTACAGAAAGACATGATAGATACCAAACAAAAAGTTTTTTTTTTAATTGTTAAGACTTCATTCAATACATATGCATGTATCCTATACAGAAATATACATGAACTGACTACCCCCTCTCAAATACAAATAAAATAAAACAACACCAAAAAAAGAAAAGTTAAGAAAAAAGATATTTAATATACACAACAAACTCAACACAAAGGGCTAACTTGCATAAACGCAACTCAATTACCAACCAGTTTCAAGTCATCACCTTCAAAAAATAAAAAATAAAAATAAATAATTAAAAAATCTCATTATTTAAATTAAATTATTTAATAATTAATCACCTCATTGGCTCGACCAACAAATCGCCAATTAAATCATCCAATAAAAATCTCTCCAATGCATCGACCAAACTCTCAATTTCACCTCTCAAATCAAACCAATCATCACATCTCACAAAATCCCAATTCCTAATTATATCATCGGCCTCATCGCTACTTTCTCTCTCCTTATTCAAGTGCCACGTCACCCTTTCTCTCACCTCTTTCAGCACGACATTTTCCAAACTTTTAGAATCCAATTTGGACTTGTAGTTTAAAAACCAATGAATGTTTGAAGAGGGATTTGTGTGTGTTTGTTTGTAAACTTGGTCGATTAAATCGAGGAGCAAAATTAGGTCTTGAGGGATTAAATCGCAATCGAATTTTGAGAACTCGATTTTGTTGATTTGGTCCCAAATTTTGGTGAATTGTTGGAGATTTGTGTAGGAATTTAGAATCGGGAATTTTTTATATTTTAGTTTGATTTGGGCTTGATTGGTTGTGTCTAAATCTAAACCCAATTCTTTCAGAAGATTCGGTACAAATTCAATCTCTTTTGTGTTAAAGCTCATACTTTTTAGCCCCAAACTCAAATCCATTTCAATTTCAGATTCCAAATCCATTTCAGATTTTTCTTCAATTTCAATTTCAGTTCCCAAACTCACTTCGGATTTTTCTTCAATTTCAGTCTCCAAATCCGTTTCAGATTCTCCTTCCATTTCAATTTCACTTTCCAAATCAATTTCAGATTTTTCTTCAATTTCAGTCTCCAAACCCAATTCATATTTTTTCTCAATTTGATTTTCCAAATCCAATTCAATTTTCCCTTCAATTTCAGTTTCCAAATCCATTTCAACCAACAAATCGCCAACAAATCCCTCTTGCTCAGAAACCAAAACCTCACCATCTTCAAATAAAACCATTCCTAATTCTTTACATTCATTATTATTCTCATTATTATTCTCATTATTTTCCTCTTTCAATTCATCAGAATCATTTCCCTTTTCCTTTTCTTCCTCTTTTTCATCGTTAATTTTGCCCTCATAAACCATAGCTGGACTCGAAAAATTCCTCTTATACTTGTCATTTTCCCCTTTATCTTTATTATTATAAGATTCATAATTTTCTGAAAGAGATCTGAACAATTTATTCCCGTTAATTATTTCTTCAGGAACTTTCTCTCCGTACGGAATTTTATGCAAAATTCCATCCAATAAAGTCCTTCCAATTTCCTTTATATTTTCATTCGGTTGGAAATAATTATATTTGGAATTACATTTTTGAATGGAACTGGTGCGTGACACGCGTGGCGAACCAACACAGTTTTTTTGCGATTTGTTGCTTTTTCTGTTGATTCGTTTCTTGATCCATGCTTTTATGTTGCGTTTATATGAACTTGCTCTTAAGCCCTTGTCTTTTTCCTTTTTTTGAAATAAGACCAGTTTGTTGTCTTTTTTGGCGACCTAAAGAAAGGATTATGAAATAAGTAAGCTGGAAATTAAAGAATGATTGAAATGAAGATGCGTATTTAAATTTAATTACTAACCGAGCTGCCAGAAATTTCATGATCTTTGCATTTCTTTGATGAATTTCTTTTATGATCAGTGCTGTTCAATCGAACATATGAACCTGAAATAAATTATCAAAAATTAAAAAAAATGAAAGGTTGATACGATTTAGAATCAATTTCCAGATCAATTTGAAACAAGAAATGCAATATGACATTCTAAATCAACAACAAATTAACTGCAAAAATGGGGGGAATTTGAGTTCTCACCAGTCTTGATCGTCCTGCCAATCCGATTGTGAAATCCAAGCAATTGAAGCAATCCACAAGTACATCCCGCATAATCATCTCCATACGACGGACATCCCTCAAATCTCGTTTCTTCCTCCATCGACCCTTTCAAAAACACAAAATCATTCAATCAGATTCATCAGAAATCAACCAAATACAATCGATCACTGTTCTTACCTTCTGACAGTCCGATAATAAAGATCGGATTGGAAGACGAAGCTAAAGAAGAACTCGATTATCTATTTATTTATTCTCTCTTTGGAGTTGACAAAGGAGAACTAACAGAGAGATCAAAGGACTGAGTCGAAAGCGGAGTTTCGATCTGTTCGGCTCATTCTCTTGCGCCTCTTCTAGACCTGGTTCACCGTGAACTGCACTAATAATAACGGAACACGTCATTATAGTTGCGTTGGTCTGTAGTGGACCGGCGGCAGCTAGTATTCTATTCTACTTTCGCGCCCAAACTGCTTCGTGACTTGCATGTCTTATCTGATACATGGGCCAATGGTTATCCATTTGGGCTTTTTATTCACTTCTAAACATTTTTGTTGTACATTGTGAATGATATGATATACTGAAAATTTGATAATTGCTCCTTCAATTACAGTTGAGCTTAAAGTTAACAAGTGAAAAATTAAAGTTCTCTCTCTACACAACCACTACTCTTAACAATTTATTTAAAATAGGTATTGATTAATAAGTTATTCAAAGAAAAATAAAAAATATTTATTGATTGATAAATATTTGTCCATAACATTAGAATTGCCAATTGGAAAGAACGAAGTACAACAAAAATGTACTATGAACATGCTACAATAAATAAATAAACAAATAAAATACAACTCCATACAAAAAAATATTTACCCATATCATATCCTTACCTGCTCCTTAAATACCAATCCATAATCATATTTACAGAACTAACAACACTATCTATACGCTACTAATTTACACAAAACACATCTGTATAAACTCCATATCTTCAAATAAATCAAAACTCTCTGAAGTCAAGTTTTTTTTTTTTGAAGCTACCTCTCAAGTCAAGATTGACAGAGCCAATCTTGAATCGCGAATCTGAGGGCGTGATTTGGAGTGAGGTTCAAATGCTCCAGTTTCAAATTAGTCATCGGTGAAGTTTCTCTCCCTTTTTCCAGCCAGTCACGTAAAGCCTTCCCTTCATATGTAAATCCGTCCGCTGCCACTTGCGGATCACTCATTATTTCCTTCAAAACCAAACAAAATATCAAAAAATTAATAAACAAAAAAATAAATAATAAAATAGAAGGGTAAATATTTATTTATTTACTTGAAGAATGGGACAAAGGAAGAAAGAAGGGACGGGTCGTTCCTTCATTAAATGCAACTGCTCGAGCTCTCTTACAATCTCAGCCGTCAGATCAGGTCGATCTCGTCCGTTCATTTCACAGCATCTCAGTCCGAACTCCACAAGCCTTTTAGCCACGTCAGCAGGCCATTCCCCGTCCAGTACTGATGCCAACTGTCCGTTCATAACCGCTCCCCTCACCTAAAAGACAAAATATTTCAATATTAATTTTATAAGAAATTATTACAAGAAAATGTTATTTTGATATTTTTCCATTTTGATATTTTTTTTTACCTCATTTGGGAGGCCTAAAGGCGGTTTGCCAGTAAGCAACTGTAAAACAATAATTCCAAGAGAATAAACATCAGACTTTGTGTCTCCTTGCAACAACTCAGGATCAGTACTCCCGTGGAACATTATAACCTCTTCCCCACTATCCCGGTCCGGCACCAGACTTGATATCCCAAACTCGCAAATTTTGCACCTTAACTCAGAGTCGAGGAGTACGTTAGCAGGTTTCAGGTCTCCGTGGATAATTTTACTCAAGTGGAGAAAGAGAAGCACGTTGGAGATTTCAGAAATCAGCCTAGACCTGGTGCGCCACGTCAGCATGGTTCTTTTGGAGGATAACTGGTTTTGTAGAGTTCCATTTGGGAGGTATTCGTATACTATGCAGAGCGCTTCTGGACATGCACCGTATAATTTCACTAAATTTGGGTGCCTAAGTTTGCTCAATACATATACCTATATTAGAAAATATTTATTTCATTATAAATTTATGTTTTTGTATAGCTTGGAAAAAAGGAGAAATGAATTAAGAATGTTATTTGTTTAATTGTTTTGAGTTTACCTCACGTTGGAACTCGATTGAGCCGTGTACATTATGAGGGTGCAACTTTTTTATTACCACGGTTCTGTTCATGATTTCTCCTTTGTAAACACAACCATTACCGCCTTGACCGAGTTTAAAACTCTCTGAGAAATTACACGTGGCGGTTTGAATATCCAACAAGCTAAACTCCCTAAAATCATAATTATTATAATTACAATTATTATTGTCGTTACTATTATCTCCAAATCCGGTTAAGTTATAATTATGATTAGGGACTTTAACATGGAGCCCACTTAATCGTCTAAGTTCCTTGACTGGAGAGCTTTTGGTCCTTTCCAGTTGGAGAAACTCAATGGCGGACTTGAGAGCTTCCAGCTCAGCGTCGGCCTCATCTCGCCAGAGCGAGAGGTCTCTCGAGCGGATTTCGATGAGGGACAGTTTGGTCATTTCACTTTCAAGTTCTTTTACTGCTTTTTCTTTCTGGTTTAGGAGAATTTTGCGGTTTTCTTTAGCTTGTTTTAAGAGAGTTTCTGCTTCTTGTCTTTGTTTCGCTTCACGAGCTTGTGAAGCTTCTGTGGCCTGGACCTGGTCCATGCATTAAATTCGATTCTTTTGAATTAATATGTTTCATTTACTTTTGATATTTTTTTGAAAAATATAAATATTTATTTGTTACCTTATTCAAAATCTCAAAGATTTGGTTTTCTATTTCTTTACGCTTAACGAGGTCTGTAAAAGCAGCTGTCCTTGAATTCTCAGCTTCAGTCATTACTTCTTTTAGATTATCATAAATAAAATCCTGCTAATACAAAATACAAAATTAAACAAAAAAAAAATTCAAACTAAAATACTTCAAATAATTCAGAATGAAAATTACCTTTGAAATTAATTTTGGCGAAAATTTATTATCAACAGGAGAATCAGGCCAGGATGGCGGTGACCCACATAATCCCATAAATTCCTCAAAATTATTATTATTACTAACAATATTATTATTATTACTATTATTATTATTATTATTACTATTATTATTATTATTATTATTAATATTATTTTTATAACTTTGTGTTGGTTCATTTTCATTATCGCAATCTGACTCGCTCGAGCTGTTGCTCGATGAACTGAACCGAGCTCTTTGTCGTAAAATAATATCGTTATTATTATTTTCGTCTGGATTGTAATAAATGCTGGCCTCTCTTGTCCAAATATGTCGGCCTTTGCTAACAAACCAAATTTCACAAAAGGGAGGGGTGTATTTAGCAATAAACGTCGCCTTGCTAGACCCCCCTTTGAACTTAAAACAACTGCAATTATTAAATAAATAAATAAATTGGGAATTATGAAATTAATATATGATTTGTAAATAATGGAGAATTTACTTGTCAGGTGCAGAACCCATTATGAGTTTTCTAATTCCGTTTGAAGTGACTAGATTTATAATTCCGCTCTGAATTTGATCAGACTCAACTGCCACAACTGAGGCTTGAACCTGTAATTTGAAATATTTGCGTCAAAAATATTATTATAAGGAAGAGTATGGATTGTGATATCTTTTCATTTGTATATGTTACTATATTCAATATTTATGTTATAGTAATAATAGTAAAATTATAAAAGTACCTTGGATTTGTGGCAATATTTGATGTAACTAGAAAGGATTTTCTTGGCCTCTTGCTTCTCAAATCTCCTGTGACTCTTAACCAATTCTTCTGTGGCTTGATTTGCTGGAATCTTTCCTACTGTAATTAATAATAAAATCTCATGTTAAAACAATCTACCCATTTATAATAGCATAATCATATTTTTAATGGGACTTAATATCCTACGAAATATCCATATCATGCAATATTATCATCTTATGTTGATTTGTCAATTATGTATTTATGTATACTAATGTTCTTTATGTACAAGGTGATATTCATAATTACACAAAATCAGGGTGTCTATATACAAATTTCTTAACGAGAGAATTCATCTCCTGGTTTTTCCCTTGAAGAAGAACTAATCTTCTTTTCAACTTCAACTAACAAGAACTAAACTTCTTTCTATTTTCTAATAAAACAACATGGGAACTAATTAAAGCGAAAGAGATAAAGAAAAATTCAAAAAGAGAACTTACACAGAGTAGGAATAACAAGAGAGGGTTGGTGGACATGGACCAGCACAACCTCCGTGCACCCAAACCTTCTAAAAGCCCAGCGGAGCAGCCCTAGGGTCTTCTCCGGCGATCTTCCGACTGCCACGTGGATTTTCGAGGCGGCGCTCGACGGGGCTGCGCCGGCGCCGCCCACAATCCGGCCGTGGTGGTTCCTGAGCCCAGTACTGAAGTGCTCTATGGACGGACTCGGCGGCGGCGAAGGGCTGAGAATCTCCATTGAAGTCGAAGCGAGCTGTGCTGAAATTGGTGCTTGTTCTGAAGAGAAATGAGAAGGAAAATGAAGCGTTGAGACTTCAGAGGTTTGCATATGGAAAAGGCAAGTGATCTAGAATAGGAATAAAAAAGGAAGGAGAGAAGGGAGAAATAAAGGAAACACAAAATGGAACTGGTTCATAATGAACCAATCCAATTATAGGATGACACGTAAGAGAAGGATGACGCGGAGTATAATAATAGACTTGATTTATCATGAACCGGTAGCAGGGAAGGGATGAGAAAAGGGAGTGTTTGTTTGTTGACTTTTGTGACGACTGGCGATGTTTGATAAAGACTGAAGATACCTTCTGCCTGCACCTGTTCTATGGAATTTAATGATGATGAGTAGAAAACAGTAGTAGTTTTGTAAATATTGTTATTGCGGTGTATGGGTTAGATGAAAGACTGGGTTTATGTGAGTGTTAGTAGGAGGTTAGTCAGCAGGGGATCTAATTGAGCATATTCTTACTGTGCTGACTGATAATTGGTTGTTTATTCTGCTTACAGCCAATAGGAAGTAGAGTTGCTTGGTCCTCAGGCTCATCTATACATAAACTAATGATCATATTAATATTGGGTTGGATTAATTAAGTATCGATGTTGAGATCATGATATTAGTTTATGTGGGAAATTAGGAGACAAATACACGCCAACTTGTATGTTGGGTAGGTTAGTTAAGATAATGCTGTCGTTTTTAATCTGTTTGTTATTGAACTTTTTTTAAATCTATTCTGATTACTGTGTAAATTTTTTGTTTATTTATTGAAGGAACTAAGTGACAAAAATGATTTGAATTTATGAACATTTGATTTAGGCTGGCCACCAAGTACATTATCTATATCCAGCACTAATATATTTCCTATGTTTTTAATTGAAATTAAAATATAGGCTTTAGTTGAAAAAATGAATTATTTACTAACAAAAAGACGAATGTCATAAATCTCCTATATCTAGAAATGGTCAAGTACCCAATTTCATTGGCCAAATTAAAAAGAGGAAGAAATGCTGACTAAACAAATGAAACACCTAGTCGTGATGAATAAATATCTCACTATCAAAATTGTGTTTTGCACTTTGATTTTTAATTTAAGAATATCAGATTGGTTTCTAGAATAGTTTAATTTCTAATTCTTAGGAATTTGTAAGCATATGCTGGTAATATGCTCTTATACGTTGCATCCCTCTCTTCAATTAAATTATACATTGCATCCCTCTCTTCAATTAAATTATACATTGCATTAGCCTGTCAAAAATATTTTATTTCTTTTTTGTTCGGAATAAATAGGGAATTATTCTAGAAGAAAAGGCTTACATGTCAATTATGACAAGCCATGCACGGAAATAAAAATTAATACTAAGTCTTAGACCTGTTACAATGCTTTAATTTTGATTTTATTTTTGAAGCAGGAATATTAAAAAAGAATCTGAAATTGTTTATTTTAAAGTCGTTATTTATGAGATAGAAAATTCTGTATATTATTATAAGAATATAACATTTTCTTTTCCTCACAAAAAAAGAAAAGAATATAACATTTTTAAATGTTAATTAAGTTTGAATTTGGTTAGTAGGACATGAAACACAACAAAGCAGAAAGAACTCAGCTAATTAATCATTGCAGTAAAATAATCTCATCATGTAATATAGTCACTGAAAAGATAGAGAAAAAACAGGCAAAGGCAATATTCTTCCATATGCTTGCTCATTTTATTGTATCAACAAATTTGCCAAAAATATTTACATCACTTAGTCCCGTCCAAATTAATACATTTTGTTACACAAAACCAAAGAATTTGAATTCCAAAAAAAGAAAAAAAAAATCATGAGAAATACTCCGACATGATACCAGGAGCAATCAAACAGTAAGTCTGTGTTAAAACGTGAATAAATAGGTTCAATTCTCTGATTTTAGAAACTCGACCATTTTGAATTTTTTTTCTGTTTATTTTCTTTGAATTTAGAGACTTTTCCTTCTCTTAGTTACGTGTCCAAGATCTCCACATACTTCTTCCTTCCACTGAGATAATAATTATGGAAATATCATCATAATATCGCCTTCTGTTTTCTTGCGGCAAACTCACCAATTCATCAAACTGTATCCCTACAATAGTTATATAAACAATTAGTCTATAAATCACAAAAAATAGTATATATATATATATATATATATATATATGCATGATAAATAATATATAATTATAAAACAGTATACAAAACAATACATTCCAATAATATATAATTATAGTTTTATTCAAATATAAAGTTACCATGTTTAGTGGAAGCACGAATAAGAACCTCTTCAAGCAGATATTGAGCGGGATCTCCTTCAGGATTATTCGACGTGAATAAATTAATTTCCTCGACTAACTCTTCGTTTGTAAAGTATTGATAAAGTCCGTCCGACGATAAAACGATAAACTTATCTTCAGGCCGAATCATGTGATGATGTAAATCAGGCGTGCATGTTATGTACGGCGAGTTACCGACGTAATTTTTTATTTTGAAGGCTTCTAATAGCGAGTCATTCCATTTCGGCTGTAAAATGTTTAAGAAATGAAATGAAATTTAGAGTTTTGTTTTGAATGTTATGTAAGAATTAAATGAGATTGTAGTCTGATTATCTTACGTGTTTTAAATAACCGGCACCGAAAGCTCTTGTGACCTTTAATTTGCCTTTTACTCTATCATTTTCAACTACTTTCAAGTCATCAGGATGTTCCTTCATTATTCTCTTTACCTCCTGTAAAATTTCTTGTTATGTTACATTAAACTATACAATCAATAAAACTATAATAATTTAATTAAATTGTGAAGCATAATTACAAACATAACATACCTCATCAATGGAGGTGCTATGATCAGAAGTGAGTTGCTTAGCCGTCAATCCATTAAATTCAATCATATCAAAAGCTTTTCTTATTTCCTCTCCATGATTTATCTCATCGTGTCTCGACTTTCCAATGATATCGCTCAAATCAGGTTCTTTTTTCTGCGCCAAAACAGCTCTACTATCTCCTACATTCATCAAATACACATGCTCTCCTTTCATTAGCACAACCAGTAAACAAGATCCCATCAAACCAAGTTCCGGATTTTGCATTCCTCTGTTTTCGGCCATCTTAAAATACTTCTCCTCTGTTTTCTTCAGAGCTTCAGCCAAAGCGTTCAGGATCTGCTTGTGTTGGATCCTCTCGTTTTGTGACGAGCTCGGTTTGGAGAGTTGTTTTCTCAATATTTTGTTTATGTCAGAAAGATCCGAGCTTTCCATGTTTGAATTAGCGTTAGGGTTATGATCGCAGTTTTGGTCAGGAAGAAGAAGGGTTTTTAGCTCGAGATGGGCGGCTGGATAGAGATGAGTTTGGAGAAAATCCGTCGCATCTGGACCGTTGAAACCATCGTAAATTCCTACGAAAACCCAGCCGTGATCTTCTGAAACAACGACCGTTACTCTATCTTCTCCAGCTTTGCCTTGAGCCCATTGTACGCTGTTGATTTGATTTTCCTCTGTTTCTAGATTTTCATTTTTGTTGGTTTCATTGCTCGTACCGTTTTGGGTGGCGGTCGGTACGTTGGATTTGTTGTTGCGACATAATTTAGAGAAGAAACGGAGTAAAGAGCGTGATTTGCGTTGGTATCTGTTAAATATAGTAATATTAAGTAAGTAATGAGATGTTTTATTGTATGATTATCTAATGGAAAAGATATTAGCAGAACATAAAGAGAGACAATGTGCTTATATTTCTTTTGAAGTAGAGGTAATGTACTTACATAAATGATGGCAAAGAGAGAGTTTGCATTTATATGTTATAACAACAAAAAAGAGATGATTTGGAATAATAACAATTTATTTTTGATAATATATAGTACCGTCTCTCTCTTCTTCGATCCTCAATAATTTGAGTGATGGATCTCTGAAAGCGAGCTCCAGACGTAGAATTAAGAGAAGAAGAGCAGGAAAAGGAGGAAGCAACCTCTAACGGGCCGGAGAAGAAGCTTCGATCAGAAACCGAACCCGTTTCAGATAACGGGCCTGATAAAGGACCCGATAAGGACCCAGACGCACGCGGCTGAAGCGGGTTGGCCGTGAAGGACCTGGAGCTCTCCACCGTGGCGGCGGCGCCGGAGGAGGTAATCCGGTGATCATCGGAGAGGAGAGAGGAGAGAGGCGTGGCCACATTGGCCGCCATTGATGCGCCCTTGATTCCATAGAAGGAATTTGGAGTTGGGTTGTTCATAGCATGATATGTATTATCATTTGTTCGGTCGGTGGGGTTGTTGGCGGGGCAGTAGGCGTAGGAGACGGCGATGTTGGTGGCCGTCGCCGGAGAGACGTGGCGGTTGCCGGAGAAACAGGGGTTTATGCTATTGCCCATTGTTGGAGAGAAGGTGAAATGGCATGAGAGTTTGTTTGGTGGTTTGATTTGTGATTCGAGTGAGCTCTTTGAGTTTGGTTTTGGGAGCTCTGAGAGAGAGAGTGGAGGAGAGGGGAGAAAGTTGACTTTGGAAAGAGAGAGAGAGAGAGAGAGAGAGAGAGAGAGGAGGGTGGAGAGGAGTTGGAGGAGGAAAGAGAAGAGAGGAAATCCTTTTTGAGGAGTTGACTATTACATCAATCCAATCACAAGAAGTTGAGAGAAACAATATTGTATTGTTTTTATTTATTTGAATATAGGTTTTGTTTTGGTGGGTAGTTCATAGTTAAGATGGAAAATAAATGTCCAGTTGTAGATGTTGGTATGTGTGCGTTTTGAATATTTTTGACCCTACTAAATGTACATTTGGGACCTTGTCCTTGATTTCTTTTCTTCATTTTTTTGAAATGTATTGATGGGTTTGAGGAAAGTGAAAATAAAAATGAACTTAGAAATAGAGTTTTTTGTTTTTTGTTCTTGTTTAGTTTTCGTAGTGTGAATACTGTGGGCATTGAATATTTGAATTTCATTTTTAAGTCCTACAATTTGAAAAAAAAAAGAATAATAAAATGAAAGTGGAAGAAGAAGAAGAAGAAGAAGAGGAGAAAAGGTAAGTGATGAATGAAATCCAATCCACGGCCTCGTGAGACGTGCATCCAAGTGCTTCAGATTCTACTTATCACAGCAAAAGAAAAGAGATTCTACAAACAAATCTTCTGTTACTTGTCAACTTGTGATTATTCATAACAAGTATATAAAATGGATGTAATATAAAGAAAATTAACAATAATGGATTGATAATACGAGCTACACAAGGAAATAATGATAAAGAATCCAAGTGCATGTGGAGTCATGTGGAGTTGACTTTGATTAAATTGAGAGCGAAATTTGCTCAGATTATCAGAGCCAGAGGGACTGTATGTATGTCTCAAGCCTTTACGACTCATAATTTTCTGCGGTCCTTTCAAACTATGTGATCTGTGCAGTGAAATTATGATGTGAGGATTATATGATATCAGTGTTTTAGTTTACTATTGGGACGAAAGAGAAAAATAAATAAAAAAGATAATGGTTAGGAGAAAATAACCAATGAATATAGGACTTTGATTTACTTATTTTATAGTTGTTAATAAGTTATGATGTAGGACTTAAATCTACTTCATTTCTTTCAAAATTCAAAAAACAATGAATGTAATTTTTACAATCAAAAAATGAATGTAAAAGTTACGGGAGTAGATAATGTTCAGGTGGGTCCAACCCACGTTGAACAGACTTCTAATTATTTTTTCAGTGTGGACTAACTATATTTTTATTATTTTTTGACGGTTAATTTCTTGGTACTATCCTTTTCTTTCTTTCTTTTTTAAGCCAGGCAACGACTCAAAGATGCTTAATAATGAAATTTGACCCCAAAAATGAAAAAAAAAAAATGACACTTCTCATTTTCTCATTAAGAGCATATATTTTTCATAACTTTTTTCTCCATCAAGAAAAATAAAAGTTTTGATCACTTCTAATTAAGGTGAGGAGCTTCTTTACTGCGGTTTGACTAAATAGAAGAAAATCAATCCATGGAAATTTTCAGTAACTTGGAATAACATAAAGAAGAAAATCAATCCATGGAAATTTTCAGTAACTTGGAATAACTATAACCAATTACAATAGTTGCACTTTAAGACACTTTAAGTTTATCATATTCATATATTATCGGGTAACTTGGGCCGATATGCATACAATAACAATGCTATGAACTAAAATCCAGACATACAACGGAAATTTGACAGTAAGTCCATAATTTTTTATTAACCAAAATGTCCAATTAAAATCATTCAATGACATTGTTACCCACATTTTTACTCCAATTTACAAGGCCAGCTTCTAAATTCTACCATTATTGACTATATAAATCTGCAATTTTTCCCTGGCTAGAGATTATCAGAATTCAACACGAATAAAAACTCAATAAAATCACAAAAACACTCAATAAAATCACAAGAGTTGACGTACTATATTCACACAGACCATATTCATTGTATATACACGCACGTTTATTCATGTTGAAAAACTTCTTTAGTGTAGACACGGCAATCCATAACAACCAATAACAAAACAAGTACGAAATAATTAAAAAAAATCACACGTTCAATACACAAATTCCAGAACAAACAAAGTCATAGACTCATAGCTGATCGTATCAAATGCAATAACAAAGAACAAACAACCCAAACTAACAAACACATTATTCAGTCCCCAACTTAGTAAATATGAAAAACATAGAAAATAAAGTGCCTAAACAACCCACTCACATACACACACACACACACACACACACACACACACACAAAACAATTCAAAAGAAAGGAGGGAGAATAACCCAACGTCTCGGGTATCTCGGCCTTCCATCTTTTCCATCAAATATCTACAAATTAAATTAAAAAAAAAAACATATTTCCAATCAATACTCCGAAAACATAAAAAAGGGATAAATTCACAGTTAGCCCCCTGTACTTCAATTAAATTGCAATTCAGTCCCTGTACAATTGATTCAAACTTTTCGGTCTTTGTACTTCACACATTTTATCAAACTATAAGAACCGAAAGTTTAAATTAATAATACAAGGACTAAATTGCAATCCAATTAAAGTATTTTTCCCCTGAAAAAACATAATTTCCTTTTATTTATTCATTCATTCATTCCTTTATTTATTATTATTTATTTTAAATATTTTAAATATTTTAATTACCTTTCTGAGACGGCGATGTTTAGCAATAGCCCAATTAGTCATAATGGAAGCGGCCACAAACAAAAAGACATACCCTGCAACCGTCTGTGTGGCCACATTAAACCCTAGCCACTGATAAATCTCAGTCGTATAATTTGCGCACGTAACCACATTAAACAAAAACCCTTTCGGAATCTGATACCCTCCATTTCCGCTCGGACTCCTCAAATTACGTAAGATGATGTGGCAGTAGAAATTCGCCAGCTGGCAGACGAGACCGAATCCAAACCCTAGTTTGATTTGGAGCTCGTTGCTCACTGGTGTGTAAAGTGGGTGGTTTAAATAATACGCGATATAAGCGCCAAAAGTCCAGTAATACGCGCAATTT
Organism: Juncus inflexus; assembly: GCA_024447665.1. NCBI lineage: Eukaryota > Viridiplantae > Streptophyta > Magnoliopsida > Poales > Juncaceae > Juncus > Juncus inflexus. The sequence continues at coordinate 382,238 of JAJHPC010000005.1, forward strand.
CTGAATACATTTGATAATGGTGACGTGGCGTGAGAGAATCTATGCACAAAGAATGTTTCCAAGATTCTTTTGGAGTAATGGAGAGTCCAGTAGTAAAAAGCGTAAGTTTGAACTGGATGGATTTTACGATCCTCTGTATAACCGAAGTATTTGTAAACAGGGAGGTAATAAAAGAGAGGGTAGATTAGTAAAGGGCCTAGGTATTCGAAGAAGAAGAGGGTTTTGTAGGAGACTTGCGGGCCGAGGTCTTTGAAGATGACGGTGAGATTTGCGGAATCGCCCTTCTGAGTTGAGTAATCGGAAAGAGGGGATTTGGGGTTGAGGACTGTGGGCTTGGTTGGGGGATTAGTGGGGTTGAGTGGGAGGGTTAGTCTCTGTCTTGATGGGTAGTATTTCTTGGCTGATAAATGTGAAGAAGGTAAAAACAAAAAAAAGTTAGAGATTGGGAAAAGTATGAGGACTAATTGTGAATTTTCGAACTGTATGATTGATTTTACGGCTGTGAAATTCAGATCTTTGAAATTTCCAACAGGCAGTATCAGTATCCAAATAATTGCCGTGAACAAGGATTTAATTTAGCAAAACAACGTAATTTTTTAGACACTAAATATGAAATGATATAGATTTAATGTCTTAATTTTAAGTCAATAAAACTTACTTTTAGCATAGATCGCCTCTTGCAGATCCTTCACGGTGGCCTGAAATCAAGACCAGCCATCAATTAGACTTCTCAATGATAAACGCAACGAACAAAACTAAATGAAACGGAATCCAAAACTAAAACACTAAATTCAAATCGAATAAATTACCGAATCCTTGAGCTCAATTCCGCCCTTGACTACCTCCCTTCCGCTTCGAGACACCAGCGTCACCTTCATCTCTCCCAATCAAATCCAACCACAACAAAACCTTCTTCCCTTTCGAATTACGAGAATCACAACACAAATCGAAAGAGAAATAGACTCGACTCGAGATTTAAGTAAGAGAGAGAGAGTGGACGACAGAAGCAGCAGCCCAATAAAACCGTTTCGAATTTGAGTGTATACGGATTCTGCTTTCTGTGGACCCTTTTATGCAGAGCGTTGGCCGGCCCATATTTATTATTCCCCCTCTTCTCTCCATTCCAAATACAGGAAATTTCCATTACTTGTATCATAATAGGAGAATTACTCACTTGTATCGTATGAATACAGAGATGAATAATAATGGAGAATTGCTGTGACATTTAAATGGAGAGAAGTAAGACTCATGTAAGCTGCATCCATATACTGTTGAGCGAAATGAATGGCCTGGCTTACCTTATTCGTGATACTGGATAGACTTGGTCTACGTAGTCTTTAGTCACAGACACTTTGTGTCGTTCTGTAGATGAATGTGCGGTCCCGAAAGACCGAGTGTAGGAAATAATTGTGTGTAGTTGAGGGTTGGAGAGCGAACAAACTAACCCGTCAATATGAACTGCGTATACGGAAGCTTCATTAGCGACTTTATTAAATATTAATTCATCTGTCCTGCACTTTAAAAGTTAATCTAATTCTAACTACTAACATCACCTCGAATTAAATTTTATAAGTAAATAAACAAAAACAAAACAACCACGTCATTGTCTCATTTAAACAGTCCCGACTCGAATTTCATAAACTGTCAATTTCATTTTGTTAATTAGCTGGATTGCAGATAGAAAAGGAAAACATCACTAGATACTCAACAAATACTATATTGATTGATCTATTTCGCAATATAATAATATTAAGATGTTAATCAGGCTGATTAAAAGATACAATGTGCATAAAGCCCAAATAGGCCCTGTTAAATACTATATAATTCAGGCCCAATTGATTCAAAATTTGAATCTCTTTCGTCTTCTCTCTTTCACTCACTCTTTCGAGCTCTTCAGATCAGATCAGATCAGGCGATGGATGATCGGGATCTAGAAGACGCGGCGTTCTGGTCCATGATCGACTCCGCCGCCGCCGCCTCCGCCATGAACAGACCTCGGTTGCCTCCGCCATCTCCTCTCCCTTCTAATCAGTTCCAGTTTCGCCCTCCATGCCGCACCAGACCCAAATCTGAGCTCGGAGAAGTAGTCCAGCCTGAGAAAAAACCAAAAGTCGTTCAGGAATCAGTTGATCGTCGGATTGTTGTTTCGAAGAGTCAGATGCAGATGCAAACACCTGTTGTTGGTCTGAAGCCGATTGATGTGAGTTTGAATCCAAATGTGGCTTTGCGGGGCTATAGATCGCCGGAGAAGAAGCGAGTTGTGGTAAATCAGGTCAGTCCGCTGATCGAGAGTCCTTTGCCGGAGGTCAGTAAGTACAGATCGAGACATAGTTTGTTGATTGGGGATTTTCCTTCTGTTGCGACTTTCAAACAGTATCAAGACATGGCATTACAGGTAATTCTTTCAATTGATTTGTCATAATCATCAAGACGATTTTGGTTTATAATAATTTGATTACTTTTGCAGATTTTAGATAAATCAGATTATACTATGATCAGTGGGAACCCCTACATCAAGAAATCTGGTAGATATTTGAACGCAGAATTTTTAAAATTCATTATCTTTTAAAATTATTTATATCGATTTACTTATTTAGTGATGCATATTCTGTTTCCATGCATATAGGATGGAGAAAAATGTCATTTTTCTTCGACATTTCATACGAAATCAAAGACAAAACCATTGAATTTGATGAAAATCAAAATGTCAGACGCGCTGAATTTCTCGTCAGAGCTCACATGCAGTAAGCCTTCATTCTATAAACTATAATAAATGACCTTCCTTTTGATTTTATTTCATAAATTGACTAAAATAATAATATATATTTTTTAATTTGATTAAAAAGAGGGGGGAGATATTCAGATGGATGGGGATCGTGTGAGCAGCGTGAAAAAAGATTTAATAAACCGAATCATGATATTCCTAGCACAGCTGAAACCCGCGCCAAAAACAAGGCTTGCCAGGTCATTATAATAATAATATTAATAATAATTAAATGGTTAAATTTTGTTAAAAAACAAATAAATGATGGGATTATGTAATGTTGTTTCAGGATCTTTTAGGAATTGGGAACGGCAGTAAACACTGAACGTTGTTGATCTTGGAATAAGAGGATTTTGATGGACTGATATGGAAATTTCAGAGTCCATTTAATAAGAGGAGAAGAGCTGATGTATAGATTTTTTTTTTTTTTTTTTACAAATTATAATTGTAGTATAGAATGCAACAATTAGATTTCTTTTTGATGTTGTATTTCCTTCTCGGAAATTATGTCATAGTGTTTCATCTAGTAAACTGTAATATAAAAACTTTCCATACTAACAGGAACACTTGATTGTTTTACCAGAGCAATTTCCTGTGATATTTCTAACTTTTCACGGCTTTGTTTCCTGTGATATTTCTCAGTATTTTTTTGGATGAAAGCCTGTGGGCTGAATGCAGACTATGGACTTATTTCTTTTAATAAAATACAGAGCTTTCTTAAGAAAATAATAAATATGGCCTCAATTAAATGCAATTCTGGCCCATAAGTGAGTAATAATATTAATATATCTCCAATTGGGCTGCTCATTTCCATCCGACCTTTCTGGCAGGGGCAATTTAGTCCTTTCACCCCTCGTTATTTCCGAAGTTCCTCCCGATGTAAAGAAAGCAGCGCCTCTTTTCTCAACTCTCTCTCTTCTTCTTCTTTTTCATACTTGTGTTTTTTGTTCTCTTCTTTTCTTTCTCATCCTTGCTTTCTTCTTTCTTTTGTTTTCTGTTTTTTAGATGTGTTTCAATTGGAAGTGAGATCTGGAAGCCTTTGACGATCGGATGATTGTACAAGGGGAATCAGATCTGCTTTTATTTTTTCTTTCTGTGTTTTGATTTTTCAGCTACATACTCTTCATCTATTCTTCTGTATCCTCTGTTATTCTCTAATTAAAGAAAAAAGGGAAAAAAGTCGAGTGAAATTTAGAAGCGCTTGATGATTTCACTCTTCCATCAAATATGGGTTAAATCTAAAAAAAAAGAGATTATTTCACTCTTTACTGTGGGCGTGCAGTATTGAAGAAGAAGAAGAAGAAGAAGAAGAAGAAGAAGAACTGGACCTCTTTACTGTAAGCAATTTGTAATTTATCTTTAGAGCACTCTTTTTCACTGCAATATTTGTTACAAATCTCTACATATTTCTTATCTTGGATGATTCCCCCATTTCAAAATACTATTCCCTAAAAATATCCTATCCTATTTTATAAATTCCATGTGCATCCAAACAAGCCTAAGAAATTTGGGGTATCTTGAAGAAATGTGTGTGTGTTTGTCTAAGTGTGTGTGGGACCCACAGCACGGTGACTCGCTGTGTGTCTCATGGAACCGCTTATGGCAGATTCACATTGTTTCTACTAATATCCCTTTTTTCCTTACTATTATATTTCTGATCCTAATCTGTGTATTGGCGTAATTTCATGTGTATCCCTACAAAACATGGAAATATCATGTATACCCTTGCAAAATGTGAAATATCATGTATGCTCCTATAAAATATGGGGAATTTCATATATACCCTTCTAATTCTTAGGGTTGTCACTGGATCGGTTTCTGTTTTGGGTTCTTCATAAATCTAAATGCAGACTCAACAAAAGATTTTGCAAAAATAGCTCTTTCATGTTTGAGTTTGTACAAATTTGGAACTCTTATGAGTTCAAAATTATCTAATTAACCTCACCCCTTTAATTTTTCAACTCTCTTTGAGCATTCTCACCAAAGAAATTTGGGGTATTTTTAAGAAATATGTGTGCATTTTATGTCTATGCGTGTGTGGGACCCACAGCATGGTGACTCGCTGTGTGTCTCATGGAACCACTTTTGGCAGATTCACATTGTTTCTACTAATATCCCTTTTTTTCTTGCTCTATTTCTGATCGTAATTTGTTTGTTGGCATAATTTCATGTATGCCCCTACAAAACATCATAATATCACGTATACCATTGGTGGTACTATAAAACCTGGAAAATATCATCTAAACCCTGCTCCCTTAAACTTCAAATATGGGAAATTTCATATATACTCTTCTAATTTTAAGGGCTGTCAATGGATCGGATTCAGTTCGGATTCTTCATGAATCTGAGTGCAGATTCGATAAGACTCTCTCTCTCTCTCTCTCTCTCTCTCACCGTAAGAAATTTGGGGTATTTTGAAGAAACATGTGTGTATTTGTATAAGTGTGTGTGGGGCGCACACCGTGTCTCATGGAACCACTTAAGGCAGATTCACATTGTATCTGCTAATATCCCTTTTTCCTTGCTCTATTTCTGATCCTAATATGTTTGTTGGCATAATTTCATGTGTACCCCTACAAAACTAGAAAATGTCATGTATAACCCTGGAAAATTAATCTGATCCTACTCTCTCTCTCTCATTCTCTCTCTAATCAAACATGACCAATATGATTATGTTCATAAGAAAGAAAGTGATGAGCTCTTTGTAGCTTTACAAAACAGCTCTAGCAAACAGTCCCTTAAGGAAATATTTCCATTTTATTCTTATACGTGATTAAAAAGATTGATCAAGTAAAGACTTTGGAAATATCATATTAACTGACTGGAAGCACAATCTCTAAATATGAGCCCCAATTATATACAAAAGCTTCACTTGTCATATGAAACTGGGAAAATTGCAGAAAAAGAAAAGAAAAATATGCCTAATAGATATGAACAGATATGATATGATCACTATTCGAACAGTATCCAACCTCTTTACACCCCTAATGAAGGACATGATTGCATAAGGCACAATATTTGAGGGGCCAAAATTAGACTTTTCTCTAAAAAAAAAAAATTATATCCATCATAGCTTCTTGTGTTTGATCAAACACCTCTTTTTGATACTTTCATACAGTTTTACTTAGCTTCCTGCACTCACGGCTGATGCTCACACATTAGCTTCCTGCAACCATCGCTTCCTAAACCTTACTCAAAACTACACTGACAAACAGGCCCTAATATTTTCTTGGATGAAAGCCTGTGGGCTGAATTCAAAATACTAATCCCCACAAATCCTATCCTATCCTATAAAATCCTTGTACATCCAAACAAGCCTAAGAAATTTGGGGTATTTTGAAGGAATATGTGTGTATTTGTCTGAGTGTGTGTGGGACCCACAGCACAGTGACTCGTGCATCTCATGGAACCACTTATGGCAGATTCACATTGTTTCTAATATCCCTCTTTCTTTTACCCTTTTTGTTGGCATAATTTCATGTGTACCCCTACAAAACATCATAATATCATTTATGCCCCTTGTACTCCTATAAAACATGGAAAATATCATTTAAACTCTCCTCTCTTAAAACTTCAAAATATGGTGAATTTCATATATACCCTTCTAATTCTAGGTTTGCAGGCAAAAATAATCTTATGATAAAAAGAGTTTGCAAAAATAGCTCTTTTAAGTTTGAGTTTGTACAAATAGCGTTCTGAAACTCTTGTGAGTTCAAAATTGTCTTAATTAACCCCACCCCTTTATTTTTCACCTCTCTTTGAGATGCTCATTATGCAACATGGCCTTTAATTGTTTTGAATATTGATTTTTTCGAACCGTTGTTGCAAAAAATCGCAACGTAGCGTGAGTATTATCCTAGTTTACCGTTATTGAATTGAAACTTGCGATTCAAATTTGAGTTTTTGAAACCAATAGTACAGGACTAAATTGCAATCCAATTAAAGTACAAGGACTAACGGTACATTTATCCCTTTCAGATATTGTATTATATAGAAATTGGAAATATCAAATTTATCCTTCAGTTCCAAATGGTAAGCATGAAAAAGACAAGCTTGCTAGAGTGAAACTTTTGTTACTATCACAATATTACTTTGGTAGCAACAAGCTTCAATACCCTCTCAGCCTCTCTTATATATTTTATAACTTCCTTTTGGTTTACAATTTGCTTTTTATTTGTTTTATTCTCTATTTTTCTTGTTTTCAATTTTTTCAACTGCTTTCATTTTGATTTTTATGGGGCGATGATTACAAAAAAGAAATATATGAATCAAGACAAGACAATCTCGTATGCTGACTGGAAGCTGATCAATAATCACTATTGATTTTGTTATCAGTCAGAATTAATATCCATACTCAATACTGATATGAGCCCCTTTCTCTCTCTTATTTCCCCTCTTAACTCTTCTCTTCCCTTTCAACAGAATCTTTGGAGCACACCCTTAACTTCTCTCTCCTCTTTCTCTCTCTCATTCTCTCTCAAATCAAACATGCCCAATATGATTATGATCTTCAGAAAGAAAGTGATGAGTTATTATGCAGCTTTACAAAACTGCAAACAGGTCCTTGAGGAATATTCCTATTTTATTCTTATATGGGCCAGTGATTATGAAAAGATTGGTCAAGTAAGACTATGGAAATATTATATTAACTTACTGGAAGCACAATCTCTAAATATGAGCCCCTTCATCTTGCTTTCTGGTCATGGCTGTGTACCATTTTTGTTTCTAATATTCAGAAAAGTTAGGGTTTTTTTGAAAAATTCCCCTTTGAAAAATTTGTTTCTAAGGAATTGGGAAATTTGAGGAGGGTCTAGATCCTCCCCAAAAGCTTCATTTGTCATGTGAAATGGAGAAATTTGCAAAAAAGAAAAGAAAATTGTACTATAGCCTAAATGATATGAATAGATATGATGTGATCACTATTCGAACCGTATCCGAACCGTTTACACCCCTAATGAAGGACATGATTGCAAAAGTGGCCACAATTGAGGGGCTAAAGTAAGATTTGCTCTTATTATTATTATTATTATTGTTGTTGTTGTTGTTGTTGTTGTTGTTTGTGGGGAAATGAGGGGGCAAGTTATACTTTTCCTTATTTCAATGAGCAAATCTCATTGCTACAATGGACCTCTCTCTCTCTCTCTCTCTCTCTCTCTCTCTCTGAGGCAGCTAAGCTCTATCTTCTGATGTTTCTTTCCCCTTTATTGTCTTTATTTTTTTATGTTTTTAAATGGGGGCAATGATTATAATGAGAGAGGACTGGAATGGGTATAAAACTCAGCACTCCTATCATGGGAGCAGATAAATCCTAATCCCTAAATCCAAAACCCTAAATTGATGGTGAAATCAGATACTATGTTTCGTGTAAAAAGATATGTCATACGACATAATTCTGTTTTCATGATAGAGAGTTTGGGTTTTTGCCACAACGATAGTTTATTTTTGTATTAATCTACACTTGATATGAGCCCCCCCTATTTTCACTTTTTTCTCCTTTTTTTTCTCATTTTTTTATTTTAATTTTCAGCCAGCCTATCTTCATCTTTTTCTTCAATTTCCTTTCTTATTTCTCCAATTAAACAAAAAAAGAAAAAAAAATCAAGTTCAATCTGGAAACCCTTAATGATTTCATTTTATTGCTCTATATGCTCACTACTGGAGTTTAACTTTATGCAAGCAAGTTGTGATATTACTTAAAGAGTATTTTCTCACCTGAGGAGCTTAAAAAAACGTAGTGATAATATTTATTTTTCAAAGGAGCCCACTTGTGATTCTACCAAGGGCATGTTTGATTTCGTATATTTTGAGTAAAATAATGAATCTAATATTAGTCTCTCTATATTGTGTATATTTGTCTAAGTGTGTGTGGGGCCCACATCACAATGACATGTTGTGTGTCTCATGGAACCACTGACAAATTCACAATTAATGCTACTGTTACATATAAGTTGAGGCCGTTTGATTGAATAAAGTAAAATTCATGGGGCATGTTGAACATTGAGTAACAGTCGAGGGGCCAAAAGTGAACTTTTCCCTATTTAAGGCTTGTTGAACCTTTCCTTTCTGTCTCTCTAAACCCTAAACCCTAAACCCTAAACCATGGCTTTCTGATACTCACACATTAGCTTCTTGCAACCATGGCTTCCTAAACCTTGCTCAAAACTATGCTACCAAACTTGCCCTTATTAATTTTAGAGGGCTATTGTGTGCATATCTGTCTCAGTGTGTGTGGGACCCACATAACTTGTCTCATGGAACCACTGTTGATAAATTCACACTTTATTTAATTAACTTCAACTCATTATTTTTCACCCTATTTTGGCCAATCTAATTAGTCCACATCAGCACTACTATTCCAACCGTTACTTGATGAGTTGTGACAAAATTTCATATATTATTGATGTGGGTGGTTCTCAGTGGTTTTGTTCATGTTGGAATGATTTCATATATTATTCGCCAATCAGAACATAAATATTTTGTGGGGAAATGAGGGGACGATATAGTTTTCCAAATTTTTTTACTTCAACTATCAGATCTTTCTGACTTGAGTTTGCTTTCTTCTTTGTTTTATTCTCTTGTTTTCATTTTTTATTATTGCTTTTATTTTGATTTCTACGGGGCTATGATTATAAAAAGGAATAGATAAATTTAAGACCCACTAAAGTAATTCTCATATTGATATGAGCCGCTTTCTCTCTTATTGTCTGATTTATTCTCTGATTATTCTCTCTCTCAATTTTTGTATCTTGCCAAACACCTACTTAGTCTCGTGGTGGACTGCTCAACAGAAATTGCATGAAATTCAAAAAATGAGAAATTTTGCAATAAAGTCCTTGTGTTATGTCTAAATTGCAAAAAGGCCCCTGCATTATTTGAAATTGGAAAAAAGCACTCCATTTTTGCGAAATACATCAAATCAAACATGCTCAATATGATTCAACTAGGTTGATGTGGCATACTGAGTATGCCCAATGATGAGTCAAAAATAAAGTGGTGGGGTTAATTTAATTCACAAGATTCTCTCTCTCTCTCTCTCTCTCTCTCTCTCTCTCTCTCTCTTACATGCATATATACATACATTCATACATATTTGTGAAGCCATTGTGTTTAAGCCTGAAAGCTATATATTTATTCACTATTTGGGTGGCCCTAAAATTGCCAAAAGTGAAAACGATCCGTAGAAATATTTAGAAAATTCAATAGATTTGCTTATTTATTTATTGCTTCTTTAACTAAGATGGTTGACTTGTTGCTTCTTTATTCAGGTCTCTAATCTCTTTAGTGCTGAATAACAACAGATACCACATTGTATCTATGTATATTGTGTATATTTGTCTAAGTGTGTGTGGGGCCCACATCAGTGATGTGTTGTGTGTCTCATGGAACCACTCGGACAAATTCACAATTAATGAGGGAGTTTGATTGAATAAAGTAAAATTCATGGGGCTTGTTGAACATTGAGTAAGTGTTTGAGGGGCCTAAAGTGAACTTTTCCCTATTTAGGCCTCGTTTGGATGTGTGAAATTTTCAAGGATATTATTATGATATTTCTAGGAATTAGGATTTGCAAAATCCAAATACTAGAGGATTATAAACTCGAGTTGTGTGTTTTGATGCAAATTAGTAGAGAACAATAATAGATGGGCTGAAATTGATAGTGAAATCAGATACTATGTTCTGGATAAATTATCATGACATTTATTTCATTTCATGATAGAGTTTGGGTTTTTGCCACAATGATGGATTATTTTTATGGAAAACTATAACTTGCCCCCTCATTTTTATGGAAAACTATTTTTATTAATCTACACTTGATATGAGCCCCCCTCTTTTCATTTTTTCACTCGTTTTTCTCACCTTCTTCAATTTCCTCTCCTATTTCTCCAATTAAGCAAAAAAAGAAAAAGAAAAGAAAATCTATTGAAATCTAAGGAATTAATGATTTCATTTCTTGCTCTGGCTGCCTTGATTTTGGTATTTTTATACAGTTTTCTGTAGCTTCCTGTACAAATAGCTTCCTGATGTTCATTTCTTTGTTTCATGCTCTGCAACTTTACAAAAGGCATGTTTGGTTTTGGTGTATTTTGAATAAATACATGAATTTGCTATCTATTTTTTGTGTGTATTTGTCTCAGTGTGTGTGGGGCCCACAACATAGTGACTCGTTGTGCGTCTCATGGAACCACTTTGGCAGATTCACATTCAAATTCAAATTGAAATTTAGTACAAATTCACCAGACACCTCTCTTTCTCTCCCTCTCTCTCTCTCCATTGAACAATGTCAAATTTAGCATATTTTCATTTTTGAAGGGATAAATATGATATATTTTCCTCAAGCTTGCATTAAATAAAAATGATATATTTTGAGTTTTGGAAGGGTAAATTTGATATTGTCACATTTAGAATGGTAAATATGATATTTTGAAGTTCTGTAATGGCAAATATGATATTATGTGTGTATCTGTCTCGGTGTGTGTCACACAACACAGTGACTCATTGTGTGCGCGTCTCATGGAACCATTGTTAACAGATTCACACTGTATCTAATTAACCTCAACCCCTTATCTTTCATCTCTTTAGGCCACATCATCACTATATTTCAACCATTACTTGATGAGGCGTGATAAAATTTCTTATATTTAGTGATGTGGGTTGCTCTTATTGGTTTTGTTCATGTTGGACCGAATCCATTATTTATCATTTCGGACAAAATTCAAATATTAATACAAATAGATGAGAGAATTCGCCTATCAAAACATAAATAATTTTTATTTTTAACTATCTTATGGACTTTTATTTTCCAGTTTTCTTGTTTTCAATTTTTTTCTATTGCTTTTATTTTGATTTTTACGGGGCAATGATTAGAAAAAGAAATATATCAATTTAAGACCCAATTCTCTATGCTGACTGAAGTGGAACCACTATCAATTTTGGTACCAGTCAATTAATGTACGAACTCAATACTGATATGAGCCCTTTTCCTCTCTTACTTTCTTTTCCTTCAGTTTATTGTTTGATTACTCTCTCTCTCTAAACTGTTTTCATGTTGCTGAATACCTACTTAGTCTCATGATAGACTGCTGAACAAAAATGGCACGGAACTCAAAAATTGAGAAATTTGCAATAAAGCCCCATGTTATGTCTAAATTGCAAAGGGCTCTTGTATTATTTGAAATTGGAACGAAACATCAAACATGCCCTATGTGATTCCACTATAGTTTGATGTGAAAGATATGAGGGATATACTGGGACATACTAGAATGATAAGATGATGGTGTAGCAAATGAAGGATATGTGCGACTGATATGTATTGTTTGATATGGTAGACTATTAGATAATGAAAAGTGAAAAATAGTGTTTGATATGGAAGACATTGAAAAGTAGTTGAATGATATCGATATGAGCCTCTCTATCTCTCTCAACCCATTGATTGAGTCTCAAAAAAATTATGATATTTTGAAGTTTTGTAATGGCAAATATGAAATCCCCCCTTATTTATTTTAATCTGTCTAAGTGTGTGTGGGACCAACAATATAGTCACTTGTGTGTCCCATGGAACCATTGTTGACAGATCACACTATTCAATTAATCTCATATATATATATATATATATATATATATATATATATATATATATATATATATATATATATATATATATATATATATATATATTTGTGGCTATATATTTATACTATTCGGGTCGCCTGATATATACTCTTTTTCATATGGAGCAGAATTTTTTAGAAGCTCCATTCACCTTTTAACTTCTACTTTGTTTTATTCTCTAAATTTCTTGTTTTCAGTGTTTTCTTATTTCTTTGCTTTTTATTTTTACGGGGCTATGATTACGAAAAGAGATAGACTAATTAAGACCCATTAATTTCATTATTAGTATGAGCCCCTTTCTCTTACTTTTTCTCTCCTTTTAACTTATTGGCCTCTTAATCTCGGAAAAGCCCCTATATTTATGAAGACTCGGAAAGAGGGGCTTTTTGAAAAATTTCGCTTTAATTTACTAGGAATCTGAAAAATTGAGTATCCCAAATATTAAGAAAAGTTTGGGGGTTATGCATATTTTTGTGAATTAATGAGTATTATTCGTGAACTAAACAACTATGATTGACATTGGGATATTGCACATAAGGAAAAAAGTAAATACAATTATATTGTGCCTAAACAAATATGGATAGATGAAGGACCTAATTGTAAGATGTGCATTAGATGAAGGGCCAAATGGGCCTTTCCATAACTTTCCTTTCTCTCTTATTCCCCCTTTTTCTTCCCCAATGAAAACGATCCATAGAAATATTTGGAAAATTCAATAGATTTGCTTATTTATTTATTGCTTCTCGACTAAGACTGTTGACTTGTTTATTCAGATCTCAGAACAGTGATTTGAATCCATCAAAAAATATATTATTATTATTATTATTATTATTATTATTATTATTATTTAAGATAGAGGACTGGAGTGGAAATGAAACTCATACATCTTTCATGGAGACAGATGCTTATGCCCTAAAACCCTAAACCCTAATTTCTTTAGCGCTGAATAAGAACATATACTACATTGTTTTATTTGTGATACAATATTCAATGAGAAATTTGTTTCCATGAGAGAGTTTTGAGTTTTTGCCACAATGATGGTTTATTTTGTTAAATCTACAATTGATATGAGCCCCCTCTTTTTTTAATTTTCACTTTAATTTTAATTTGAAAGATCTTTTTATTTTTTGAGCATTATAATTATTAAGTTGAAGGTAAATTTTTCTTATAATTGGGTAGAATTTAATTTTTTTATTTAAGGTAGAATTTAATTTGATTTTTTAAATTCTAATTTGAGTGAAAAAGGATATGAATTTGAATTCAGAGGTTCGTTGTGACAAATATACTTGTATTTCTTATACAAATATGCAATTATTAGTTGCCTAAATATAATTGAACAGAACTAACCAACATTGCATTCTATTAATAGGAAAATGCTTCCTACTTATTTGAATAGATTCAACTAAATTTGATTTTTATTATTCTGATTGGAAATAATAAAATTAAAATCAATGGGGAACAATTCTTCAACCAAGGAGAAAAATAATGAAAAGGGATGGTGGACCCAAATGTGTGAAGACTTCCAAAACTGTCACAATAGCAACGATCCCAAATTAAGGTCAGTTCATAAAACCATTAAATAAAGAGAAAAGTCCATTTTTGCCCCCTCAACTATTGAACTAGCTTATTTTTTCTCACAACTTTCTATTGGTCCAATTTTAGTTCCTCAATTATTTAATAAGTACATTTTTGGTCCTTCTATACGTTAAGTGCTTATGTGTCCGTTAAATTTGACACGTAAGCAATGACGTGGCATTTGTAACGTGACAAATGTTTGAAAAAAAAAATCATTAATTCCCCTCTTTTCTTAAAACATTATTTTTATTAAAAAATATATATTTTTTATGCATGTTTATTTGTTAAATAAAAGTTAACTCGTTATTGTATATGTGTTAAGAATATATGTCATGTCATTGCTTATGTGTCATATTTAACGGACACTTAAGCACTTAACGGATGGAAGGCCAAAAACCCACCTAGGGGGCAAAATTGGACTTTTCTCTTAAATAAATAAATAAATATTACAATTAAATTAACAAATAAAAAATTATTTTTTCGGTCCATAAAGGGAAATGTGGGAAATATGGGAGAAACTAAAGTAAAAAAAATGAAGATCCGAAAGAATAAAAAATCGAACAAAAAAGTATTGAATTAGAATTAAATTAAAAAGAGAATTTTAATGAAAATTGATCATCTTACCACATAAAAAAATGAAATTGAGGAAGGAAATATGGGTTCTTTGAAGATGTTGCCTGAATTGGAAGCGTGACTTTATAGACCTGGTATGTGATAATATATTGTATTTTTCATGATATGATTTAACGTATTGTGTGGATATTTTTATATGGTAAGATGAATTTATTTGAACGTCTAGGTGATAGCATAACGGAGTTCAAGAAGAGGTTGAGACATTGGGCACAATATTTGGAAATGTATGAACAAGAAATGAGATGGGGATATCTTCCATGAGCTGTGAAATATTAATGTGTATTTCAAAACTACTGATTTTCTAATTACTTTGTAATTACTGATTGAGATATTGTGTTGGCATTGTTTGAGAATATGTACTTTATATATTCTTGTTTTCTATAGTTTGAGTTTGGTATAGTATGCAGTTGCTGTAAATTTGAAGAGTGGTTTAATTGTGGTGTATTTGTGATATATTGTAAACATTTTATGTTTAAATTGCATTGCATGAAATTTAGAATCCCTTTCAACTGATTCTCCTGCAGTTCAATTACACATTGGTTTTCTCTCCCTTTTCTATTTTGAGCAGAGTATTTTGTATTAAGGAGTTCCGAACATTTAAGGATAATTGTCAATTTGAAATTTGGAAATCAGTGTTGCAAAAAATCGTATTCTAGGTTTTTTTGTTTTTGTTTTGAAGGATTCGAACCTGGGTGGTTTTCATCCCAGTGCAAGGCTCAAACCCATTTAAGAATAATCGTATTCTAGTTACTAGTTACTACATTTGCTTCTTGCCTCGCAATGCACGACTATACCATATGTCAATAACTCCTGTTAAAGTGGCAAACAAATGGAAATAATGTCGTAATATGCATACATAACTTCATCAAAATTAAACTAAACTGGTAACTGGATAGAGACTCTTTTGCTGATGCCGTAGTAATGATTTTAACAACAATAACAGAATTGGTTCACTTGCTCCTTAGTAACCAGGAATCGCTCATGGTTAGTATTTGAGACAAAATATAAATAAAATATTTTTTCTATTTTCAACAAAAAGTTTGTTAAATGAGTAACAAACTATTATCTAACTATAGAACAAATATGACTAGTTATTAGAAATGCTAATGACTAGTCATATAAATCACGTCCATGCCCTCGTCTTGACCACAAGATCTGAAACACTTTCAAAATTGAGGCTGAAAAAGGGGAAATTAGATTGAGATTTTGATTTTTGAGAGGAAGATCAATGGGGAACAATACAACCAAAGGGGAAAATTACATTGAGCCGCAAAAATTATCGAACGGATGGTGGTATGACTTATGCGAGAAAGATTACATTGAGCCGCAAAAGGTTTCCAAGGGATGGTGGCATGAATTTTGCGAGGAGGTGAGGAATCACAAGGATGATACACCTTATCCAAGGTTAGTTTACATAAATCAATTAGAAAAAGTCATTAATTTGTTCATTGTTCTGATCGATAATCAACTGAACTTTATTATTCTAACAAGGGAATTGTGGGACGCATGGGAGAAGCGGTGCAAATACATGAATGAGGTGAGGGCTAACTGGAAGCACGAAACCGAGTTACAACCGAGGCTGAGAAGATTGTCTGAAGAAGATCTTCACGAGCTCGGCGGGCTTATCGATCTCGGCTTATCCTTAAAGGAAAATTGTTGTCAGGACTACCTTGACAAATTTCCCGCTCTTGAGTTCTATTTCTTGGTTAAACGAGACATGAAAATGCGCTTGTCAAGACAATCATCATCATCGTCAGCTAGCTCTGGTGAAGAAAGTGACGAACAGAAGAAGGGTTATTTGACAATGCTGCCGGAACTTGAAGAATGGCTTTATATACCAGGTAATAGAATGATAACTTTAACAATACGTACTATCCTCACATATTCTTTCACATACTATTTAACATGTGTTTTGTCTGATTTATGATTTAGTTGAAATGAGTTTGTTAAATATGAGTCAAAACTGTATGTAGGGGTAATATTATATTTAGTTCAACAAGTAGTTGACTGCAAAATGGTTGAAGTGAATATATTTGTTAATTGTTGATGCAGGAGATAGCATCACAGAGTTTAAGACAAGACTCAGACTTTGGGCAGAGGCCTTGGATATGTATGAACGCGAAATGGAGCGAGCATGTCCATGCAGGTTGGCTGAGATAGAAGCTTAGAAGAAGTATTACATTATTTGCTGAATAAATTTTTTGAAAGTTTTGTGTTTAGAATTTAATAAATGTTAAATACGCAAGCAAATAATTATTATTGGCATATTTAGATCTTGTATGGATCCATTCCGAATTCAATCAATAATAAGTTCATATCGTTATTTGAGAATAATATTTTTTTGAATTTTTTGTGTTTATGGATGTGATAAGTTATAACTTATAAATATGTATGCAAATAAATTATATATATTGACATATTTGGATCTTGTTTGGATTCAAATTTCAACCCAAAATCGATCAATGATGTTTTCTCGGCCCAGCCCAATTTTTATCTTTTGTTCTTTTGTACGGACGGACAAGGGCATGCTAGTCATTTGAAGTGGAGTTGGCTCGAATCCAGCTCCGCTGTATTTGTATTTGTATTTGTATTTGTATTTGGGGTTAATATCAGGTATACCGCATACCCTTCCAAAAATCCAAAATATCAAATTTATCCCTCTAAAACTGGAAATATCATATTTACCCTTCCAAATGTTAGAATATATCGAATTTGCCCGATTATAATTTTTACCTTATTTTCATATTAAACAAAACTTTAAAAAATATAAATTTACATTTTTACCCTTCATCTGCCCCAAAGACATAATACTGATTCCTAAGTTCTAACCACAACTCTTTCTCCGTAGCTCAAACATTTCATCTCAGTTAAATAAGACTATACTACTGCATCCCTCTCTCTCTCTCTCAAACATTTTATCTATCTCAAGTCTCCATCTCGTCCATCTCTTCCATCTCTTCGGTTTTCCACGTTCCAAATTTTCATCACTATCTCTTTCAATGGAAGGAAGAACTTTGGAGGGTATACATGATAGTCCCCCTTGTATTTGTATTTGGGGATTGAAGTGAGTCTTCTTCTTCTTCTTCTTCTTCTTCTAGGGTTTGGGGATTGATCTGAGATTTGGGAAGCTTTAATTTATGGATCTCATGTCTCCCCTAATAAGCTCAGCTTTGATTCTGCTTATGCTTATTCTTACAACCCCTAAACCCTAACCCTAACCCTAATCTCTCTCTCCCTCTCTGTCTCTGAGTTTGTTTGTGTAATATGTCGGTGTGTGTGGGGCCTTCGCCGCAGGTCTCATGGAACCACCCTCAGATTCACACTCAACCAAATTTTCTCAATCAAAGTCTCTCTCTCAGTGGAGAACTCTTTTTAAGAGTAGCTTCCTGTGTTTTGATCAAACACTTCTTTTCATGAAGTTTTAAGTAGCTTCCTGACATTCATTTCTCAGCTTTCTGCTGCTGTAGCTTCCTGTCTCTTTACAAAAACTGCACGAAACCGGCCCTTAAAGAATGTATATGTTGGCTTATTGGATCTAAGCATGAATTCAAAAATGATATCCAAAACCTTAATATTGCCATGTCATCATTTTATTGCTCTATGCTAATTGAAGGTCCTCCTAAATCTACTTATGCTCATTGTGAATTTGAGGAGCTCAATTGAACAAATTGTTTAATTGAGGGCTCACTTGCACAATGAGCAATATATATATGTATATATATATATATGAAGGGCCTAAAATTAGATTTCTCATTTATTTGTTGAATTTCATATCGGATCTTGTTGAATTTGACCTGAATCCGATCCATTTACAGCCCTAATTAAGATAACCCAAATCCCTATAGAGCATATTTGATTTGAGGTATTTTGAGATACATGGATATTGCAAATACATTGATTTGATTGATGATACATGTGAGTTGTTTGATTATCTGTATTTTAACATCTCAGCGATTAAATGCAATTTACTGCAACCCTTTATTTTTCAACTCCTTTTGAGCATTCTCATTATTTGTCCCTATAAGATTATAGATGTGTGAATATCATATCACTATTCATTCTCTCCCTTGGGCTATGATTATAAAGAGTTATATTGAGTTGGATATGTACGACTAGAACTCTTGCTGTCTGTTTGTAAGCATGTGCATTTACTATGAAAATCTCCTTAATTTGGAAAAATTACGGTTTTGCCCTTCAATTATAATTCTTCCAGCCCCCAAGCAAAAGATCAAAGGAGGTTTGAATTTATGTGCATTATGCTTTACTTAACAGACAGTATAGGGTTTCTAGTTGTACAATCATGATTGCTTAATTTATTAATCTACACTTGATATGAGCCCTTATGTTTTTCTGTTTTCTCATTTTCTCTTACTTCTCCTCCTCCTCTTTCTTTGATCTGAATATTGTTACCACAAAAGATATCATAGTTATTTGGTTCAGATCATATATATTTCATATTATGCTTGGTTCGAAGGGTTATTTTGGTCAGGTCAGATTGTTTGTCAGCTCTACGCTATATGGACTTGGATTCATAATATGTTATGTATGCCTCTATATCTCATCCTTTCAAGCATTAACAAAATTTAGGCTCTCTCTATTTCTCTCTCTTTCTCTACCCCCCCTATTCTCCTAATTATCCTAATTTAATCGGGAAATTCGCAAATAAAATCCTGCATTATTGGAAACTAGAGTATGATATGATAGGTATAGAAATTAACAGCGTATGGCAGGGAGTTTTTTGCAATTTCAGCAATAATGCAGAGGCTTGTTTGCAATTTTCAATAATGCAAGGTTTTTTTTGTGAGACTATGAAATTGAACTCTATAAATTCGGGTTTGAAATGGAACTCTATAAATTCGGGTTTTTTTTGCAATTTTCAATAAATTCTGGTTTCGGGTTTATCCGCGGGTTCGGATTTGAAAAAAACCATAAAGATTTCGGGTTCAGGTCAGGTTTTGGATTGGGCAAACCCTCACCCGATCCAATCCATTGACAAACATAGATGTAGGGGTGGCAACTATTCTGGTAATATCCGAACTGAACCGGTTCCGTACCCGAAGAATATCCGGATCCAAATAAAAAATATCCGGATCCACTCAGAACCATATCCAGACCGGATCCATTTCTACGGATACAGATTTGGATATGGAACTTCAAATATTTGACCCGTATCCGGACCGGATCCCGATAATTATAAAATATGGGTACCCGTTTTCAAACTCGGACTTTAAGATTTTGATATAATTATGACATACTATTTATATTCTATCTTGTAATAAAACTATACAATATACAAAACTCAACATATTTTTTTGATATAATGCAAAACTCAACATACTTTTATGATATATAAAAAAAATATAATAATACAGTGATAAATCATGAAATAGTTATACAATATATTTGTACCATTTTAAGAACCGAAAAAGATCTAGATTCGTATCCATATCCGACAAACCCAGAATCATATATGGATCCATATAATATAGGAACCGTATATGGATCTGAATCCGAAAAAAATATGGATATGGATATGGATATGGTTTGAGCACTATCTGAACCAGATCCGAACTAATGCCACCCCTACCTAGATGCCACACGCTCTTTGTTAGTAATTAAGACAAAATATGAATAAAAATCATTTCTCCTATTTTCAACAAACAATTTGTTCAACGAGCAACGAACTATTATCTAAATATAGAACCAGTACAACTAATTCATGTTGATTGGCTTTAGATGCATTCTATTCTTAGAAATGCTAACGCCTAGCCATGTAAATTACGTTCATCCACGCGTCATGACAACACATTCTAAAATACTATTAAAATTAAGGCAGAAAAAGGAAAAAAATTGGATTGAGATTTAGGGAGGAAGACAAATGGGGAATAATACAATCAAGCGGAACAGTAGTACTGAGACGCAAAAGGTTTCCAAGGGATGGTGGGAGGAGTTCTGCGAGGAGGTAAGGAATCACAAGGACGATACGCCTTATACAAGGTTTGTTTACATAAATCAACATTGCATTCAAGAAAAAAATATTAATTTGTCTTCCTTTTTTGATAAATGCGGTTGGCTTGTTGTCCTACATGCAACTTGAATTAATTGAAAGAAAAAGCAATAGCCTTAGAATTATAATTAATTCAACTAATCAACTGAATTAAAATAAAATAAAATGTCAACAAAAGAAATAAAAAAGCGGTTTCTACCACCAGCAGTGGTCCCCAACCATTATTTGTGCTAGGTTGCTAGGTTCTCGTTTCTTATCGTATTTCTCAGCTCCCACTCTTGGTATTCTTGAGTCGCAATCCACATTAGTAAGAAGGGTGAAGAATAATGTGTTGCTTCTCCCACCATTATTTGTGCTAGCTTGCTAGGTTCTCGTTTCTTATTCTATTTCTCATCTGCCACTCTTAATATTATTGAGTCGCAATCCGCATTAGTAAGAAAGGTGAAGAATATTGCGGTGCTGGTTTCCCATGTTCGAAGTGCGAATGGGCAGCAGTAGGCAAGATATTGCCCCGATTCTGAGTCTTGTTTACATAGTATACATCGATTTGAAATTATCACGTCTCTTTTGTAGATTATCAATTATCGGTAGGATATTTCTCTAAATTTCCATGAGAATAGTTGTAGTTTAGGCAGTAATTTTAACTCCCACAACACTTCGAAAGTAGGGTCTGTTATCCATGTCGTTGTTAGGAAAGAGTACGCCGATTTAGTCGAAAAACCACCCAGGTATCCCATCGCTATTTGATAGTATCGTTGACATCACCATTCGCCATGTTGCTCATTGGAGTTATGACTTATAACAAGTCTAAGAGTTGAGAGTGTGCAATAGCTGAAAGTAGTTGCCTGAATGAAGGAGCGAATGAGGCTTGTACGAGATATCCGCTAAAATACCTGGGTTTACCTCTTTCAATCTATAAACCAAAAAATCAAGACTACATAACATTAATAGAAGCTATGGAAAGCAAAATCTCAGGATGGAGTGCGCAATACTTATCCTGAGTCTGGATTCGATGTACGGAAGATACTGATCTGGTACCTCGACTATTGTAGAGGTGCTTTTGTTCCAATTTATTGCGAGGCTGGTTATATGTGTGAACAGGTCAAGTGCATGGTTAGCTATTTCACTATTTTTCTTTTTTGCCTCAAAGAGAAAAATGGTATCGTCTGTGAATTGTATTACTTGTAGAGGAAATCCAAATGCTTGGCCAGCTAGGGGGGTTACTTTTTGCAGGATTCTTTGTAGGGTATCTACGACAAGCACAAATAGTAATGGTTAGAGAGGGTCTCTCTGTATTAGGCCTCTTTGATGATTGAAGAATTTGCCTAATGACCCATTTATTTTAAGTTAGGTGTTGGTTGTCTCTAGTATGTTTTGTATCCAAATTGTCCATTTTTCTGGGAATCCTCTACTTTTGAGCATGCTTATGAGGAATCTACTTTGAGCATTATGCATGGAATTTTGCTAATTTTTTCTTCCAAAAATAGGGTTTTCCTAAGAGTGTAGTTAATTGCAAGGCCCGATACGTTTTCCCAAGGGTCGAGAACAGTCTCCACAATCGAGATTTGGGACAAGCTAGGTTTTAATAAAAGTAGCATATCATCAGCGTATAGAAGACAAGTTCTGATTCCTAGCTAGGTTTTAAATTTAGAGAGTCACCGGATCACCTTGTCTTGAATAGAACCCCAAGCTAGGTTTTTAATTTGTTTACTCTTCTGATAAAAAATTAATTGGATTTTATTCTATCAAGGGAATTGTGGGATAGATGGGAAAAGCGGTGCAAATACATGAACGAGGTGAGGGGTAACTGGAAGCACGAAACAGAGTTACATCCGAGGCTGAGAAGATTGACTGATGTAGATCTTCACGAGCTCAGCGGGCTTATCGATCTCGGCTTATCCTTAAAGGAAAATTGTCGTCAGGACTACATTGACAAATTTCCTGCTCTTGAGCTCTATTTCTTGGTCAAAAGAGATATGAAGATGCGCTTGTCAAACCAATCAACATCAACATCAACATCACCTGGCCGTAGGGGGGATACTGAGCAAAAAAAGACAGACTTTTTTACTATGCTGCCAGAACTACAAGCATGGCTTTATAGCCCTGGTACATAATGATTCGTTCCTTCAAGGGGAATTTTCTCTGTAGCCCCTTTTTTCAATATTTTGAAAGTTTCCATATATTTCTAGAAATTAGATTTTTACACCCACAATGATGATCCCTTTATATTATTTTGTTCAATGAAAGAGCAAAATTACTTTACTTTGACAAGAATTTTCCTTATATACTATTTTACTGTTTTATTTGCACATAACACTACTAACAAAATAATTTAGATAGAAGAAATTCAAGTCATAATCGAGAGTCTAAAACAAAAAATTTCTAGTTTCCAAAACTAGGAGAATTTTCAAAATATTCAGAAAAGATATGAGTTTTTTTGAAAAAAGTTTATTTTTTTTGTCAATGACCTCTAACCTAGTTGATAGAGTGCAATGTTTATGAAGCAAGAGGCAGTGAGTTCAAACCCGAAAAATAAGAAAAATATTTTTTTAACTCTTTAGTAGTTACATGCACACTTTTATGGTAACATGAATATATTTGTTATTAATGCAGGAGATAGCATCACAGACTTTAAGACAAGGCTTGCACTTTGGGTAGAGGCTTTGGATATGTATCAGAGCGAAATTAGTTGTGCATGCCCACACAGATTGTCTGAGATAGCACCTTAAAAGAAAAGTTATTATTCGGACAAGTCTTATTGATACACATGACAACATTGACGTGGGTTCTTTTGATAACAAACTTATTTGATCAATGCATGACAACAATATTATATTTCAAAATCTAAATTGTTAGTTCAAATTATAATCATACGGATGACAAATATATAGTTTAAGTATGTTGTAGACAAATTCTCAAAAGAATCGGAGATATATATCATTAACATCATGCATTATAAAATATTATCAAAATATGTACATATATTTTTTTATAAATTGTGCTTCTTTTCTTAATGATGCATGATGATAATGATATAATTATCTTATTCTTTTGAAAATTGATCCACAACAACCAAAAAAAAAAATATATATATATATATATATATATATATACTCAGCGCTTAAATCTCAGCCGTTAATCAAGTGGGGTAAGAATGAGGTATGATTGTTTGGGGTCAATATATCCCTCCCCTATATATATATATATATATATATATATATATATATTCCATCCGTACGATCGAAATTTGAATTATTATTTTTTATAGTCAATATTGTAATGCGTTGACCGAATAAGCCTGTTGTCAAAAGAACATACCTCGACAACATTATTATATATCATAATTGCTATTTCAATTTTCAAATGTACGGATGTAATATATATGTTTTAAATATGTTGTAGTCAAATTTCAAAATAATCGGAGATATATATAGTTACCATCATGTATTGTCAAAACTGATCAAAATATGTGTATATATTTATAATTTTTTTGTCTTATTTTAATCATATACGATGATAAAGATATAGTTCTCTGATTCATTTAAAAATTTGAACTACAATATATTTACAACATTTACATTCCGTCCGAACGGTTGGAATTTAAATTATATATTTTTATAGTCAATGTTATCATGCGTTGATCAAATAAGCCCGTTGTTAAAAGATCATAACCCTACATATTTTTTAAATGTTTGTGTTCAAGTACTTAATGAGTTATAAATATGTATGCTAAATATATTCACATATTTGGGTCTCGGTTGGATCCAATATGAGTTCGATCAATAATAAAGTTTCTCGTCATTGTCGGCCCAGCCCAATTTATAAGACCAACATATACATCTTTTGTTTTTTTCTACAATGAACAAGAGCAATTTAGTCATTTTAGTACTCATTTTGACGGAGTTTGGGTTGAATACATCTCATTTGGACACTTCTCAGGACACGCATTAATACACAACATATGAAATCCGGACAAGTGCATTGGGGTTGATGACCCAATTATTATACCAGCAATCACCCCTTTATTTATAGATACTTACTCTCCACTTTTCTACTCTAGTGATTGTGAGTCTAAACATTTAAAACATACTTTGATGATTTAATGCTAAGTTTTCATACACAATCTTCTAAAACATCAATTTCTTCATAGATACAAAGCTCAGTTTTTCATAGATTGTTGATTGTTGATACGTGTCCCTCTTTTGGGAGTTTTGTTTTCCATCTCATAATTGTACTAGATTTGAATCTTTTTTTTTGTTTCTTATCTCCAAATTGTACACAATTTATTTAGTGTTTACTTTTTACATAAAATATTAAAAATGTTAAATTATATGAAATTTCGAGCATTTTAAATTCGAAAATATGAAAGTGCGACGGACATGAGCACGCCTAAAATACGATGTAATTTTGTAAATATTGTTTTTTCCTTTTTTTCAATATACAATTTTTGTATATATGTTTTCATTGTTTTATGTACATATTATTATTAAAATATAAAACCTACGATAATCCATTTTTAGTCCAAAACACGGTGGATTTCTATTACCAAATTTAGTCATGTGTCTTAAAATATAAAATCGCGATATAATAATTTAATATTTATTACTATTAAAAAGTAAAAAAATATTACTTTATATTTTAAAAGTCTAATAACATAAATCATATTTTTTTAAAACTTATTTAATAATTTATTTTTAAAGAATGTTTTTGAAAAATACTTTTATAAAAATCTTAAGAAATTTAGAAAAATACTATTTTTTTCCTAATAAAAGTATTCATAAATACAATTTCTTAAGAAAAACTATGTGTAAATAATGTTTCAACTTTTTTCAATATATTTTTTAAGTTTTATATTTTTCCAGAAATTGTGAAAAAATATTTTTATATTTTAGTTTATATTATGTGCTATATGGTATCAAATTAAAAGTTTTTACTTCCTAATTAATTAATTTTTGACATTCATCCAATCAATTTTAGTATTATATAGTTATATTATAACTATTATTTTAAGAATATTTTAACAATGCATATAAAATTTATTTGCTTGATAATTACAATAAAATTTCAATTTTAATATCATTACTGACAAAAGTCTTCATAAAATTTTCAATTATAATATCATTGAGATTATTTTGTCTACAAACTAATATATGAAGTTAAGTTCATTCCATTGTTTATTTAAGCTGCAACAATTTTTTTCTTTATAAAATATATATTCACATATCAATTCTAATGCATCTATTTAAATATTAATATATTTGAGGTTGTTGACACATGTCTAAAATTTGTGTGAAACATTGAGCATATTAAAGTGGGAAATCTAAACGCGAGACGGGCTTGAGAATGCTCAAAACACGATGGGATTTTGCATATACTATATTTTCCCCTTTTCAACATACTATTTTTTTATATTGCTTTCACTGTTTTATGTATATATTATTATTAAAATATAAAAGATACGATTATCTAATTTCAGTCCAAAACACAATGATTTCCATTACCAAATTTTTCCATATATCTTAAAATATAAAATCTACGATATAATAATATATATTTTAAAAAAAATTGTTACAAAAAAATATTACTATAATTTTAAAAGTCTTATAATATATCATATTTTTTGAAAACACTATTTTATAAAATTTGTTTTTAAAAACATTATTTTAAAAGAACTTTAAAAGAAGAATCTAAAGAATATTATTATAAAAAATGTTATTTAGAAAAATACTTTTTTCTTGGAAATACAACCAAAAAGTATTCATAAATATAATATCTTCAGAAAAAAAATATGTGTTTAAATAATATTTCAATTTTATTTTCAATATTTTTTTAATTTTATTTTTTTTCTAGAAATAGTGCATGGTTTGTGCCATTTGGATCATCTTAAAAGTTTTACTTCCTACTTGAGTTATTTTTGACATTCGTCCAATCAATTTTAGTATGATATAATTATATTACAACTATTAATTTAACGATATTTTAACTAGAGTTGGCAAAATCTGACCCGACCCGAAAAACCCGCTCGACCCGACCCGAACCAGAGTGACTGTAAGAACGCGAATTTGTCATTTTAATTCACAACTTAACAAAGAAATTTATAACTCTCCTAATGCAATTCAATGTATATGTGGTATGGGAGTTTAGGATGTCGATCAAGATGTTGTTGTAGTTTTTAAAAGAAAAATGCAAGAGAAAATAATAGAAATAAATTTTGTTTCTAAAAGTTCAAAAGAGAGAAAGTAGGAAAATGTCGACTATTCATATGACATGTTAATATTTCATGACAGTGCGATGGTTGGCTGTTCACGGATTAGCTGTACCTACCGTTTCTTTTTTAAGATCAATATCAGCAATGCAGTTCATCCAAGGAGAAACCTCATTTCCATTATAGAACTATCACAATCCTGCTTGGGTGCAAATTTCTGAGTGCATTTATCATTTCCCCTCTATCTCATCCCCTTCAAACAGACTGTACACATGGCGATCGCCGATTGGCCACTTAATCCAACACCCAGACACGTGTCAGCCTTTGATTGGGGAACATCATATCCTCGTACTGATTGAGTTTATCTTCAAAGCAGACATGCGGCCACGCGTCGAGTTGTTATTGGATGGATGGAATCAGCGTACTGAATTTCCTGCACCTCGTACTGACGCGATGTAAGACTGCAGATAATGCGTGAAGACTTTTCTCCATTTAAATGACCTGGACGGCCTAATTATTGCTGAAACGCGTGTTATATTTGCAACGGAGATATCCAGTGTAAGAATCAATTGAGGGATAAAATTCATTCATTCTGACAAACGTGTTTTCTCATACAGTATTCACATGTGGCGAGCGAAGATTGGAGCAGAGAGTACTGATCAGCGTACTGATCTGTAGAACTTCTCCCCAATAGAAATCTGCCACGTGTCCACTTCGTATAAATCTGTTGAACAGATTTGTCATGTGTCAATTTGTGAAGGAAAAATCATTTGTTGCTCCACGTGTTAAGGCCTGATTGGTCCGAGAAAAATTCTGAGCGAATTAAGGAGGAGAACAAGGGACAGGTGGCAGCTCTGGTTTGGCAGAAAAATGGGTTGACCTTGACCAAGATTTGATCGAAACTTGTTTAGAAAGTCATTTTTTGCGAGGTTTCTACCGTTGCATTCGTTTCATCGTACTCTTCGATTTGGTGCCCAGTTTGACCCCTTTTGGGATAGTTGACTTTTGGTCAACTAGGCGATTTCCCAGCTTTGACTTTTGTCTTTTTGTGAATATTTAGGTTTTCGCTTGGACGGTTGGTGGGTAAGGGTTGTAAGAGAATTGGAGAGGCGTGTGTAGGGTTTTCGCGGAGATTTGTGAAGAATTTGGCCATTTATTTGGAGTTGACTTTTCACCAAGTCATCGAAATATCGTTTTCTTGGTCTTTTCCTGAAAAATTACACAAAAGTGTATTAAGAGTTTCAAAAATATTTTTTTATTAATTTTAAATATTTTTCATACATTTTATGTGATTTAAGGGTGAATTTTATATGATAAAAACCCTAAAAATGTGTATAAAAATACTTATTACAGTGACCCGAAACCCGAAATAACCCGAACCTGAAATGACCTGAAACCCGAACGACCCGCAACCCGAACGACCTGTGACCCGAATGATCCGCGACCCGAACTACCCGTGACCTGAATGACCCGCTCGATTTGACCCGAAAATAATTTTTTTTTGTTTTAATATTCATGAAATCTCGAAATTGAGAATTTTATGGCTTGTTCTAACATAATTGACATGATAATACTAACCAAAATAACTCAAATTACCTGCAATATTAATTCGGATGAAATTCATTTAGCATCCAAAAGGATCGAACAAAAAAATAATTAGATAAAACCGAAGCGGAGAGAGATCATCTCTAGTTTGTTATACTGTTTGTATGTTAATTTACAAAAAAAAAGTCTCATGCGAATTTTGACTCTATATATTTATAGCGAGTAGTTGATGACGTACGAAAACGAATAATTGAAAGAGGAATAAAGACAAGACATGATAAAATAAAAGAGGAGTAGTACTAAACTCAAGAAATAACTTTACTGATAATTGATTGGTTGTTTCTTACAATAACTAATAAACCATTTATATAGGCAAGGCCTGAGGGGTTGCCAAAAAAAAAATAATTATCTTATTACTAAATTTGCCCTACAATATTGCCTAATATAAAAGATAATATAGGAAATAAAAAAAATACATAGTAATAATAAAATCTCCTTGCCAAGAAACCTTATTCCCAAGAAATTTCCTTCCTAATTTGTAATTATGGCAGGCTAAGGGGCACCATACTCTTCTGCTGCGTGTAAACTCGTCCTCGAGTTGATCCCTTCATCTTCATAGTACGGTATTAGATCTTCAACATTGAAAGTTGCTGAGACCCTATAATTTTCAGGCAGCTCAATTTTGTAAGCATTGCCATTGATGCATTCGATGATCTTGAAAGGACCGTCAATGCGAGGTTTGAGCTTTCCGTGTCAGCCCGGCGAGAAGCGATCCTTGCTGAGATGTACCCACACCAAATCTCCCTCATTGAATCTCACTAGCTTGTGATGCATGTTGGCCTTTTTTTCATAGCTCGTATTCTGTTTGACAATTCGATTTCTCACTTGCTCGTGCAATTCTTTGATGTATTTTGCTATGTCTTCAGCATCTCCGCTGAACTGACGAAGTGTCGGAAGCGGTAGAATCTCTAACGGGGTTGCGGGATTTATTCCATACACTACTTCAAAAGAACTTCTTCCAGTAGTCTTTCATGTAAAACTATTGTAAGCAAACTCTACTTGAGGTAGGATTTGATCCCACTGTCGAAGGTGACTACTGATTAGACTACGTAGAAGGTTGCCTAAGCTTCGGTTTACAACCTCGGTTTGGCCATCAGTTTGAGGATGATGCGCGGAACTAAACTGAAGTTTCGTACCCATTTTTCGCCAAAGCGTACGCCAAAAATGTTCAACAAATTTCGGATCCCTATCAGAAGTCATAGTTTTCGGAATTCCATGGAGTTTTACAATCTCCCGAAAGAAGATATGAGCGATATGGATTGCATCCATTGTTTTAGCACATGGAATAAAATACGCCATTTTTGAAAATCGATCGACCACAATCATCATAGAGTCTTTCGCTCTTTGCGTCCGGGGCAACCCTAATACAAAGTCGAGGCTAATGTCATCCCAGGGAGCTTGAGGTATTAGTAGCAGAGTGTAAAGGCCACTATTTTGTGAAGAGGTTTTCACAATGCGACAGATTCGACACCTTGAGACATAAAGATTCACATCTCTTATCATTTTTGGCCAAAAAAATCATCCATTGATTGACGCATAAGTTTTATCTCGCCCGAAATGCCTACTAAGTCCTCCGTCATGAGCTTCTTGAATAATAGCATACCGAAGAGAACCTTCTGGGATACAAAGTTTGTTTCCAAGAAAAAAGAAATCCGTCTTGAATAAGAAAATCCTTATAAGGCTCTGTCAAACAGGCGTCATATACCTTACCAAAAAACACGTCATCTTTGTACTGCTCTTTTACTTCATCAAAACCGATAACATTCACTTGTATGGTAGACAACAAGGAATGATGTCGGCTCAGCGCATCCGCGACTCGACTCAAGAACGCCAACCTTGTGCTTGATGTTGAAAGTGTACTCCTGTAGGAACTCAATCCACTTGGCATGTCGGGGTTTAAGTTTGTGTTGACCGTTGATGTACTTCAGCGCATCATGGTCGGAGTGAAGAACAAAATCCTTTGAGATAAGATAGTGCCTCCAATGTGTTAATGCTCGAATGATGGCGTAGAACTCCTTGTTGTATGTCGAAAAATTCTTGCATGATCCAGAAAGTTTTTCGTTGAAGAAGGCAATGGGACATCTTTCTTGGTTTAGAACAGTACCTATACCCACGTTAGATGCATCACATTCAAGCTCAAACACCTTGTCGAAGCATGGGAATGCGAAGACAGGAGCTAGGTCATCTTCTCCTTGACTAACTCAAAACTCTTTTGAGCTTCATCTGTCCATTTGTACATACCACCCTTCAGACACTCAGTAATTGGAGCGATCAGAGTACTGAAGTTACGGATGAAACGTTGATAAAATGAGGCGAGGCCATGGAAGCTTCGTATGTCATGGATAGACGTCGGGGCTGGCCAACTCACAACTACCTCGACCTTCACTGGATCAACCTTAATTCCATCATCTGACACCACGTACCCCAAAAATACCAAGCTTGAGGTCATGAATTCGCACTTTTTCAGGTTGACATAAAGTTTTTGCTCTTCTAGCACCTCGAAGAGTTGGCGAAGATGTCGTACATGCTCATCAGGATCCTTGCTATATATGAGAATATCGTCAAAATAGACAACTACAAACCTGCCAATAAATGACCTAAACACAAAATTCATTAGTCTCATAAAGATACTCGGAGCATTTGAAAGGCCGAATGGTATCACCATCCATTCATAGAGTCCATCGCGTGTTTTGAATGCAGTCTTCCACTCGTTGTCTGGCCGCATTCGGATTTGATGATATCCACTTCAGAGATCGATTTTAGAGAAAATTGTTGCACCATGGAGTTGGTCGAGGAGGTCATCAAGTCGAGGTATGGGAAAACGGTACTTTAACATAATCTTGTTAATTTTATGACTGTCGACACACATGCGAAATGAACCATCCTTCTTTGGCACGAGCAGAGCAGGTACGGCGCATTGACTCATGCTTTCGCGCACTATACTCCTTTGTAGTAGATTCTCGACCTGCCGTTGGAGTTCTTCATTTTCCTTGGGGTTTAGGCGATAAGCGACTTTGTTCGGTAGGGGAGAACCGAACAAAGATTTGCTTATTTATTTATTGCTTCTTTAACTAAGATGGTTGATTTGTTGCTTCTTTATTCAGGTCTCTAATCTCTTTAGTGCTGAATAAGAACAGATACCACATTGTATCTATGTACATTGTGCATATTTGTCTAAGTGTGTGTGGGGCCCACATCAGTGATGTGTTGTGTGTCTCATGGAACCACTCTAACAAATTCACAATTAATGAGGGAGTTTGATTGAATAAAGTAAAATTCATGGGGCTTGTTGAACATTGAGTAAGTGTTTGAAGGGTCAAAAGTGAACTTTTCCCAATTTAGGCCTCATTTGGATGTGTGAATTTTTCAAGGATATGATTATGATATTTCTAGGGATTAGAATTTGCAACATCCAAATACTAGAGGACTATAAACTCGAGAGTGTATGTCAAAGTGATGTGTTTGGATGCGAATTAGTAAAGAGCAATAATAGAGGGGCCAAAATTGATAGTGAAATAAGACACTATATTCCGGATAAAATATCATGATAGAGTTTCAATATTTTCTCTTTTTTATTTTCTCTCTATCTGATTTTCCTTTTCTTATTTAATATTTTTATGCCTTTAAATGGGGGCTATGATTATAATGAGAGAGGACTGGAGTGGGTATAAAACTCAGTAGTCCTATCATGGAAGCAGACAAATCCTAAACCCTAAATTGATAGTGAAATCAGATACTATGTTCCGGACAAAATATCATGACATTTATTTCATTTTCATGATAGAGTTTGGGTTTTTGCCACAATGATGGCTTATTTTTATGGAAAACTATAACTTGCCCCCTCATTTTTATGGAAAACTATTTTTATTAATCTACACTTGATATGAGCCCCCCTCTTTTTATTTTCTCACTTCTGTTTTTCTCATCTTTTTCTTCAATTTCCTCTCTCATTTCTCCAATTAAACAAAAGAAGAAGAGAAAATAGAGTGAAATCTAAGGACTTAATGATTTCATTTATTGTTCTAGCTGCCTTGATTTTGGTAGTTTTATACAGTTTTCTGTAGCTTCCTGATGTTCATTTCTTAGTTTCTTGCTGCTATAGCTTTCCGCAACTTTCCAAAATGCATGTTTGGTTTTGGTCTATTTTGAATAAATACATGAATTTACTATCTCTTTTGTGTGTGTATTTGTCTTAGTGTGTGTGAGGCACACAACACAGTGACTCATTGTGCGTCTCATGGAACCACTTTGGTAGATTCACGTTCAAACTCAAATTCAAATTCAAATTTAGTAAAATATATGGCGACCTGAATAAAACTTAAAATTTCCTATCTATTTCTTTGTGCATATTTGTCTCGGTGTGTGTGGGGCCCACAACACAGTGACTCATTGTGCGTATCATGGAACCACTTTGGCAGATTCATATTCAAATTGAAATTTAGTAAAAAATTCGCAAGGCCTCTCTCTTTCTCTCCATTCAATAATGTCATATTTATGTGACGCTACTATATATAGTTGGCTATATATTTACTATATTTTCATTTTTGAAGGGATAAATATGATATATTTTCCTCAAGCTTGCATTAGAAAAAAAGTATGATATATTTTGAGTTTTGGAAGGGTAAATTTAATATTGTCACATTTAGAATGGTAAATATGATATTTTGAAGTTCTGTAATGGCAAATATGAAATCCCCACTTTTCTACTTTAGAGTAATATTATGTGTGTATCTGTCTCGGTGTGTGTGAGACCCACAACACAGTGACTCGTTGTGTGTGCATCTCATGGAACCATTGTTAACAGATTCAAACTGTAACTTCATCCCATTATTTTTCATACCCTTAGGCCACATCATCACTATATTTCAACCATTACTTGATGAGGCGTGATAAAATTTCTTATATTTAGTGATGTGGGTTGTTCTTATTGGTTTTGTTCATGTTGTACCGAATCCATTATTTATCATTTCTGACAAAGTTCAAATATTAATACAAATAGATGAGAGAATTCGCCTATCAAAACATAAATAATTTTTATTTTTAACTATCTTTTGGACTTTTATTCTCTAGTTTTCTTGTTTTCTTGTTTTCAGTTTTTATTATTGCTTTTATTTTGATTTTTATGGAGCTATGATTATAAAGAGAACTATACCAATTTAACACACATTAAAATGATCTTCTACGCTGACTGAAGTGGAATCACTATCGATTTTGGTACTAGTCAATTAATGTACAAACTCAATACTGATATGAGCCCTTTTTCTCTCTTACTTTCTTTTCCTTCAGTTTATTGTTTGATTACTCCTCTCTCTCTCTCTCTCTCTCTCTCTCTCTCTCTCTCTCTCTCCGGCGGCCTCCCCCCAACACACACACACACACATCAATTCTTGCAAAAATATAACAAATCAAACATGCCCATGTGATTCCACTATAGTTTGGTGTGAAAGACATGAGGGATATACCGGGACAGACAATGATGGTAAGATGATGATGACGCAAATGAAGGATATGTGTGATATGTGTTATTTGATATTCGATAATGAAAAGTGAAAATAGTGTTTGATATGGAAGGAGTGTTGCAAAAAACGGTATTAATCGCCGATTAATCGGCGATTAATCGTTAAACGGAGCAAAACGTCCCAAAATAACATTAATCGGAAGCATTAATCAGCCGGCCGATTTGGGCCGTTTTTCAACCCGTTTAGGCCCAATTTTTTTTTTTAATATTTTCATCATTTTTCTTTAGTTTTCACCCGGCCTGCCTCATTTAATTTTTTATTTTGGAATTTGATGTGTGTTTTTGGTTTGGACTTTAATATGTATTGTTTGTTTTGACTTTGATGTGTGTTATTTTTTTGGATTATATTTTAATTTGAATTATGTATTGAATATCGTTTATGTTTTAACTGGAATTATATATTTGAACTCTAAATTATATATGTTTATTAGACTATGAGTTAAGGATATTGAATTTTTTTGTTATAAATGTTAATATTATTTGAAATATATATAAAAATTCAGTCCGATTAGGCCAAATCGATTAATTCCGATTAATCCCGATTAATCCCCTATTCAGAAATTTTTTGCCCGTCCGATTAATGCCCATTAGCGATTTCTGCAACATTGTATGGAAGACATTGAAAAGTAGTTGAATGATATTGATATGAACCCCTCTCTCTCTTAACCCATTGATTGTGAGTTTGAGTCTCAAAAACAAGATGATATTTTGAAGTTTTGTAATGGCAAATATGAAATCCCTTATTTATTTTAGAGGACTATTGTGTGTATATCAGTCTAAGTGTGTGTGGGGCCCACAATACAGTCACTTTGTGTCCCATGGAACCATTGTTGACAGATTCACACTGTGTCTGTCTAATTAACCTCACCTTATTTTTTTCACCCAATTTCGCAATCTTCTTTTGCCACATCATCATCATTATCCAAGGTTGCAAATAGCGTTGAGCTCATTTTTGTAGCGTATAACTCATAGCGAATGCTACAGTGTACGATATAGCGGATGTTATAGTATGTAGCGAATGATATCTCTAAGTATCATCTAGAGGAAATACATTCTTTTGTAAAAGAAAAGTAATAATTTGGCTTATTTTTATTCAAAAAATATCGTAATTATACTATTTCTTCATTAAATAAGTTTTAAATTCAAATATCTTATTTTTATAGCCCAAAATATACTATTTATAGTTAAAAGATATAGCGTAAAAAATCCACAGAGTGCAACGTTTTGCCGTTGACGCGTAGCGTTTCGTGGTATAGCGAGCTATTTGCAACTATGCTATTATCTCAATCTTTATTTGATGAGGTGTGATGAAATTCTTATATTAGTGATGTGGGTTGTTCTCATTGGTTTTGTTCATGTTGGACCGATTCCATCATTTGGATTGTTCAAATATTAATACAAATATGAGAAAGTTCGCGTATCAGAACATAAATAATTTCTATTTTAACTGTCTTTTGGACTTGAGTTTGCTTTCTACTTTGTTTTATTCTCTAGTTTTCTTGTTTTCAATTTTTTTTTCTATGCTTTATTTTGATTTACGGGGCTATGATTACAAATAGAAATAAATTTAAGACGGAATCATTATTTATTCTGGTATTAGGCAGAATTAATATACATACTCATTACTGATATGAGCCCCTTTCTCTCCTACTTAATTTTTCTTCAGTTTATTGTTTGATTATTTTCTCTTTCTAAACTTTTTTCATGTTGCCGAATACCTACTTAGTCTTGTGAAAAAGTGCTGGACAAAAATGGCATGAAATTCAAAAATTGAGAAATTTGCAATAATGCCTTTGTATTTTGTCTAAATTGCAAAAAGACCCTTGCATTATTTGAAATTGAAAAAATAATGCCATTTTTGCAAAATAGATCAAATCAAACACCCAATATGATTCAACTTGGTTGATTTGGCATAACAAGTATGCCTAATGATGAATCAAAAATAAAGTGGTGGGTTTAATTTAATTCACAATCTCTCTATATATATATGCATGCATATATATTTGTGACACGATTGTGACATGCATATATACATATACTATTCGGGTCGCCTGATATATATTCTTTTTCATATGGAGCAAAATTCTTTAGAAGCTCCATTCAATGGGAAATCGAATAAAAAAGTATTGAATTAGAATTAAATTAAAAAGAGAATTTTAATGAAAATGTACTATTTGTAAAGGGAAATATTGGAAATATGGGAGAAGCGATGTAAATATATAAGAGAGCTGAGGGGAAATTGGAAGCACGAAACTGAATTACAATCAAGGTTAAGAAGATTAGCAATGAAGATCTTGAAGAATTGGGCGGACTAATTGATTTGGGATTATCCTTTGATGAAAATTGTCCTAGAGAGAAACTAGAGACATTTCCGGCCTTAGAGTTGCATTTCTTGGTTAAACGTGATATGAAATTATGATTGTCAAATCAAGAATAGGAATCAGAAATTAAGCAAGGAAATATGGGTTCTTTGAAGATGTTGCCTGAATTGGAAGCGTGGCTTTATAGACCTGGTATGTGATAATATATTGTACTTTTTATGATATGATTTAACTTATTGTGTGGATATTTTTATATTGTAATTTGAATTTATTTGAACGTGTAGGAGATAGCATAACGGAGTTCAAGACGAGGTTGAGACATTGGGCACAATGTTGAAATTTATGAACAAGAAATGAGATGGGGATATCTTCCATGAGCCGTGAAATATTAATGTGTATTTCAAAACTACTGATTTTCTAATGACTGTTGTAATTACTGATTGAGATATTGTGTTGGCTTTGTTTGAGAATATGTACTTTATATATACTTGTTTTCTACAGTTTGAGCTTGGTTTAGTATGCAGTTGCTGTAAATTTGAAAATAGTGGTTTAATTGTAATTTTCATTGTGGTGTATTTATGATATATTGTAAACATTTTATGTTTAAATTGCATTGCATGAAATTTAGAATCCCTTTCAGCTTCTGATTCTCCTACAGTTCAATTACAAATTGGTTGTTTCTCCCTTTTCTATTTTGAGCAGAGTATTTTGTATCAAGGAGTTGCGAACATTTAAAAATAAGAATTGTCAATTTGAAATTTGGAAATCAGTGTTGCAAAAAATCGTATTCTAGTTACTAGTTGCTACATTTGCTTCTTGCCTCGCAATGCACGACTATACCAGATGTCAATAACTCCTATTATAGTGACAAAAAAAAAAATGGAAATAATGTCGTAATATGCATACATAACTCCATCAAAATTAAACTAAACTGGCAACTGGACAGAGAGTCTTTTGCTGATGCCATGGTAATGATTTTAACAACAATAACAGAATTGGTTCACTTACTCCTTAGTAACCAGGAATCGCTCATGGTTAGTATTTGAGACAAAATATAAATAAAATATTTTTTTCTATTCACAACAAAAAGTTTATTAAACCAGTAACAAACTATTATCTAACTGTAGAACAAATATGACTAGTTATTAGAAATGCTAATGGCTAGTCACATAAATCGCGTCCACGCCCTCGTCTTGATCACAAAATCTGAAACACTTTCAAAATTGAGGCCGAAAAAGGGGATTGTGATTTTGATTTTTGAGAGGAAGATCAATGGGGAACAATACAACCAAAGGGGAAAATTACATTGAGCCGCAAAATGTATCGAACTGATGGTGGTATGACTTATGCGAGAAAGATTACATTGAGCCACAAAAGATTTCCAAGGGATGGTAGCATGAATTTTGTGAGGAGGTGAGGAATCATAAGGATGATACACCTTATACAAGGTTAGTTTACAAAAATCAATTAAAAAAAGTTATTAATGTTAAAATATAAAGATACATTTGTATATTATGAAGGCATTTAACAAATTAGGAAAGATATTTCTTGGAAATAAGATTTCTTGACAAGGAATTTTGGTATTACCATAAATTAGATTTTTGACAAGGAGGTTTCGTATTTCCATGTTTAGGTGTTAAATGAGGTAGTAATTCTTTGAGTTATTTTCTTATATTAGATATGACTATCCTATAAATAAAAGGGTAGGGATAGAGTTTTATTTATCCAACAACAACAATATTTTGTATCTCTTTTTTCTCTCGTAATAAGAAATTTATCTTATTTTTCAAGTTCCATTGTTCAATCATTTCTTCTTCTATTATTGTTCCTTCTTGGGCTAGTGTAAGTGTATTGCGCACTATTATTTCCGCTGCTGATAATCACAAGGTCGTTGCTGGTTTAGTTCTGCCGTGTTACTGTGCAGTCACTATTGTTTTGTTTCTCTGTTAGCGACGCGGTTATCTGGTTCAGTCCTTGTGTGACTGTCTGGTTTCTTTACATGGTACCAAGAGCTTCAAGGGTGATAGACGACGACGTTGGCGATAGACGGTGTTGTTCTCGTCCCTTGGTGAAGAAGAGGATTGTTTATTACGGCATCCATGGAGTTTGGAGATCGGGTTAGTGGACTTGGTATTGAGGCTCTAAATCTTTCGAATTATTCTATGTGGAAGAGTTGTATGGAGTCTTGTATTAGGAGTGAGGGGTTATGGGAGATCGTTGTTGGTACGGAGGTTGCACCGACGCCTGTCACCGGTACGAATGGTACGGTGACGAATGCAGACGCAGTAAAGGAGTGATCGAAAACGAATGCTAAGGCAGAGTTCTTGTTAAAGAGGTCGATATCACACGATCTATTCGAGCATATTAAGGGGTGCAAATCGGCGGCTGAGATTTGGAGAACTTTTGACGAGTTGCTCAACAAGAAAAATACTGCACGATTACAATTTCTGGAGAATGAGTTGGCGGGTTGCACACAAGGTGAATTATCTATCTCTCAATATTTCTTGAGAGTAAAGAGTTTATGTTCTGAAATTTCTATCTTGGAACTGGAGGAGGCTATTTCGGAGGCGAAGTTGAAGCGGTATATTATTCGCGGTCTTCGAAGAGAGTATGTCCCGTTCGTTACCTCAATACAAGGGTGGGCACAACAGCCATCCTTGACGGAGTTTGAAAATTTGCTCGCTTCTCAAGAATCGTTGGCTCGACAAATGGCAGGTGTTTCGGTCTCTGAAGGCGAAGGTCACGCTCTTGTGTCTAACAAAGTAAAAACTCGGTATGACCAAGAGGAACGGAAGAAGGAGGTTACGAAGAAGGGGGAGTCTTCATCAAATAGTGGTTCTCGGTCGACTATCAAGTGTTACCGATGTGGGAAACTCGGTCATATAAGGAAAAATTGTCGTGTTAAGTTGAGAGAAGGAAATGCCGCGGGTAAAGAGGATATTGTGAAGTGTGAAGTTTGGGATACGGGTTTCGTAGCAGAAGGAATTTCGTTAGACGTGTGTGCTTCTGTTAACTACAAGGATAATTGGATAATTGATTCCGGTTGTGGTCATCATTTGACTGGTGACGATTCCAAGTTTTCTTCACTTCGCGAGTATAAAGGCAATACTGCCTTTGTTACTGCCGACAACAGTGTTCACCATGTGGTGAATGAGGGAACGGTTGTTGTTTCTGATAAAGATAACAGGTCGATAACTCTCGACAGTGTTTATCACGTGCCTGGTATGAAAAAGAATCTTTTGTCGGTGGCGAATGCGGTTGATGCGGGTCACTATGTGTTGTTTGGCCCGAAGGATGTGAAGTTCCTCCGGAATGTGGAGGAGGTGAAGGGTGATGTTACTCACGTCGGTAAGAGGGTAAAAGACTTGTATGTTCTTTCGGCTTCTTCCTCGTATGTTGACAAGATGAGCAACAATGATGGCGTGTCGGTTTGGCATGCTAGACTCGGCCATGTGGGTATTGACAAGTTGAAGGCGATGGTTTCAAGGAATCTTGTTAACGGGCTTCCGTCTCTTTCCTTTGCAAGTGGTGTTGAGGTGTGTGAAGGTTGCCAATATGGTAAATCTCATCGACTGCCTTTCGAGAAGTCTCAATCAAGGTGTAAAGGTGCGTTAGAACTTATTCATGGTGATTTGATAGGTCCTACGCAGAACGCGTCGTACGGGGGTGCTCGTTATATGTTGGTACTCGTCGATGATTTTACACGGTACACTTGGGTTTATTTTCTGAAGGAGAAACGGGATGTATTTTCTAAATTTCGAGAATTTAGAATAATGGTTGAGGGAAGGCTTGGTAAAAGAATTAAGAAGTTTCGAACCGACAATGGAGGCGAGTTTCCATCCAAGGATTTTCTCTCATTTTGCGAGAGGCATGGCATCAAGAAGGAGTTGACTTGTGTTTATACACCGCAACAAAATGGTGTGGCGGAAAGGAAAATTCGACATCTGGTGGAGGTATGTAGGAGTTGGGTGTACGCGAAAAATTTACCGAAGGCCTTATGGGCAGAAGGTATGACATGTGCTACCTACGTGGTTAATCGGCTTCCCTGTAGTCCGATTAACATGAAGTCACCTCACGAGTTGATGTTCGATGAGAAGCCAAGTGTGAAGCATTTGAAAGTGTTCGGTTGTACGTGCTTTGTTCACGTACCGGATGAGAAGAGGACGAAGTTAGACGCTAAGGCTCGGAAGTGTGTTTTCATTGGTTATGATCAAAGAAAGAAGGGATGGAAATACATGGATCCGACAACTCATAAATTCATTGTCTCTCGAGACGTGATGTTTGATGAAGCGTCTTCTCTATATGGTGATGGTGGTTCCGAAGCGGTAGTTTCGAATCTGCCGACACCATCTGTTGGTCACGTGAGAAACCCGGGTGCTAATGACATGGGTAACCCGAGTGAAGATCCGAGGTTTTCGTCGCCTACGTCGACTGTCACGAGTTCAAGTGAGATGGATCAAGGTGACAGGGGGAGCAACGAAGTGCAATCGCAAGAAGAGGGAAATGCACAAGCTCTAAGATGTAACTCGGCCGGCTAGCTATAAAGATGAAAACTTCGTGTCGACGTATTCGTGTTTCTTTTCAGGATCGTCGGATGGTGAACCTTCATGCTTTGAGGAGGCGAAAGGTAATAAGTCGTGGGAAGATGCTATGGACGAGGAGATGCAAGCTCTTCGAAAAAATGAAACTTGGGATCTTGTTCCGAAACCCAAGGGAGTGGACCCGGTTACTTGCAAATGGGTCTACAAGTTGAAACGCAGGGTGGATGGGAGTGTTGAGCGCTATAAAGCGAGGCTTGTAGCGAGAGGATTTTCTCAACGGTATGGCGAGGATTATGAAGAGACTTTTAGTCCTGTCGCCAAGATGACATCCGTGCGAATTGTGATTTCATTGGCTGCTTCGCTAGGTTGGAAGCTGTGGCAGCTGGATGTGAAGAATGCTTTCATTTATGGTGAACTCGACAAGGAGATTTATATGGAGCATTCGGTTGGATATATTTCCAAGGTGCGTCCTGACTATGTGTGCAAGCTGAAGAAGGTGCTGTATGGTTTGAAGCAAGCACCTCGAGCTTGGTATGGCAAGATTGCGGAATATTTGCAATTTTGTGGTTATTCTTCTTTGAGTTCGGATCACAGTTTATTTGTGAAAAGGAAGGCGGGTCTACACGTGGTCGTCATTTTATACGTGGACGACATGATCATCACCGGCAATGATGAAGGCGAAGTTGCAAGACTTCGGGGGCGAGCTCTCAATTCGATTCGAGATGAAGGATCTTGGAGAGCTTAGTCACTTCCTGAGATTGGAAGTGGAAGGTTTGAAGGACGGGTATTTTGTCTCTCAAACGGGTTATGCTGGAAAGCTCATTGAGAAATTTGGCGTAAAAGAAGGTAAGTATTGTTCGACACCGCTGGATACAAATTTCAAATTGAGACGTGATGATGGAAAGATACTTTCGGATCCTCGGAAGTTTCGTGCTCTTGTTGGAAGCCTGATTTATCTCACGATTACTAGACCGGATATTGCCTTCGCGGTCGGTCTGATGAGTCGGTTTATGCAAGCTCCGACAAAGTCACATCTGGATGAAGCAAAGAGAATTCTCATGTGAGTTCGACTCTTGATCTCGGGTTATTTTATAAGAAGGATTCCGAGTTCATTTTGCATGGATATACCGATGCTGACATGGGCGGTGATTTGGATGATCAGAGATCGACATCCGATTATGTCTTCTCTTGTGGTTCTGCAAGTGTTTCTTGGTGCAGTAAGAAGCAAGATTCGGTCTCTCTTTCTAGTACCGAGGCGGAGTACAAGGCGTCATCACTTGCAGCACAAGAGTGTGTTTGGTTGCGGAGGTTGGTCGAGGATGTTTACAATGCGGTTACTGTTCCTACGATTATTCGAGACGACAATCAGAGTGCGTTGAAGTTGGCGACCAATCCTGTTTGTCACGCGAGAACCAAGCACATCGAGATCGAGCATCACTTCATTCGTGAAAAAGTGCTTGATGGAATTATTGGAGTTGAGGAGGTGAGAAGCGTTGACAACGTGGCTGATATCTTCACCAAGTCTCTCTCTAAGGGATCATTCGAGTTATTGCGAGCCAAGTTGGGGCTCATGGCCAAATGCACTTTAAGGGGGAGTGTTAAAATATAAAGATGCATTTGTATATTACGAAGGCATTTAACAAATTATGAAAGATATTTCTTGGAAATAAGATTTCTTGACAAGGAATTTTGGTATTACCATAAATTAGATTTCTTGACAAGGAGGTTTCGTATTTCTATGTTTAGGTGTTAAATGGGGCAGTAATTTTTTGAGTTATTTCCTTATATTAGATATGACTATCCTATAAATAAAGGGGTAGGGGTAGAGTTTTATTTATTCCAACAACAACAATATTTTGTATCTCTTTTTTCTCTCATAATAAGAAATTTATCTTATTTTTCAAGTTTCATTGTTCAATCATTTTTTTTTCTATTATTGTTGCTTCTTGGGCTAGTGTAAGCGTATTGCTGCACTATTATTTCCGCTGCTGATAATCACAAGGTCGCTGCTGGTTTAGTGTTGCCGTGTTACTGTGCAGTCACTATTGTTCTGTTTCTCTGTTAGCGACGCGGTTATCTGATTCAGTACTTGTGTGTCTGTCTGGTTTCTTTACAATTAATTTGTTCATTGTTCTGATCGAAAATCAACTGAACTTTATTATTCTAACAAGGGAATTGTGGGACGCATGGGAGAAGCTGTGCAAATACATGAATGAGGTGAGGACTAACTGGAAGCACGAAACTCAGTTACAACTGAGGCTGAGAAGATTGACTGTAGAAGATCTTCACAAGCTCGGAGGGCTTATCCTTAAAGGAAAATTGTCGTCAGGACTACCTTGACAAATTTCCCGCTCTTGAGCTTTATTTC
Source organism: Juncus inflexus (assembly GCA_024447665.1). Taxonomy (NCBI): domain Eukaryota; kingdom Viridiplantae; phylum Streptophyta; class Magnoliopsida; order Poales; family Juncaceae; genus Juncus; species Juncus inflexus. The sequence continues at coordinate 425,384 of JAJHPC010000005.1, forward strand.
TTGGTTAAACGAGACATGAAAATGCGCTTGTCAAGACAATCATCATCATCGTCAGCTAGCTCTGGTGAAGAAAGTGATGAACAGAAGAAGGGTTCTTTGACAATGTTGCCGGAACTTGAAGAATGGCTTTATAGACCAGGTAATAGAGTGCTAACTTTAACAATACATACTATCCTCACATTCTATTTTACATGTGTTTTGTCTGATTTATGATTTAGTTGAAATGAGTTTGTTAAATATGAGTCAAAACTGTATGTAGGGGTAATATTATATTTAGTTCAACAAGTAGTTGACTGCAAAATGGTTGAAGTGAATATATTTGTAAATTGTTGATGCAGGAGATAGCATCACAGAATTTAAGACAAGGCTCGGACTTTGGGCAGAGGCCTTGGATATGTATGAACGCGAAATGGAGCAAGCATGTCCATGCAGGTTGGCTGAGATAGCAGCTTAGAAGAAGTATTACATTATTTGATGAATAAATTTTTTAAATGTTTTGTGTTTAGAATTTAATAAATGGTAAATACGCATGCAAATAATTATTATTGACATATTTAGATCTTGTATGGATCCATTCCGAATTCGATCAATAATAAGTTTATCTCGTTATTTGAGAATAATATTTTTTTGAATCTTTGTGCTTAAGGATGTAACAAGTTGTAAATATGTATGCAAATAAATTATATATATTAACATATTTGGATCTTGTTTGGATTTAAATTTCAACCCAAAATCGATCATAATGTTTTGTCTCGTTATTGTGGGCCCAGCCTGCATATCATATCTTTTGTTCTTTTGTACGGACGGACAAGGGCATGTTAGTCATTTGGAGTGGAGTTTTAAGCTCGAATCCAGCTCCGTTGGATTTGGGGATCTGGCTTTTCTTCTCGGTCCTCTTCTTCTAGGGTTGTTCAATTGAGGGGATTGAACTGAGATTTGGGCAGATTTTGTGGATCTCATTCTCCCCCTATAAGCTAAGCTTTGATTCTGCTTTTAATTTCCTCGTGTGTGTGTGTGTGTGTTTTGATATTGAAAAGAAAATTGCGGTGAGCGTGGATCGAACACGCGACCTTCAGATCTTGAGTCTGACGCGAGCTATCCCCGCTTTACCTGAGTTTGTTTGTGTTACCTGTGGGTGTGTGTGGGGCCTGCAGCACAGTGACTCGCTGCATGTCTCATGGAACCACCGCCAGATTTACACTCACGCTGTCGTTTTGAGTTTCTTTTGTCTTTTTTATGAGGCTCCTCCTCTCTCACTGAATCACCAATCAATATTGTATTGTATTGTATTCATAGCTTTCTGTGTTTTGATCGAACACCTCTTGTTCATACTTTCATGAAGTTTTACATAGCTTCCTGGCATTCATTTCTCAGCTTTCTGCTGTTGTAGTTTTCTGTCGCTTTACAAGACTGCACTAGAGAACAGGCCCTTTAAAGAATGATTAGTGCTGTCAATGGATTCCCGCAACCGATAACCTAGATCCACCTTGATTTAAAGAATGTATGTGTTGGCTTATTGGATCTAGATATGAATTTAAAAACGAGATCCAAAACCTCGATATTGTCAGCAATAAAGTAGACTCATTTTTTGTTGAATTTCATTTTGGATCTTGGTTGAATCCAATCCGAATCCGATCCATTTACAGCCCTAGTTGAGATAGTAAAGTTCCTATATGGCATATTTCGTTTGAGGTATTTGAGATGCATGGGTATTATACATGGATTTAATGATCCATGCGAGCTCTTTGATTATATGTATTTTGTGAACATGACATGTCAGCAATAAAATGCAATCATTATGAATGCAATTTTCCCCACCCCTTTATTTTTCAACTCCTTTTGAGCATTCTCATTATCTGTCCCTATGAAATACGATTATCACCATTCATCCTCTCCCTTTTTCTTCTTATATTTTATGTTTTATTCAGGGCTGTGATTATAAAGAGTTATATTGAGTTGAATATGTATAACTAGAACTCTTGCTGTCTGTATGTAGGCGTGTGCATTTACTATGAAAATCTCCTTAATGTGGGAAAATTACTGTTTTGCCCCTTCAATTATAATTCATCTGGCCCCCAAGTAAGCAAAGATTAAAGGAGGTTTGAATTTATGTGCAGTATGCTTGCTTAACAGATAGTATTGGGTTTCTAGTTGTACAATCATGATTGCTTAATTTATTAATCTACACTTGATATGAGCCCTTATGTTTTTCTGTTTTCTCATTTTCTCTTACTTCTCTTTCTCCTTCTCCTTCTCCTTCTTTGATCTGAATATTGTTACCACAAAAGATATCAGGGTTATTTGGTTCAGATCATATATATTTCATATTATGCTTGGTTCGAAGGGTTATTTTGGTCAGGTCAGATTTTGTCAGCTCTATGCTATATGGACATGGATTCATAATATGTTATGTATGCCTCTATATCTCAACATAATTTGTTTCCTTTCAAGCATTAACAAAATTTAGGCTCTCTCTGTTTCTCTCTCTTTCTCTACCCCCCTATTCTCCTAATTATCCTAATTTAATCCGGGAATTCGCAAATAAAATCCTGCATTATTGGAAACTAGAGTATGAAATGATGGTATAGAAATTAACAGTGTGTGGCAGGGAGTTTTTTGCAATATCGGCAATAATGCAGGGGCTTTTTTGCAATTTTCAATAATGCAAGGTTTTTTTTGTGAGACTATGAAATTGAACTCTATCATGAGCACTACCGATGAGAACTTGCCATGTCAACATTCCCTTGCGTTTGTTCATTGAACTGAGATTTGGGAAGCGTTAATGGATCTTATCTGCCCCTATAAGCTAAGCTTTGATTATGTTTTACTTTCTTGCGTTTTTGCACTTGTCTTGTCGAGCTTATGCTTACAACCCTAAACCCTAACCCCTCTCTCTCTCTCTCTCTCTCTGAGTTTGTTTGTGTTATCTGTCGGTGTGTGTGGGGCCCGCAGCACAGTGACTCACTGCAGTTCTCATGGAACCACCCTCAGATTCACACTCAAACAAATATTCCCAATCGAAGTCTCTCTCTCTCTCTCATTGGAGCACCCTTTTTAAGGGTAGCTTCCTTGTCTCTTTACAAAACTGCTCTAGATATGATATGAATGATTAGTGATGTCGATGGATTTCAGAATTTAGGGAGGGCATATGAGCCACCCTAAAGAGAACGAAACATGTGATCGCATGTAGTTCTCCCTCATTTTCTTTTTCTTTGAGGTAGTTTGAGATACATTGATATTATACATGGATTTGATGATCCAAGTGAGCTCTTTGATTATATGGATTTTGTGAACATGACATGTCAGCAATAAAATGCAATCATTATGAATGCAATTACCCCACCTCTTTATTTTTCAATTCCTTTTGAGCATTCTCATTATCTATCCCTATAAGATACAGACCTGTGAATATCACCATTCATCCTCTCTTTTTCCTCATATATTTTATGTTTTGATCAGGGCTGTGATTATAAAGAATTATGTTGAGTTGAATATGTATGACCAGAACTCTTGCTGTCTGTTTTTAAGCATGTGCATTTACTATGAAAATCTCCTTAATGTGGGAAAATTATGGTTTTGCCCCCTCAATTATAATTCTTCTGGCCCCCAAGTAAGCAAAGATCAAAAGAGGTTTGAATTTATGTGCATCGTGCTTACTTAACAGACAGTGTGTTTCTAGTTTTACAATCATGATTGCTTATTTTATTAATCTACACTTGATATGAGCCCTTGCCTTTTTCGTGTTTTCTAATTTCTCTTTTCTTTCTCCTTCTCTTTCTTTGAAGGTCCTAAATCTACTTATGCTCATTGTTGAGCTGAGGAGCTCAATTGAACAAATTGTTTAATTGAGTATGTATATATATATATATATATATATATATTAAGGGTCTAAAAGTAGACTCAATTTATTTGTTGAATTAAGATTTTGATCTTGGTTCAATCCGACCTGAATCTGATCCATTTACAGCCCTAATTGAGATAATTAAGTTCCTATATGGCATGTTTGATTTGAGGTATTTTGAGATGCATGGATTTGATGGTCCATGTGAGCTGTTTGATTATATGTATTTTGTGAACATGCCACATCAGCAATAAAATACAATCATTATGAAGGCAATTTATCCAACTCCTTTATCTTTCAACTCCTTTTGAGCATTCTCATTATCTGTCCTTATACGATACAGATCTGTGAATATCACCACTCATCCTCTCCCATTTTCCTCTTATATTTTATGTTTTATTCAGGGCTGTGATTATAAAGAGTTATATTGAGTTGGATATGTATGACTAGTACTCTTGTTGTCTGTATGTAAGCATATGTATATGCAATGAAAAACTCCTTAATGTGGGAAAATTACAATTTTGCCCCCCGATTATAATTCTTCTGGCCCCCAAGTAAGCAAAAGATCAAAGGAGGTTTGAATTTATGTGCATTGTGCTTAATTAATAGGCAGTATTGGGTTTCTAGTTATACAACCATGATGGCGTAATTTATTAATCTACACTTGATATGAGCCCTTGTCTTTTTCTGTTTTCTCATACTCTTTCTTTGATCTGATTATTGTTTACAACAAAAGATATCAATTGTGGTGCAAAACGGTATATCGTTTTTGTGGCAAAATGAGGGGGCAAGTTATAATTTCCATATTTCATATTGGGCTTGGTTCGAAGGGTTATTTTGGTCGGGTCAGATTTTGCCAGCTCTACTTGACTATAGTACTCGGATTTATAATATGTTATGTATGCCTCTATATCTCACCGTGATTTCTTTCCTTTCAAGCAATAACAATTTAGGCTCTCTTTGTTTCTCTTTCTCTATCCCCATATTCTCCTAATTATCCTAACATGATCTCAAACAAAAGGGTCTATTAATTTAATCGGGAAATATGGAAAAAGAAAACAGGGAGTTTTTTGCAATTTTGGCAATAATGCAAGGTTTTTTTTTGCAATTTCGAATAAAGTAGGGGCTTTCGCCTACGGGCTATTGTCAAAAAAAATAAAGCAGGAGGTTTTTTGCAATGCAGTTCTTTGATGCAATATGAACATAACCAATGAGAACATGCCATGTTATTAAATTTCTATTAGGGGCCGTTTGGATGACCGTATTAGAAATTAGATAAAGAAACTGAAATTTCTATAGTTGAATGCTATTTGTATTTGGCTACTTAAACTGATTGAATGATGGAAAAAACCTGATAGTTGGACCACCAAAGATGATTTTTTTTTTATTGTTTTCAATGGGGCAATGGTTAAAAAGAGAAAGGGCTTGAGTGAAATTATGGAATCTTAATTGTCTATGAAGGAATCAGATTGATTTAAGCAAGCATAACCTACATTTCCTTTCATGGCTGATTTGTTCTTTGTTTCTCTTTAAGATTCTCCTCTTGATCTCTCTCTATTGTTACTTATCTGATTCCTTGATAAATAGTTTCCATTGTTTTCACAATGACCCCTCAGTTTGCTACAGTTATTATATGAGCCCTCTTTTTCTTGTGATTTTTATTTATTTATTTAGTGTTGTTTTCTGTTTTGAAAATATGTTTTTAGTTTAAGTTTGGTAAGGTAGCTCTTGTAGAATAAGAAAGGACTCTTCATTCTTGAGTGGATAGTTAGAAATTGCACAATCTTAATGTGGTGTTTGGATGACAGAGTTAGGGCTTTAGTTGGAAATCCTGAAATTTATTTATGCCTTTGTGGCCGTAATTTACTAGTTCAGGTCCTAGGTATTATATTGCTTGGCTTCTTTGTATGTTTTATGTAATTGTTTTGTTTTAACAGTTGAACAATTTACTAATCTGTATTAATACCTCGTGAATTCTATCTTTTTGTAACAGATTGTAAATTTTTACATAGTAGTTTAATTATAAATTCTTTGCTTTTTGCTTGTGATAATACTGTTATATAAATTTATCTGAATTATTTCTTTTTGATTCAACATACGTATTGTATGTTGTCCTTTTTTATTGCTTAAGATTATGACAACATGATTACCAAAGTCCTATGGTACGATCATGTCAACAAATTGCTCAACTACATTGTTTTTCCTCATTCAACAACAATGCAACACATAAGAACGTGCTTCCATCATGAACCCAAAAGAAGTTTAAATCAATTCCTCTAAAACTACAACAAGAACAACAAAACAGTACAAATATATCACCGTAAATATATCTGCGTACATAAACACACTAAAAATCTTCCCTTGCTAAAACTGTCTGCCACCGGCATTATAACCTCTCCCACCAGGATACTCGTACCCATACTGTCCCGCCGTTGGACCAGGATAAGGCGGCCTATGCTGCACCTCAGCCCCACCATAAGCAGGATAACCCGCTGTTTGCTGTGCTGCCAGCTCAGCGCCGTATGGAACAGGATAAGGTGCTGCTGCTCTCTGTTGCTGCGCCAGCTCAGCGCCGTATCCGGGCGGGTAACCATGGTGGGGCCCGCTTGGCAGAGGCGCCGGAGCAGGATTAGGAGAGTGGTTCATTTGGTATTGTTGGTACTGTTGGAAACGAGTTTGAGCCTCTTTTTTAGCTAACTCTTCTCTCTGTTTTAAGTGGTGGGACCGTATCACTGCTAATTTCTCGTGGTATTGTGCAGTTATTTCGTTCAGCCTCTGTCAATATCAAAATCATGTGATTTTTATCTGTAATAATTAATGAAAGTTATTGTTATGATTAATAAATAATAATTACCTCGCGGTGTCTGGAGATTTCGGAATCTTCTGCTTCGTTGTGTTCTTTGGAGAGTTTGTTGATGTCTTGCAGAAATTTCTGCTCGAGCGATTCAATCGTTTGTGGAATTGAAGCATTAATATTATTATTAATGTCTTCATATCCACCTTGTAATTTATTGTTAGTGTTATTAGTAGGGGGAGTTTGTGCCTTTTGTTGACCGAGATTTGAATCTTGTCTTTGGGCTGCCTCATATAAAGCTGCTTGTGAAGCAACATTCACTTGACCTAATAAAAGATGATAAATTTTAATCAGATTAGCGGTACAGAAATAAACTTTCATAAGATGATGCAAAAGAAAAAAAAAACAGCAAAGGCGGTAATAGTAAAAATCTTCATAATGCAGTCTTATAGTATACTTCAATCAAAACAATTAAAAAAAGATAATGGTTACTGGCATCTTCTTACGAATAAACTCTGGTTCTGCCAAAAAAGAAATTAAATATTAACGCCTCTATTATAGTAATCGAACCTCACTGGTTATTATATACCTTATTTATCAAACCCCTCTTTGTATATCCATCAAATTTCACACCGTAAGCCACATGAGTGATATTATTTGAACGATAAATACAAGGAACAAACAACTTACCTTGAGCAAGCAATATATGCTATGCTTTCTAACATTTAATAAAACTTCCCACAACTTACATTCAGTATATCCAGTGTTGTTAGGGTCCCAATTCCAGTGTTGTTGTGCTTGTTGTTGTTGTTGTGCATCCAACGGCCGAGATGGTGCCACGTAATTGTACGCATCACCACCTGGCCGCAGCGGATCTGTTGGAGCAGGATAAGCCGCATAGTTGTTGTACTGTTGCTGTTGCTGTTGTTGCATCTGGTTCGGATCTATATATTGTCCTCCTTGTCTTCTCATCTTTCCTTTTCCCTGATTGATGATTTAACAGATTCAACCCTTGTTTCGTCCCGTACCGTTTTCTACTTGTACCAGTTTAATTTTTATTTTCTTTTTTTCATGTTATTTGGCCAGAATAAAGTAAAAACGGCATAATAGAGGAAGAAATTCTACTGTAACAGACTGGTTGAACTTCTATCAGTATCGGGTAGTTTTAAGTTTTTGCAAACAAAAAAGGTAGAATCTTCATAATCAGAGTGAACTAACTAGCTAATTAGTTCATTAATAATTGTGAGCAATCTTACAGAAGTATGATTCAAACCTGTATTATTCATACATGGCTTCAGTTTTCTAACCTTTCTGTAATATGTTTTAACTAGCATGATACAGTTTGGGGTTCTGTAATGGCATTACTGGTCTTACTTTGTAGTTTAAGGTTCAATTATATCCCAGCGCTTGAATTAAAACTAAAAGCATCATAATGAGAAACCGTAATCTTACAATACCAAAAAAAGGTGACTGCTTTTCAAAAAATGAACAAACAATCAACCATGAACCATCGAAGTTTACTTACCTTAGTTACTTCGTACTGAAAAAACGATACCACAGCGAGTTTTACTACAATTAGAAGAACGAATCACATCAGGAAGTGAATCAGAACATTAAAAATTAAAACGATTTAACAACATCAGTAAGAATCACTGAGCCGAGACGAGAGAACAACAACCAAACATCACAAAAATAAAGAAAATTGGAATAAAATCAAAGGAGTTACAGCCCATCTGTGCTAGACTGAAACTAAAGGAATCAAGAATTCAAGCAAAAAATACACACCTTTCGAGCTGAAGATTAGTACTATTCGCCGAAAGAACAAATCTCTCGCCCCACAATTTCAAAAAATCTGCCCTGGTACAGGTTAAAATCCTCGATTCTTCGAATAAATTCTCCAATCTGAGAGGGGGATTAGGTATTAGTATTACTGATCAGATAAAGATATTTCGGGCCTTGTAGGGTTAAACTATAATTATATATTTCCAAATATATAGCTATTTGGGCTGAATATAGGGCCTTGAAAGGTGAAAATATAATTATAAAATTTCAAATATTTCACTATTTGGGCTTCATGGAGGCCTCTGTTTTGGGCTATTAATGGAAGCTTATAGTTTTATTATTGGATATAATTTTTATTTTGGGCTGTAGTTTAGATAAGCTAATGCTATACATGTTCTTAGCTTATCAGTTTTGGACTTGGTCAAATCTCAAATGGGTATATTTCTGGTGCATTTCCAAATTCTTGAGTTTGAAGAGTCAAAGAATTGGGCTGGTACGTGTTGTTTGAACACCTCTACTTCCTGGTAGATGCATTTTGGTATAAGAACAATATATTATGCCAACTTTGTTGTACGTTTTGACTTATGGTCAATATTATTACCCCTTAACGTGTTTATATCGGCAAGTTCAACTTTGTTGTATGTATGGTCAATTGATTCAACTTTGCTACATATCAATCTTATTCATTACTTTTATAATTTTTTTGAATAGTCATCATTATCAAAACATAATTATTAATCCATATGTATAACAACCAAAAGACAAAATTGTGTAGTTAACAACATGGTGTTTTAATATAATAAAAATAACTAAAAGGTAAGCGATCATTTTTGGAATTTATTATATGAGCTGCATTTCATGACTGATGTCAAGGTTGGAATGGAAAGCAACATGAAATAAGGTATGGCATGTGATGAATAAGAATGCATGTGATGTGATATTATTAGATTAGACGCCAATCCAAATTCAATGTATAACTTTTAAGTAGATCCACCACCCAAAAATGAGGTAAGCCTGACTTGTTCCTTAATTAAGGAATGACTCTATTTTACTCTTTTCTATTCTATTACCCACCTACTTGTTTACTTTATTCATATCCAACTCAAAAATAAATTAAATTAAATTAATAACTTCTGATTGATACATTTGATTCAAAATTAGGGATAACTATATTATGACTCTACTCTATAAAATACTCAATAAAAATCTATATGCTACTTACTAATGTAACTATGTTTATTCCATATATTTTATGAAAATATATATCATTTTTTTTTTGATAGAAATATATATCATTAATTTCTTGACGAACTTGACCAATAAAAATATTAATTCCAAAAGGCCACACAAATTGAAGAGAATCCAAACTTGGTACTAAAATTAGGGAACAAATTAAGCAAATAAATTATGCATTATCACATGGGTATAACATGACATAAATCTACATCGAAATCTCCCCGCACTAATAAATAAATGAAAGTAAAAAGAAAGGAGAATAAAAAGGGGGGAGATATATAATGTGATTCCAGATAGGAGATAGGAGGAAAGATAGGTAATTAAGATAGAACATGATTATGTGCTCAATTCTCACCTCACACAGCCTGTATTCCAAACCAAACCTAAAAGTTTATCCAATATCACATGCGCTATTCGTCTATTCCACAAATTCAACATGCTCTTTTGGAATTTGGAATAGTATAACGGTGGATGGAATAGTATATTCCATTTGAATTTGATTTTTCTTTCTTTACCTGGGTAGGTCAAGTGAGATTTTTCCTTTCCCATGAAAATAGTTAAAATTTCGTTTGAAATTGTCACCTCAATTGGCATATTTGATAATAATTATTTAACATTTTTTTTTTTTTGAGAGAATAGGCAAATTGCCTACTAACCTATGTTGCACGGACATGGACACGGATGCCGTGTCCGACATGATACGGACACGGCGAATCTCAAAATTTATCATGACACGACACGTTTTATATATATATTATTACATTATTTTTATGAATAAAATATATAATTTAATTATTGTATATATTATTTATGTTTATTTTATTTTATTTTAAAGGATTATACATAATATTTTTACCTTATAATTAGAAAGTTATACATAATATTTTATAATTGATACAATATATATAACATTTGAAGTTGTATTTTTATATGTGCATATAAGATATTTAACATTTTACATATTTGTGTATGAAAATTTGACACTAAATAATCAAAATTCACTTTAAATGTGTAGTCCCACAATTATTGGAATAGAAAAGTGAGATGAACTAGTCTCTAAAATACGAGTATAATGAAATAGTCGAATAATTGCGTTAACAGACCCAATGCATGTGTCTGAGAAGTGTCCTGACGATTTTTAATAATAAAATATTTGACACGCCACATGGTGTGTCCGACACGTGTCTGAGAAGTGTCCGAGAAGCATCATGTCCTACACGGACATGGCCGAATTTTTGAAGTATCCGCGCAATATAGCTACTAAGCCTTTGATTAATTAAAATAAAAAGCTACAAAAGTTTAGATCCATGATCTTTTCCATCACTTAGTACAACTTTTCAAAGATAAAGCAAATAACATAAAAATTAGCTAAAATTTGCACTAACGATAATCTAAATTAAATTTAGGTAAAAGCCATCGAATTTTGCATTCGAAAATGATTTTGCTACATCACATAAAACTTTAGTCCTCATCATGCTCGAGTCATTCCTCTTCTTGCTCCCAGTCTTCTTCCAAGTTTATCCCCTCATCTAGCCACTTGGTATTTTCGCAACATTCTAAATCCCAATATTTTACCGTCTCTTTAAGGAATGATTGTGTATCGTTTTTTATGGTACTTATGATTTCTTTGTCTATTCCGCAATATTGGGCTAAGGCATTTGTCAATTCGTCATTGAGTGACTTTTTTTGTAGGTTATCACAATGGAGGAATTATTTAACATTTAAGCAAATATGTTAGACTCAGATTAATAATCAAGTCAAATTTGAATAACAACACGTTATTCTTAACTATGAAAATGTTTTTCTACTTTGATTTGACTTTTCATAACTTCATCTCTATGTTAGCAGATATTCCTTAGAATAATATTAAGAGGGCCTCAAATTAAAATCAGCATTGTAATATTTTTTTATTAATTATTTAGGTTCGAAAATCTGTTTAGGTATTCAAAAGGACCTAAACTAGAAAAAATTAGGTGATAAATTAAGTATAATACAAATGGCGTATTAAATAACTTTAGTATAATGATTTCTCGATTCGCTTTACTTATAAAACTAGAACTATCTTATATAGGGTAATAGACTATGATATTATATTTGATATCTTTAATAACCCGTAATCATTGATCAATGTGCAAACACTGAATCACTCTCAAATTAAGTATTTTTCTTTTGTCCTTAAAATTAATATATTTTTTCTGTCAGTGCAACCACATCCAGTGGAATAATTCCACTAGGGATCAATAAATACGGATATAAAAACAGAAAGATCACATGCATACAAAAAGAAGCATAAAAATACATATAAACAAAAGAATACATAATACAAAAGTATATACTATTCATTAAAAAAGGTTTACAAGACTGATTCCCCAAAGCAATACAACTAATTAACCCCATATATCAAACAAAAATGAACAATATAAAAAACTAAAAAGCAAATTTAATAAATCAATCTCCTTTATCCTTTCCTTTCCCAGTGTAACAATCAATCTCAAAGAATGAATTAGTTCGTCTCAAATTAACTAACAATATTTAAATATAATATTTCCACGGGTTCTTTCGCATATTTCCAACCAATCTACAACCACCAAAGAAAGCCCCTCCTTTCTTTTCCAAATGCACAAAGGAGAAAAAAGAATAAATCCCAAAGGGTAAGAAATATAAAAAAAGAAGAAATTAATAAATTTCTACACAAATCGGTCAATGGATCAATCAAATCAATATTCCCTCTTTGGCCCTTTACTTTGTTCTTTTTACAGAAAAGGGACCAAAAGAAGGGCTCTGTTCTGATCTTCTAGAAGGAAGTGAAAGAATGGGTATTAGTTTTGGGTGAGGAGACACGTGGCGTCCTTGAGTTGTAACTTGGCTTGTTGTGTGGACCAGTAGGATTGGGCTCCAAGGACCCGGTCCAGGAGATCCTGTGGAACCGGCTCACCACGTCTCTGTTGTGGTGCTATGCTCGCTGTGTGCACCAATGTCTTCCACTTATCCTATTAAATTAAAATAATTATATTAATTATTATTAGTGATTATTAATAGGCACGTGGCAGATTGGATAGATGGATGACTTGTTGGGATTGACTATGCAGGAAAGTTCGGGAAGATAAACTTGAAAGTGCATTGTTCATATTTGGAATTTGAGTTTGACTTTGAATTTTGAAGTTTGACTTGGTCAAGGTATGAAAATGTGAAATTCGTAGGTGGATGGCCAAGGGGAATTGTTGGTTTTACTGGTAAACTAATTGACTCGACCTGTTAAACAAAGAATACTGTTGCGTGGGGTAAGATATGATTAAGCTAAAAATGATTACGAATTCTTCTCTCCTAACTAAAATATCTTATAATGATTGGTTTGATATGCTAAAATGATGTAGTAAAACTCAATTTGAAACATGACATCATATTTTAAACATGTTTCACGCTGATTCAAAGGTCAGAAAAAGACTAAGCATTCAAAACCGTGTGCCTTGCAATTGCAATGCAATAAACAAATGATCATTTCTACAAAATAAAATTGAACTCGTAAAAATATAAAACTAAATTTATTCACCTTAAGATCCACGTAGGTACGGTGCTTCGCATTATCAAACGCCCTTATTTTCACATCTCTCCACCTATAATCAATCATCCAAAATTCCAAACCAATCAACACAAAATCCCTTTTAATTTCAATTTCCAAAACAACAACAACAATAATAATTAATTAACAAAAAAAAAACCTTCCAGTGCCCAAGTGCTCGACAGCGCTGACAAGCGCTTCCACCTCCCCGACGGAAAACGGTCTCCTGATCCTCCTCTGCGAAACGGGTTCGACCCGCTTCGATTTGCGCGCGGGACTCGCAACAGCCACTGCGTTATTATTCCTGACTGGAGAGTCCAGCTCCATCTGGTGAACCACTATTGCCTTAGAATTATTCTCCGGCGAAGAAGGCATGTTGGTCTCCACTGGGGATGACGGGGCCCACTCTATGTCGCTCTCGTGACAGTTCAACGAAGGGCTGCTTAACGGGTTCGGATTCACATCCGAATTCGGGTTCTCTTCTGATCCAGCCGGCACCCTAAATTAAATCAAAAAATAATAATAAAGAAATTCAGTCAATTGTTTCTGTAAATTCACCGTTCGATTAATGAATTCATTGCAAATGTCAATTTAGGGTTTTAATTGTTTTTGAAAAATACCTTGTGAGAGGTTCAGTAGGGTCGCCCAAATCGGTGAGATGAGAATCTTCTTGGACTAATTGGGGACTGGAATTGGGATCCGATTTAAATTTGGGCTCGAGTGAAAAATCGAGATTGTTGATTTTTTCGCCCTGATTAATTCCAGCCTGTGCTAACTTCAAACTATCGTCTTTGAATTTTTGGCCTTGTAATGCGACTCCAATGTGCAGACCGTCGCCTAACATGGCTGCCATTGCTTCCAATACCCTTTTCTGTTAATTAAATTAATTAAATTGTTAATTAATTGATTAATTGCATATTGAGTTTTGTTATTATTTTTTGAAGTAATTAATTACCTTGAGGGAAGCGACAGTGGTGGATTCTGAGACTTCGATTACGAGTTCGGGAATTTTGAAGGAGTTGATGCTCAGTTTAACGCGATCTTTTTTGCCTTCATTTTTAACTGCAAAAAAAGTAAGAAAATTAGATAAAGAGTTGACTTTGACTTTTTCATGTGTGAATGTAATAACTAACTGAATAATCAAATATGAAAAGGCTTTCTTAACTAATTTGATAAAACGAGAAGAAAAAGTAAGCGTACCTTCAAATTGTTTTTTCTTTTTAAACTGAGTCCTTTGGCGCGTATAAAACAATTTACTGTCACAAAATGCCTGTTTCACCTCCCCATCTAAAATACCAAAAATAAAAAAATCATTCAATAAAAAAAAGAAAAAAAAACATTAATTTAAAAATAAAAATTTAATAATTGAAAACATACCGCTGCTAGAATGGGCCCTAGTGAGACTCGGCTTCCTGTACTTAGAACAAAGAACTTTCTTAGAAACCCTCGCCTTGGAATCCGCCCTAAACGCCTTGGAATTCGTGCAGCCCGACGAATTATCACCTGAATTATCCCCCACAATTTCTTTCCGCGCAATTTTAATTTTATTCTTGTACAATGGCATTTCTGCACTACTATCAGAGCTGATCAGAGGCGGAATGTTCATTGGAGAGTTCTCTTTCTGAGATTCGTTACAACTGTCTTGATCCAACGGCTCAGATTTGATCACCGTTTCTGGTTTTGGATTTTCAGGTTTGGTTTCGTTTTTCTCGGTTGGAATAATTGGAGGTTTTTTGGAATCTTCGGTTAGAAGATTGCCAGCTAAGGTCGCAAGCATTTCAAATGCACTCATGTCGTTATGCTGAATAATATCAACCCTCTTTCTTACAGATCGCTTGCCCTAAAAAGATTTAAAATTAAGAACTCAGTTTTGATTATGAATAGAAAAATGAGAAGGGGAAATATATGACATGATGTTAATTGGTACCTTGGCGATTTTGGGTACAGGAGATGAAGCGGGTAAGCGGGTTGAAGAGGATCCGAAACCCGATTTCTTGTGAGTCATCATCATATCTGTTTGAGTAATTTATAATCGAAATTTGCTGATTTAATGATCGAAGGAAAAGATTCACCACATGCTTTGTTCTCCCTTCAAAATGTAAATCTGCACCAAAAATAAATCATTTAATCAGGCTTGAATTTTATAATCAGATTTGTAGAATGAAATGAAAAAAATTAAAATAAAAAACTTGAAACTTTTAGTTGACAAAATAAGTTGGAATGCAAAAATCTCAGATAAACCCCAGGTAATAAAAGAAAATTAGAAAAAAAAAATACGAAATAATATTCAAAAGGAATTAATAATAATTTATTATTAAAACCAAAAACCTCAAAAGTTCCAGAAGGATCAAAAAAATTAAAACCCATCAATTTCCTGATACCCTTTTTTACTGCATATTTAATGCAAATAAGAAAAGGATTATTAAAATGAGGAGGAAAGGAAACCTATCCATCAAGCGATCCAAAAGAGAGACAGAGAAACATCACATGCTTAGGGATCCGTGTGGATTAAGCAATTTAAATTAAAGCTCCCTGATCTAATTCTAAACCCCCAACAAAACGTAACAAACCAACCAACGCAACAGCAAATTTCCAATCAAATTTTAAAATTAAATTGCGAAATTTCATTTTTTTTTTTTTGTTGTTTAATTTTAAAAAAAAGAGAGAATTTTAATTTAAAATGTGTGTGATTTGAATTAATTGGGACTCGGACGAGAAAATTTTCGTAATAAAAATTAGAGAAAAAGACCGATCAGGGAAGGTAGTTGGAAAGAAATAAAAGTTAATTTAAAACCCCAATAAATATTTAAATTTTGCCTTGTAAAAAAACTAATTTTCGAAAAGCGAACCTGCAATTACCAGATCCGATCTTGTTTTCTCTTAAAACCAACTTCGAAATTCGAAAAAAAAAATTATGAATGAATAATTTTCAATTGATTCCTTCCGAAAATTCAGACACAAAATTCATGCGGTCGAACGAACAATTCAGAGACAAGAAAAAAACAACAAACTCGTGAAAAATTCAAAATCAAATATCCTCAGATCATGAGTTTCTCAGATCGGATCTTGTTTCCACAATTCACCTCTCAAAATCAAATCACGACCAAAATCAATCAAAATATTCCAAATTCCTTCACAAACGAGAGATCTCCATTCCAAACAATCCCAATTCACAAACAAAAAACCGAAATTCAGCCAAATTCCAGCGCAAAAAAAAAAAAAACCTCAGGATCACAAAACCCCAAACCAACAAACCCAAATCAATCGAAATTGAGCACGATCCACGAATCTCACCTTTCCAATTCAATTCTCCCCGATCTCTCCTCCTTCACCTCCCAAATTCTCAGATCAACAATTCCCCCAATTAACTAACCAACTTCAACTGTTCGTTCCTCTCCTCTAAATATCTCTCTATTTCTCTTTCTCTCTATATATTTTCTAAACCCCGTAAAACCACCTTCCTTTTCCTTCTCCTTTGCTTAAACCCACAACTCTTAT
This sequence comes from Juncus inflexus, assembly GCA_024447665.1. Taxonomy (NCBI): domain Eukaryota; kingdom Viridiplantae; phylum Streptophyta; class Magnoliopsida; order Poales; family Juncaceae; genus Juncus; species Juncus inflexus. The sequence continues at coordinate 442,094 of JAJHPC010000005.1, forward strand.
ACCTTTGACCCCCCCCTCTCACCGGCTCTTCAGGTTAAACCCCGCCTGTCACCGCCTGTAGCCAGTCAATTAAACCACCTCGACCGTTTCATCAACTTCTCGACCCTTCTACTCTCGACACGTCTCCGCTCTCTTAAATCCGACGGCCGACATCTCGCCACCTCTTTTCTATTCCTTTACGCTGTGAACGAGAGATTTATGTCTTAAAAAAGAAAATTAATTTTTTCGGTTAGAGACGTGACGGAAGACCGGTTTCAAATCATTCTGCTTCCTCTCCAGTTCCTTTAATTCTCGCTTCACCTAACTATGTTATAACAATGGAATGGATATGTCCGTTTTAGATATACTGGAGATGAAATGATTCCTTTTAAATTCCCTCTAACTCCTTCCTGTTTGAGAAAATTTCCGCCTCAATCTGGACCGTCGATCATGCTCGCTGATTGATTAACAGCCGTTGGATTGGTTGTATCTTTTGGTTTGGGATTTAATTTTAATGTGTAATCTTTATATTAGAACGAGTAAAATGCTTTAAATGGTGGGTTTTTTTTATTGTGGATAATATTGGGGTGATATAAATTTAGAAAAGGGCTTTTGTATTGTTTTTTGGGACATAAAATAAAATGGGATGATTTTGTGGATGAGAATTGGTGAAAATGATGCTAAGATTCCATTTTTTTAAGGCTTCTCAGCCAGAGAAAATTAGATAAGACTTTGTGGATCATATTTTTATCTACGCCAAGCAAAGTTATAATTTCATGAAATTGATATTGATAATATAATGTATGTATAACAAGCTTGCAGATAGACCCTTGGAAAGTCTATAATTAAACTTATGATCATAAGATTAAAAGCTTTTGCTAAAAAAGATTCTCTATGATTTAATTTGTGTAAATGTTATTTGGGCGTGGTAAACATTTATGTGACGATACACTACAATATAAGTAATGATTCAGCAATTTTGAAATAAATGATACCATATCGAGTTATATTAATTTAAAAGATACTCTGATTAATTTTTTAGATTTTTTCTTTCTACAACAATTTGTTTGAATCTTTTACCATAGTATTAGCGAGGTGATTTTACAATGTTTAATTATATTTTGTTATATAAATTTAGTAATAATATGTGAATTCTAAATTCATAAATGCTATTTGAACTTTGTCGGGACAGTAAATACGTAATTTTTTTCTTTCATATCAGAATTCAGTTGTATATATTAAGAGTAAATACGAAAATAGTTAAATTGTGAGGTGTGTATACAAAAAATATATAATTAACTACAAAAAAAAGGTATAAAATTTAGCGAATATGCCCTGAATATGTATTTATTTACAGGTATTTTTTTGTGGTGAGTCTTTATATTATTATTCTAATATAATTTGTCATGATATCAATATATGAGTTGGGTCTCCAATTAATTTGGGGAGGAGAAAACGATGTGTCTCGGATAAAAAGCCGCACATTCTTTATGTTCTCACCTGAATTACCTTCAATGCCCCTGCATTATATGACATTTCCATCACCTAAATTTTGTGATTCCATGGGTATTTTTGTCCTTTACTCATTAAGAGAATGCACTTTTCCTAGCCTTTCTTTTCAGAAATTGTTGCCACGTAGGAAAAAAGAAATCCACGTGGCAATATGGGAGAATTCTATTGCTTGTTGGCTCCGTTTGGTTGTACTTTACACTGGCCAGCCAACTGCCAAGTGATCAGCTTTTTGCTTTTGTGTAATAATACAGAACCACAAGTTTTATCACTATGTAATATTGTTCATTAAAATTCCACAAATAAAAGAACAGCTCCATGTATACTAATATTATTCATCAATATTCATAATTTGGAAAATAGCATGATATTATTTCTTCCTTTTGATTTTACGCAATTTCAATAAATTAACTCTCCACTCTCTAGACATCCAACTATACTAAGATATAATGTTATTATAGAAAAATTTGTCTGAAAATCATTACCGAAATAACTAATACTAAATATTGGTGTTATGTAATGCCAATAAGGAGCCAACAAATTAATTACACTCTGAATCCTTTTTTACTATCTTTTTACGAAAGCGACCTACATCATTAAACATATTTATATAAAGTCATAAACTAATCGACATGAAAATAACCACTCAAAAAACAATCACCAAACCCTTCGGGGCCAACATTAGGGACCTCAAAACCTTTACATCTGAACTTTTCATTATTTCATTTTTCTCATTTCCCACATTAACATTAACATTAACATAATACATATTTGTTCCTTCCAGCAATAGATGAGTGGGTCGATCGAGGCGTGAGATGTGACATCTCCCCGCCGTCTAAACTATAACGCCGTTAGTGGCGCGTGGCTTGGTAACAGCCATGAGAGGTAAACGGCGTTAGAGTTAGAGACGGGATAAGGGCGGTGGTGAGTAAGCGTGTGGAGAAGGGAACGCGCGTTGGCCCCACTTTCCACCCACGGTTTCTTTACGTAGTTGTCCAAACAATACTTGATTCTATGTTTTGTGTTAAACGGGCTATTGGATTAGGCTCAGGATTTTTTTCTCCTGTCGATGTATTATGTACGGATGCACGGGGTGTATTCGGATGGATTGATAGCACAGACCACGGAACCCATGTTCTCTTGGTGTGACGCTGTGGCGGTTACTGTGTATATTTTGAATGGACGTGTTCTACGACCGGCGATGAAAATTGTTGGCCGTCTGATTATTTTGTGTCGTGTGTATGTCTCAATAGGCAATTTGTGACTGTGTTTGTCCAAACAATCATAAAAAATATTCACTACGATTAGATATAGAATGGTTTAGTTGTATTAAATAAGAGTCGTGTATATATTGATAAATTAAGAAATGAAATGAGGGAAGGTCTTGAGTGTATGGGGGCCAAATAAGGGGGGATTATGAAAATGTAACGTGTGGGATAATTGGTTAATTATTTGCATGAGATGCCTTGGTCACGTCACGTTATTATTGGTTCTTTGTTTCTCTAATTCATGCATGCATGCATTTTCTCGCTTGACTTGAGATATGAGATAAATACTAATTATATCGTCCAACGTTCTTTGCATGGTTTTATTTTTTATGCAAAATTGTTCGGCTGGTCTTAATTATTAAACTTTATTCGGCGATTGATCAATCGAATTTTTAATTACTTATTGAACCACATTTGTATTGTATGTTTAGCATTTATTGAGAATTTATGGAAATAATTTGTTTGTTTAAAAACGAAAATGTAATTTCAACTTCTCTTTTGTGTTTATTAATTATGACTTTACGAGATAATAAATAATTTAGTTACGTTTTGTGTGGTTATTGATCCGAGAAAGTTTTACCTGATAAGTTTAATTTATAATCAATAGCAACAAAAGTCAGGATATAACTGACAAGTTCAATAAAACTGACAAGTTCCATAACTATGATTTCATGTGGTAATATTTTCTCATGCCATCCGTACCCATAGTGTATAACTATGTTTAATAAGATTATTTTGGGTATAAAATAATATGCAACATATATATCGTAACAGAAAGAGCATCACAGAAGATTAATTAATAGTTAATAATGTATGAAACAAGTGGCCGAAAACAGTGAATAATACTTGAGAAAAACCCGAAGCAACATCAATTAATTCCTCTCCATTAAAAGATACCTTGACGTATAAGTGCAGAAACCAAAAACAGTCAATACATAGATCTACCGCTCAATTTTTATTTTATTAATTAAAAATATGAACTCTACGTATATAAAATTATTAATATACAGTATAGCATATATATTTCATTTTTTCCAAGCTTAGGAAAAGGGTGAAGAATCAACCAACCAAACTTTATGTGCTGGCCATGTGGTCATTTAAATACATGAGCTGTTGGGTTTTGCGTATTAAACTCTCAAACATTTTTTTACTGCTTAGGGTAAAAACCAAGTTACTATAGGGTGAGTTAGCAAAAGGGAAATAAAAATTCAAAAATAATATCAAAAGAGAAGAAAGGGAAAAGATAAATGAAAATGAAAGGTGTAGTTAATAATTGTGGTCCATGAGATTGAACTGGGGACCCTAATCATTTTTCAAACTCAAGATCTGATCTGAGTCTACACTACTCTACGTACTTGCATAATCCAAAAAGAGAGAATTTTTTTGAAAATTAAAATGGAATAGTTTTCATGTACAACAAGCAAATGTCAAATGTGGGTTGTTCAACCTGACTGGTTTACTTTGTTGTACAACAAAATGGACCAATTTTGGAAAGAAGATGATAAATTTGGCTATTTGAAACTCAAATTATTCTCTCAAATCAAACTGAAAATATTAGCAATATTTTGAACTTTTAACCCAAATTGATGAAAATCCCTTTGAACAAACCAAAAACCCCATAAATGTTGTTTAATTCAGCATGATTGGTCTGATAATTTATTTTATTTAATATTAATCCGACAATTTGCATCACATTCTAACAACCTGTTAGCAAGAGGTACCCCAAAGTGATGGAATATTATATTCAACTCTATTATCCATGTAGCAAATCATTAATTTCTGCACCCTCACTTCTCTTTGAATAGGAATATCACATTTGTATTACTTGTTACACATCATGAATATATTCTAAGTGTTACACATCGTGAATATATTCTAAGTATACATACATATAATCAATCTGTGACAATTGAAATATTTTGGTAGGTTGTCAGTAGTGCAGTAGTTGGTTGGATCCACCATCCACGCTCACTCCACTATTCATTCTTTCCTCTCAAGTTAGTTTTCATGTCCTGCTCATTCCGGCTAATTGTTCTGTGATGATCAAAAGGAGGAATGGAGGGAATTTATTCATTAGCAAAACGGAATCAGTGGCTGATCTGATCAAGATATACTAGGTACCCCCTTTTTAATTAGCCAATTATTATATGGCCTAATCATTTAATGGGGCGCCCTCAATAATTAAGAGATTCATTCTCATGTCTCATGGTATTATGTCTCTATTCATGAAATGAAAATCTGCATGAAAAAAAAATTAAATTTGATTATAACTATGATATCATATACAGATATGGAGGTTTGATAATTCATATTAATGATTTTTTAGTGTATAACTTCCATTAACTGAATGAATAATAGCATTTAAAAACTGATATTCTTCGTCTTGAAACGGATACAGTTGTTTCTTTAAGTGGGATCCATGCAACATAAAAAGGCCACAGAAGAACAAAAAATAAATGTAAAATGTAAAATTAAGGAATAAATAGAAGGAATTAAAGAATGGAAAATTAATTAATAAGGTGGGATCAGTGAGAAAGAAAGAGCACATTGGTTGTCAGTTGAGGTCTATACATTCATCCAACACTCACATATGTGTAGTGCTCCCCTCTCACCCACCCTCATCTAAGTCTCTACATTATAATTTCATTAATATAGTATAATTCATACTATAATACTAATGTATTCAGTAACTTGGTTTTTATAAAACTTGAGGGTTTGAGAAATATCAAAATTCCTGGCAAGTCCCACAGCCAAAATCCAATATTCTCAATTTTTTCAAATTCCCAAACCAACTTTGTACTTATTTTTCTGACAAATCTGGTTCATGCAACAACAGTCTTATCTCAGATAAAAAAAGGGACTCGAGTCCATGTTTTAAGCAGCTCATTAAGGGTTTTTAACCGATTAATCAACAAACAAAATCTTAATTCCATTCTTTTTATTTTGAGACGGGATTCGAAATTCGAATCAGAATAGTGACAAAGATAAGTTGAAATTGAGGTTATTCTGAGTTTTCTAATTAGATAAAATTTTGGACATCTCTTCATGTTTATCAGATGGTTAAAATCATTGCGAAAATCGATCACAGACATTGTAACATGTCGATATATCCGTCCCTACTAATAAGCAAAGCTGTATAAAAGTAATTAATACATATATTAATAAACTACGGATCTATATTCTATATTATATGTATGACTTTGGGAAAGAAAATAGGGTTTTGGGGGGGAGGGGGGATAAAGGCAAAAAAAAAAAGGAGAGTAGAACTGTTCACATGGCGAGTTTAGTGTTTTGGGGTAGCTACTCACATGCCCAATTAAAACACAGTAGCTGTACATAGTTGGGTATCTCATGATTCATATTTAACATAACATTTAGTCTTATATACACTTTGTATATTAATTAACAGCTAATTGTGGTTATCAGATCTCTCCCTAACATGTGATTAGATGTCTTTCGTCTATCACTCTTATGTGAATTTATTCCAAATTAAATCGCGCAAATTAGCTGTTTGTCTGTCAATTAGGCACAATAGGTATGATGCCAATATTCTGTAAAATTATTCGGATCATAAATGAACGACTCAACATGAAATTAACTGATCCCAAATTGATCCTATCCTAAAAACTCAATCAATGATTGGCTATGAGCCATAGGGATTGTGACCAAATTGGCTATGATCTTCAATTTTTTTATCTTTTATTTTTTTCTTATCGAAACCTGGTTAAATTTTAAGATAATAAATTCACTGCACGCCAAAATTGAAAAGAGGCTATCGATTTCTATCCTATCTTGTTTGTACCCAACGCTCGTTTTAAATTGGGGGCTTGGATAGACTTGAAGGAGTCATTGCGAATTATTAAATTTCATAGGGGGTCCCATGAAGGCGACTGTGTTGCAAATTGCGTTCTGTTATCTGAATTTTTTCACTTTCATTCAGAAAAAAAAAGGCACCCTCTATTTCCAGCACTATTTCTTTCTAGAAGCACAATTAATTCTCAACTCTTGACCCCTTTTTAAATTTAGGACAAAACTCACCCAATTATTTTACCATTTTCAATATGATTTTTGCTAAACAGAAACATTGAATGGGCACACAAATAAAAACACATAGTATCATGACTAAGTTCTAACGGCCATAATAAGCGCACGTGAAGAAAAGAAAGCTCATGATTTCATTTCATTCATTCAAAATTTCAAAAAATAATAATTGAACACCGACAGAAAACAGAAGCTAACTCTGGTTAGGAAATAAAAGCAGTACCGGCTCGTACTTTCTTCATTATCACTGTACCAGAATTTCGCTACAGTATTATGACACTTCTCAACAAATCAGAAATCTCTTTTGATGAAAGAAAGAAAGAAAGAAAAGAAATCAGAGAAGCCCAAATAGCCTTGTTTGAATTTGCTCATGTTTTATTCCCGTACCACTCTCTCTCTAGTTTCTTTTACAAAAGGAAACACATTTAAACTACTTTAAATATGATCGCAATTGAGAGCACACGCATGCGTTTCATTATTTAAATAATAAGCAATGAAGGCCTACGGGCTATTGTAAAAAAAAAAAATAACAGCAAACAATGAAAAACAGATTTCGCCAAAGGGGATAAACATACAAGCAACGATTAAAATAAACCAACGAAAAAAATCAAAAATAGTAAAACAAGAACTCCTAATCTGCAAGTACAAAGAGATAATAATAATCTAATAAATACACGAAACAAACATGTGTTACTTCTACGCAATCTCAACAAAATCTAAACCACCAGAGTCCAAACCCAACAACAAACACATCCCCCCAAGAAAAAAAATCCACAAAAATAAAAATCGAATACCCAACAATAACAATAAAAACATAACAAAAATATTTATCATGCTTCTACGTCGTTATACTGCCAAGGATTGAACTCAACTTTGCTCGGATCATCCTCACCGTCCATTGAAGTGGAGCTCTCGATCTGAGCCCTCCGTGCGCTGTACTTGCCGTTGTACTCGTAAATCTCCAAATCGCCCCACGGAGTCGTGGATACTTCCTCAGTCAGGTTGAACCACCGAGGGGTAAATTTGTCATTTCGGCTCTCACGAGCCCTCTTCTCCGCTCTCTGCCTCGCCTCCAACCTTTAAAAAAAAAGAAAAATATATATATAAATAATTAATCAGTAAAGAAAAAATGGTCATAAAAAAGAGGAAAAGGCACAAAAGGCCCCGCATTATGCCGAAATTGCAAAAAAGACCCTATATTACTGGAAATTGCAGAAAAGCCCCTACATTAATGCTAAATTTACAATAAAGCCCCTATTATTAGTTAAGAGTTAAGAAATATTAACGTAGGGGCATTTTTGCAATTTTGGCATGACAGAGGGGCCTCTTTGCAAACTTCTCCCTCTCTCTCAAAAAAAAAAAAAGGAAAGTGGCCTTTTAATAAAAGATAATGAAATGATTAACATACCTGCTTTTCTCGGAGCCGGATTTGGACATGTCGCCTTTTTCCAAAGCGAACCTGTCAGGCCTGAGTCTGGAATCGGAAGGCAAGAGGCCTTTCGGAGCCGTCTCAAAACTGTTTATTTTATGCGCAAAGTGAGTGTACTGATACTTATCTCCCTCTGGCGCTTTCGCCACCCTCCACAACTAATTACAAAAACATAAAAGAAATAGCATCAATAATATAAGCAGATGTTATATTATATTATACAAAGTGAATTTATTTGAAGCATACTTCTTGGAGCTGAGTGTCGGGGAGCGGCTCGCCCTCGACGTCGCAAGGCTGACAGCTCATGGACTGGTTCCATTTCCCAGTCATCATAATTTTGGGCTCCTCTTCCGAGCTATACACATACCCATCCACCTCATATCTCCCCGCCCTACAAACATAACAATAAATAAATGACGAGCATAACAATAAATAAATAAATGACAAACATAACAATAAATAAATGACGAGCATAACAATAAATAAATGACAAAGATAATAAAAATATTTATTATTTATTAATGATTGAAGAAGGTACCCGAACCAGCCGCAGGGTTGGAAGAAGAGGACGACCTTGTCCCCGGTAGTCAAGTTGGTCAAGACCATCTCGCCGGGAGAGTCAACCCAAGTGCGCCCGAAGATGAGGTTGTTGCCTTTCGTAGGGGGCGGGACAAGGTCCATAACCACGCCTGATTTCTTCAGAACCAGCCGAGTCCTGTTTTATCACATCTTATTCTTTTATTATTCCTATGTAGTAACATTGTTGTCAATGATTTCCGATGTTTTTTTATGTGATTTGATTTTGGATGAAGCTCTAACTAAAATACATAATTATTTTAATAGCATAGGCAGATAGGCCACGAGATACTATAATTTCTCAAATTATTTTTATATTTTCAAAAGAAAATTAAAAAAATAGTACCAAGCGGAGGGAGGGTACGCTCTAGTTTCTAGAAATTAGGTTGTGTTTCTAGAAATTGTACTACAGGTTGAGTTTCCAAGGGAAAATGTTCCTCAAATAAAATTAGAAAATATAGGAAGATTTTTAAAAACTTCCTTCCCTATATTTTGATAAAATATAGAATTTTACCTGCCAACAGGATATATTTCGACAGAATTGCCCAAGAATTTGGTCTTCACTTTTGATGTAATATCATATGTAAAATGCTCATTTTCCGCATGGCCTGCGCTCATTGGCGGGTGGTGACTCACCTAATATTAATCCAATTAACAAATTAAATTAATATATTAAGCAAATCAAATTAAATCTATATATAATGTAAATAATAAATTAATGATTACAAACCTGCTCAGCAATGAAAGTGATGCCACAGTGATTGACCATCTCATAAGTTTCTCCCAAAATAGGGTTGAACGGCTTCCACGTTCTTTGATACCCGTAATACACCGACACAAACCATGACGCTACATAATTTTAAAAATAATAATTATAATTTTTAGTAATGAAATTTTGGCTGTAATTTATAATAACTATGAATGAATTAGTTAATAGTTGCCTGTGTATGCGAGACGCATGTAAGGATCTTCACATTCATCTGCTTTGGCCAAAAGCTCGGAGTATTCCATTAACTACATTAAATAACAAAAGTTTATTAAATTATTATAACTTGCATTTCATTTGAAAAATATGAAGTCATGCGTTTTGCACTTTTAATATTTCAAAGCAAACCTCGGCCATTTTTTGAATCATAGTCATTGGTTCAAAAATAATAACAGGAAGCGTAACAAGTGAAGTTACATCAGCTCCTATGTATTTATTCATCATTTTCCAGTAACCATCTCTATCCTGAAAATTAAAAAAATATATAATTAAAAAAAGGCACAAATCTAATAAATTTCACCTCATTCAACGATGTAAAACATAAATTCATTTTGAAATTTTAAAATTAAAATTCAAAAGTTATGCCTCTTGTCTCCATCTGCCTCTGAAAGCTTCTTCCTCAGCATCGTCTGTTCCTCCCTCTGGATTAATCACCTCAAGCCCTTCATACCCCAGCATTCTACAAATTTACAAATCACAAATTAATCGATTGATTAATCAGCATGTAAAATCCCCAATTATGCAAAAGCTAATCAGCTATCTACTCCCAAAATTCACAACCAGCTAGATTCACACAATAAGCTAAAAAAACAAAATCTGATCCGATTAAAACCTTAGGGTTCCGAGTCAATTCAAAAGTCAACACACAAAAAATTAAACAAAAAATTAAAATAAAAGATCGACGGATCCATAACCGTACCCATTGACTGATTTGTGTACTGCGGTGCCCCAGCTCCTAACTATGGAGAAGAATCCTCCTCCTCCTCCTCCCGCTCCGGCCCCAGATGGCTTCTCCTCTTTCGATCCCATCAGCTCCGATCCGAACTCCTCTTACCCAATTTCAAATCAACCAAGAAGAAGAAGATAGAGAGAATGATTTGATTGATTAATGGCGAGAGAGAATATCGAGTACGGAGCCGATCACCTCACCTTTTCTACGTGTCGGCTCGGCTTACAAGAATCCCCTCACACTAATTTCCATACGCCCGTTCTACACTCGGTCTTCATGTCGGCCCTCTGGTTAAGGATAGAATTATACAGACCGGGTGTAGGGAAGTGCCCCGAAGCTGGATATATTTTACCGAATTGACGAAAATGTCCTGTTCTAGAAGGTGTGGGATGGAGATGGCCCTTGATTGCAGGGTCAATTGTGTCTGAATAAATAGTGGGGCCTGCTTGTCAGTGAGATTAGTTTCTCTTTCGGAGTTGAACTGGGGATCTCCGGCTTTGAAAAGTCTGTTGGTTATTACTTATTAGTGATTAGCTAATCTGTAGAACGTTATATGAAAAGTTTTGTGGGAAAAGTATTAGAAAAGATTCTGCCAAATGTTATTTTTTGCTTGGTAAGAATAATATCTCGTGATCTTTCAAGCTGTCCATTATTTTCTGCTTATATTCTTTTTGAATAGTCATTATTTCTGTTCATACTCGCATGCTTAGTCTGTAAGTACTTCAAGTTTCATGGCTGCATTATTAAGGCACACTTTAAATTTTGACGATACATTTAAAGATCGGAAAAATAAGAGAAAAATATATTTGCATAAATAATCTTCTGTTGCTACTTGGGGTCACACGTGAGACTTACTTTATTTCCTATAACTCTTGTACTGTTAAAACTAATCCAAATACCAAACTATTTTAATCTTACAACAGTAAATGTAAGTATTTAACTGGTAGTTTACCTATAATTAATGGATATTGCAAAACACTATGTTCTTCCTCCTTTTTTAAATCTTGAGTATTTGCAAAAAAAAAATAATAAAATCATGGCAAAGTGATCCAGTATTAACTCAAATGATCCAATATTAACTCCTTTTTATAGGCCTTTAGGCCCATCGAACTTGAATAATCTTCTATAGGTTTCTATTTCAGTACAAATGGACCCGTAACCTTGCAAAATAGGTTGATATATCAAGATAAATAGCCCAAGTATTTCACTTCCAAATGCAATTTTCTCCAACTTGCATGCTTAGACAGTTGGACAAAGTATTTCCGGTTTGCATTATTAAGGCATATATCAAATTCTGAATTCGTTAAATAAATAAATAAATTCGCATAACTAATTATTTTCGTTTAACTAATTTTGTCTTCCTTTCAGCAAGACCAAAATGATCCAACATTATTTATACCCCTTTAATAGGCTTTCAGGCTCGTCAAAATAAAATATTCATGTATAGGCTTCTCGCAGCACAAATAGGCCCATAATCCCTAGAAAATAGCTTGAAATGCTTAATTTAATAAAAGAATAAAAAAAATAGCTCTAAACAGTTAAAAAAATAATAATAAAATGAAGTCGGTGGCAGTATCAGGCGAAGATCCAATAATTTTATTCTTCGAAGAAAGCAAACAAGAAGATAGATTAATGATGATACTAAACTACACTAAGGTTTTGTAATATCTTTGGCTTTTCTAATCGAAAAGAGAATCAAAGTATATCGAGTTAAGAAATAAGAAATAGAAAGATAAAAAGGGGACCATGCATGGAGATGTGTGGCTGAAGAGACAATCCCCCGTTTTGGCATTTGCACGAGATCTACGTGATGATATGATCTTGGCCATGAGATTAGTTAACAATAATATGAAAATTTAGAAGTACATTCTGAGCATGTTACAGCTTCAGTTGTTTTCTCTTATTTTACCCATGTAGTAATTTGTGTAACAATTGTGTCTAAATGATACGAGAAACACAAAGTACTCATAGCAGAAATAGACATTTACGCAAATAGTCTCACAGCCTAATAATCGAGTGCAGAGCATAATAAGTCATAGGTGATAAGTCTAATATTCATTTGCATCAAATAATAGATGTAGGATAAATGGTCATATTTATTCTATAAAATAAAATTGATATTTTCTTTAAAGTTAAGTATTCTGCCAAAATTGAATAAAATTATTTTAATTTTTATTGTCAGATAATGTTTATACCTAACTTTTGAAAAAAAAAATCTTATGAATATTACGTATAAAAAATAAAGAAGAGATGTGCAGCATTCCTTAGCATTTCATATGTAGTTAATTTTTAAACGAGCATGATCTAATTAAGAGATTTTTTTTGTAATAAATGTATGACACTACTATTTGTAGTGATAAATTATTTCTTCATAATTTCTATTAACAAAGTATAATATTTTTTTTTTGTCAAAAATGATTATATTAGAAATATGCAATCGAATAATGATGTAATATTGCATGAAAGTGGACATATTTTAGATTGAAATATCTTTTTTTTTTTTTGACTGAATTGAGTATATTGAAATATCTAATTAAGCAATCTGCACATATTTGATCACATCGTAAGCAGCCTCACGAGATGTGCACAAAGACAGGATTGGCAAGACATATTAAGCTATGCTACGTGCCTTAATACTGGCCGTAGTTCATACCATGGTTTTCTGACCCTTAAAAGTTCAGTTGACAAAATAAAGTTCTGAAATATATCCCCTTGTCACTTTATAACTGGATAAGTTCACCATGATCCCTTTCTTACATATAAACTTGAGAGAGAGAATTTTAAAAGGTTCCAAAAATAAAGTTTATCTTAAAACTTGCATTAATTACTGAATAGTGAATAGCTACTTTGACATAGGATTTTCTTTGTAATCATACAAGAATTCAAAGAAATTATATCATTAATTAGTTTCAGACACACAACATTTGGACATAGGTTTTTGTTTGTAGTCATATAAGAATAGTAGTGACCTGAAGATAATAGTAGGGACAGGGACCCGACAAAGCTGGCTATAAGTACGGAGACGAGATAAGCCAGCTGGCTTATCTTGTGGGATCTCTTTGTTTAACTTAATTAATCAAAATATAGTGCATCAATCAATTATCCACATGCCACGGTTTCCCTTAAATTATGAAAATTTATGCACCTAATTACATATATGATTTTCAGGTACTATTTTATCGATCTTGATCCATCAAAATTTTTTTTTATTGATTTTGATGGCATGGACGAAGTTTAATAGAGATTGGGGGGCTATGGCCCCCAAAATTTTGACGGAATGGCATATATTAATAGTGATTTAGTAGAATTTATTTTTAAAATATATGTATTTTTATGTATTTTATCTTCTCAAATTTTTATATAATGTTAATGAGTAATGAATGAGAAATTTTTTAGGCCCTTTGGTAAATTCAGTGGAGGTGCTTGTTTGATGGGATTGTCTTTTAAATGAAAAGATTCTTGGTTTTTGTTTGGTTGTTCGTGTAAATTTTGGGAATATTACCGTACATTTCTGATTAAATATTGAAAGTATTAGGTGATTGTATCACTTTCTTTGTATTGGCTGGAGATTTTGTGCCAGTTAAACGACAGTGACATGAAAATATAGTTAATAATTAATTTCAGAAAGAGAAAATATAATTAATAATAAAATGCATGTAAGCAACAAATGAGTGATGGGTGTAAAGAAAGAAGTAGCTATCATCCCTGTGAATCATATAATTTTTTAAGAATTTGTTAATATATTTCTCATTTTTTCAAGTTTTTTTTCCAAACACTGCTTAAGTTCTGAAATATATCCCCGTCGCACAAATTCGCCAAAAAAAAAAGTTCTTAAATACATCAGTGATTCGATTCAGTAGGCAGTATTTAAGTATTTTATAAAAAAAATATTTTGATTTTTTTATCAAAATTATATCTGTTGCATGATTAATTAGTGCATGTGATCAAGAATTGAGTTTTGATTTGGAAAATACTTTTCCTTAAAAAAGTTGCACCAATCCAAGCACTGCCTTATGCGGGTCCTCCATTTCATCAGATGGACATGTTCTTTTAACAAAGTCTACTCACCGTAGTGCAAATAAAATAAAAAAATCAACATCGAAAAAGGAATATATGTTATATATTACTTATGAAAATAATAAAAAAAATCTTTAACACTAGATCTAGATAGAATTCTTTAAATTTTGACATATGCATCGCCTATGTTGATAAAATGCTAAAATCGGAACAATGATATTCGTAATTTAATTTTGTTGTTGTTGATAGAATGGAGTTTTTTTTTCTTACATTTATTATTTAATACAAATGAATATTGAATTCATGATCTATGTTTATTGTGTTTTGCACTAAATTACTAGATTATTAGCTAATTTGCTAATTAATTTATTTTTTCTATAATGAATAAGCTAAAAATATTAGTATAATATATGCCTCTTATAGAGACAATATTGATGAACATTATGTAATATTATTAGTGACTGAGAATGATGCTCAAATACAAATTAGGAAATAAATATGTAGCATATCATTAAGTTAGTTGTATATAAAATAAAATGGAATAGTATATTTAAACTACAAATAATAATAATAATACATAATTATTATGTTAACAATATTATAATTATATTTTTAAAAGTTAAATGTCACGATACATATCTTCAACTGTGATATACAAATTTACTCCTACAAATCAAAATCAACATCATTGATCATCTATGTATAACATCTCTAGGTTTAATTACTTAATGCTACACCGTTCATAAATCCTAACCAGTCGCCTATAAAAAAACAGTATTAAATAGCCGCTATGCAAGCGAGACAGTAGTCCACACACTTCGACCCACATATTCCCGATCCTCTGTTATCGTATCTCTGTAGTATTTAGTCACTCTCTTCAATTTAAATTAAACGAAACCATTAGCACAATGATTCGCTACAGATATAACATATTTATATATAACAGAGGATCTGAGAAATAACCCACACCGTTGGCACCTAATCCAACCTTTCCCTTTCCGAGATCTCGACACGTGTCCACCTCTCCCCTCTCACGCGTCCTCCCCTCAGTAGACGGCGCCACTCAGCTTATCTACTCCCGGTTTACCAACACCTGAACTTCCTCGTCGGCATCTCTTCCCACATTTAGCGTACGCCCAGTCCATTCAATCATTTCCATGAGAGTCCTTAGCCCAATGACCTCTATGGACCCCACCGGGCCGCTTTTTTTTTATTTAATTATTAAATCCGATGTACTTACCGTCATGAGGTTTGATCCGACGGGCCAAATTGATCCACGTATGGCTTTCTGTTACCGAGATTCTTCTCCTCTCAACTACTTTTTCGTTTATTATTTTCAGTTTGGGATTAATAAAGAAGCAGTAGATATTATAAGTGAATATCTTCTCATTTTTCTCTTCTCCAGCTCCATTGGCATTGGAGGAGAGGAGACTATACTAGAGACCTCTCTCTCTCTATTCCAGTCTCTGTGTTTGGATTAATAAAGAAGCAGAAGATATTATTCGTGTGTCTATAGCTTTGAGTTGAGCCGGGGTGTCGTATCAGGGAGGTAAGACCTTTCTCTGTTTTTGCTGGAATTTTCTCTTGAGTAGACAACGATCCTGGATTGGGATAATTCTGAGATAGAGATTGTGATTTTCTGTTTCGTTTTTGTTCTCCTGATCCTTTGTTTTCAAAACCCAAATCGAACTTCACTTAGCTGAGCTTCAAAGCTTGAATCTTTTGCCAAAATGGGTCTGGATTCAAGCATGAGCGAGATTTCGGGCTTGTTGAACGGCCTGAGCTACGACGATCTCTACACTAACCACAACAGCCTTTCCAGCATCAGATTCGACGCTCCTCACCCAACCAACTCTGCGCATATCGTCCCCGCCTCCTCCTCAAGCTCCGTTTCAAACCCTAGCGGGTCTGAAAACCCTGAGGATTACGAGATCATATCAGACATAGCAATTGATTACATCAGCCGGATCATGGAAGAAGATATCGACGAAAAGGTGAGTCTTTACCAAGAAGAATCAGCCGCTCTTCACGCCGCGGCGAAACCTTTCTACGACATTTTAGGACAGAAATACCCCTCTTTGCCCAACAGTTGCTTACCGAGATCCGTTTCCCTTCCTGATACCGTACCAGTTTACTCCAATGAAAGCACCAATGGTACCAATTCTCAACCAGTTTCACTCGATCATTCAGCTCAATCTCTCCCCAGTTCTTCCAGTGACAGTTTCAGTAATTTCACCGAATCATTCGAGGAGCCATTAATCACCTCGACTAAAGTCCCAGAGTTTCTCATCGAGAGCTTGCCAGCCTGGAATTTCAGAAGAGGGTTTGAAGAAGCTCAGAAATTCCTGCCTTCAAACGAAAAACTCTCAGTTGACCAAGAATCAAGAGAAGCTCAGAAAAAACAGGAACTCAAAACCCTAAATCAGGAACTCAAATCCGAAATTATGATAAATTTCGGATCCAGAGTCCGCAAAAACCAAAACCCGGACCGACACGACCTCGATTTGTTAGAAAACAGAAGAAATAAACAATCGGCTTTTTACTCTGACGAGCCGCTCCGATCCGAAATGTTCGATTTGGTCCTCTTAAACCCTAACGAAAAAAGAGCCACAGATCTCCTCTCTCGCATGAAGCAAGAATCTTCGAGAAAGTCCCAAACCAACACCTCCAAATCCTCTTCCTCCTCCTCAAACCCTAACCCTAAATCCAAGAGCAAAAAACAAACCAACAAAAAAGAAGTAATCGATTTACGAACTTTACTAATCCATTGCGCTCAAGCTGTAGCCACAGACGATCGAAGAACCGCTTTTGAACTACTAAAACAAATAAGAAACCACTCATCATTAGATGGAGACGGATCTCAAAGGCTGGCGTTTTGTTTTGCGGATGGATTAGAAGCTCGCTTAGCTGGCACAGGAAGCCAGCTGTACAAACAGCTTGTGGCCAAGCGTACAACCGCAACCGACATGTTAAAAGCATACCATTTGTACTTAGCCGCTTGTCCGTTCAAGAAAGTCTCTCATTTCTTCTCAAATCAGACTATTCTGAACGTCGCTGAAAAGGCGAGCAAAGTTCACATAATAGATTTCGGAATTTATTTCGGATTCCAATGGCCTTGTTTGATTCAAAGGCTTTCTCATAGAGAGAATGGGCCGCCTAAGTTAAGAATAACTGGTATTGATGTGCCTCAACCGGGTTTCAGACCCACGGAACGGGTCGAGGAAACGGGTCGAAGATTACAGGATTATGCGAAAATATTCGAAGTTCCGTTTGAATACCAAGGAATCGCCTCAAAATGGGATAGTATAAAAGTCTCGGATTTGAATATCGAGAAAGACGAGGTTATAATCGTAAATTGTTTGTACCGTTTTAGGAATCTTATAGATGAGACTGTCGCTGCTGATAGTCCGAGGAATAGGGTTTTGAACACGATAAGAGAGTTAAACCCTAATATTTTCATACACGGAATAGTAAATGGATCCTACTCTGTTCCGTTTTTCATAACGAGATTTCGCGAGGCCTTATTCCACTTTTCGAGCCTTTTTGATATGCTTGAAACGACCGTTCCGAGAGAAAACGAACAAAGACTTTTAATCGAAAGAGATTTGTTTGGGAGAGAAGCATTAAATGTGATAGCTTGTGAAGGTTGCGAGCGGGTCGAAAGGCCTGAAACTTATAAACAATGGCAGGTGAGAAATGTATTTACGGATATATGCACTATTAGTCCCTGTAGTTTAATTGGTTGAACGTTTAGTCCCTGTAATATTGATTTAGACTTTTTAGTTCATGTACTTTATAAATTGTAAAAGAAATTTAACGGTGTTAGTTACTTCCGTTAAGCGAGGGACTAAACATGCGCAATCTATAAAGTACAGAGACCAAAAAGTTTTAAAAAGTACAGGGACTAAACGTGCAACTAATTAAAGTACAGGAACCAACGGTGCATTTGTCCCATTTATTTATGTATTTCTTGTGGAATAATTGTAATGAAGAAAGAAAAATTGCTTAAAATTTGGTCATTATTTATGTAGGTGAGGAATTTGAGGGCGGGTTTTATGCAAATGGGTTTGAACGAGGAGATAATGAAGAAAGCCAAGGAGAAAGTGAAGGCGATTTATCATAAGGATTTTGTGATCGATGAGGATTGTAATTGGCTCTTGCAAGGGTGGAAAGGACGGATTATTTACGCCGTTTCGACTTGGAAACCTAATAATAAGTAGGGTTTAGGGTTTTTGAGGGGTGTTGAGATGGATGGAAGGGTTTTAGAAGGGTTTTTGAGGGTTTGAGGAATCCAAATGAGGTATTTTTTGTTTTGTTTTGTTATATATATATATATATATATATATATATATATATATTTTAAGTTCATTGTGTGATTTTATGATTTTTTTGGTATAGGTAAAAAAATGAGAAGATTTGGAGGATTGGAAGGCATTAATAGTGGAAAGAGGGATTGGAGAAGAGAAGTGAGATGAAATGGAAAGGCAAGTTTTTTTATTTTTTTAATTTGGTTATGTTGTAACGTGTAGGGGTTTTAAAAATGAATTTTGTTGAATGAAATTGGTAGAATTAGAAAGGTTTCTTCTTGTTCTCTTCTTTGCGTCATGATTATCTTCATTATGTAGACCAAAAAAATCAAATCGATCCGCAAATTTTCCCATGAATTATGTAAAATACATTGAATAATTTGTGAGGCTCATAATGCTCAAACCAAAAGTTAAAGAGTCACAAGGGGTTTGTGACTAATAGTTGTTTTTAGTTGCATTTCTCCTTTTTCCTAATTGAGAAAATATAGTTTTAACTAATAATTTTTGCAATTTAATATTTTATTATCTATGATTTAATAAAGTTGTGTTAGGCCATAATTAGACCCCTAAGCTCACATCATCTTTGAATAGTGCCTTGTAGTGTGCATTATTTATTTATTCTGAATGGCTGTGCATTATTCATGTAAATAAAATTATATTAAAGCCTAAGTACGAGGATGTACAGTCCACTAACTTGTAATTAGTGGTTAGTACAATGTTGGATTCATTTTTGTACGATGATTAAATTTTTTTAATTTTCTAAGTGTGGTGCTTTCTGAGATCAGAATCCAGTTTTTAGCTTGGTGGTGTAATTTTCTTATTTTTAAGGGGGTCCAATGAGAAAATTCAGGTAATTATGCCCTTTCTGGTTTAGATAATCTACTTTAATCAATGCATCACAGAGCGAACATTATCAAGCAATTATTAGACCATTTTTTGGAGTTTTTTTTTTCCTTTCTTTTTTGTCTGTTTCATCTACAAATAATTGATTTTATTTGTTCCTATGATGAAATTTGATAGGGACACAAGGGTCAAAGTGAAATTAATTATGAATCATTTCACGAGAAATTACGAAAACAGAGCTTTCTTTCAGTTTCTTTCAACTTTTTGTTTACTTATTCATTCAGGCAATTTAATTAAAGCTATCCAAGGAGGAAAAAAAAGTAAAGACAACAAAACTTTTTTATACTTTATATCTTGTGATTCGACTTTAGATATTAATTCATTTTTTGAAATTATAAAATGATGTCGAGAGATTGCAAAAATCCATCTGTTGTATTCATGTTGCTAAGCTGTTGATGTCAATATAGCGACTTTCTGCATCTCCAAATGAAAATGGAACCAGACAGATCGAAGCTGATTTTAGATTTGGATAAGTTTGGTTGTTTCTTTTTGTAATTATTTTGGCAATTTATCTTGAATTCAGATGCAAAGAATTATAATTATCTAGCCAGTAGCCACACCGTTTATGTTTAAATATTCTACATGAACAATTTCATTTCATAATATTCTATAAACATCAATCTTTCATTAATGCACAAATGAACTTTTAGTACTAATTTGGAAGTTATATTTTCATATTACAATCAGGCTCTTTTATGGGCTAAACAAAATAATTCAGGTCCATAAAATATTCTACATGCACAATGTCATTTCATAATATTCTATAAACATCAATGTTTCATAAATGCACAAATGAACTCCTACCACAGATTTGGAGACTTTTTTTTTTTTTTACCACTATTGAGAAAAATAAAGCAACAGTTGCCACTGGTTTGAAAATAATGTGGTAACTACCATTTCCGCCACTAGTAGTGGCGGAACAGGTAGATTTTCAGGTCTGCCAAAAACGGCCCATTTTACGCACTAAACGTGGTTAATTAGTATTAAAACTCTTGTTCCGCCACTAGTAGTGGCGGAACATGTTAAAATATTTCATTAAAGATTAACATGGCTCATGAATGGGTAATTAGCGTAAAAATTGAAGAATTACTATGTTCCGCCACTATTAGTGGCGGAACAGTGCATATTTCACTGTTCCGCCACTATAAGTGGCGGAACAGCCAAATGAACTCCTTAAATCGACTTGAAAAACGCAGAAAAAACCATTGTTCCGCCACTATAAGTGGCGGAACAGTGAAAATACTCTCTGTTCCGCCACTAGTAGTGGCGGAACATGTGGTTTTTCACTGTTCCGCCACCGATAGTGGCGGAACAGCCAAATTTTCCACTCACCGCCCCCGACCTGGAAAACGCAAAAAAAAAAAACGGACCCGGTTCCGCCACTACTAGTGGCGGAACAAGCTACTAAACCCAAAAAATCCCATTTTTATTGCTCTTTCTCTCTCCGCTTCCCCCATTAAAACATTCAACCCGACGGGAACAAAAAAAAACCGATTTTTTGGGCGATTTTTGAGCGGAAAAATTCCCAAAAAAGTAAAAATTGGAGGAGAAAGGAAGAATTAGAAGGAAGAAAAAGAGAAAGGTAATTGATTTTATTTTATTTTAAGTTATTTTGAGGTTAGGTTTAGGTTTAGGTGTGGTTTTGGTATTTTTTGAATTGATTGAAATTTGGATGAAATAAGTTTGAATTAATTGAAGTTAGATTAATTTGTTAGAGTAATTTGTTTGATTGATTTGAAATAATTGATTTGAAATTATTGTTTAAAATTAATAATTATTTTTTCAAATATGTGAAATATGAATAAGGAAGGTGAAGGTTAAGGAGAAGAAGAAGGTGAATGTGAAGGTGAAGGTGAAGGAAGAAGATATTAGATTTATTTGGTATGTATAATTTATATAGTATTTTTTTAAATTATGAAAATATTTAATAGGGGAAAAAAAATTTAGTAGGGAAAAAATATTCTAGAAAATTGGTTTAGGGGAAAAAAATTATTTTGTAGATAGGGGTAAAATATATTTTTAGAGGAAAAAATATTTTAGAAAAATATTTGAGGGGTAAAAAATATTTTTAGAGGAAAAAATATTTTAGAAACATGTAAGAATTTTTTATTTTAATTTCAAGAAAATAGTTTTTTCCGGAAAAAGATGTCATCGGAGAGTTGGTTCAAGTCGGGGCGGGCATAATCGGGCGAACAAAGGGAAGGCTCCGATGGTTGAGCCCCAACGTCCGACATATCGTCAACTAAATGTATTACAAGACAGACACGTAACGAGAAATTTCGAGGAAAAACGCCGAGTACATTGCCGGGGGTTATCGGTTCAGCAAAGATCACACATCGGTAATGTATTTAAATATGATTCTATATATGTATTTATTTGATTACGTAAAAATATTTTACTTATATTTTTCGTTAATGCGAAGTACTATGGAACTATCAAGACGAGCCATATTTTTTGAATGCATGTTTGTTACAAACACGTAAAATCGGTCATATTCCTATCGAGGCTACTATGATAAGTGCTCTGCGGAGCGGTGGAGACCGGAGACACATACGTTTCATATGCCACACGGGGAAATGACCATCACCTTGGATGATGTTTCATGTTTGTTGGGGATGCGGGTTGATGGTACGCCGTTGTGTTTGAATACTCGGAGATATTAGTTGGGTAGATAAAGCGACGGAACCGCTCGGAAAAACCCCACCGGTAAATATGTTCGAGAGGTGACAAAAGAAAAAGCAAGATTTTAGTTTATAAGAAATGGTTTATGGAAAATTTTTCCGATTTGGAAAATGACGCCCCACTCTTAAGGGTGCAACAATATTGTCGAGCTTATATCATAGCCTTCTTCACCGATGTTTTATTTACCGACTCAAATGGAGATTCATATTCCCTCATGCCATTAGTGTTTATTGAAGATATAGAAAATTTGCACGAGTGGGCATTTGGGAGTGCGGTTCTCGGTTATCTGTATCGAGAGCTGTGTAAAAGCACCGGCCCAAGTCGGAAAAATATGGGGGGTTGCGTGCTATTATTACAATTATGGGCGCGGATGCATTTTTCTCGCTCTTCGACCGGATGTTCCGTTGACCCCCGAAAGAGTGAATATGTACGAAAATCCGGATTATAATGATACGGTTGGAATGTTTGTTTATTGGTGCTACTAGGAGAGACGATAGGATGTACACTCATTTGCTTGTCACGTCGGGACTTGTTCGGTCGGTCGACGCAGATGAGGTGGATTGGGCACCGTATGAAGAAATTCGCCCGAGACTGCCACCCATTTGTGGTGAAGAAAGAGATACATGCTTACTCTCTTTGCCGTTGATTTATATGTGGATTGTCGAGCGTGTCCGCCCTCAGAGGGTGATGCGACAGTTCGGGTATCGGCAGAAAATCCCCCCCCAGAAAGAGGCTCCCGTATATGATGAAGAATTGCATGACTGGCAACAAGGCCGCGGAGACAATTGGCCGGAGATTCACAAGAAGTGGATTTATCTTTGGGAGAGTAAATGGTTACGAGCCCCAAAACGTAAGCCGCCACCGTACGATTCCAGCCAAACCGACGCATACTTGAGGTGGTATTACAGTGAGTCCGATCCGATAGTGCAGTCTCAGGTTCCGCACGGATCGAGAACATACCGCCCTATTGTTCCAGACAAAAGAGCCGCGGTAAATATTTTCCATAAAGTTTTTAAGTTTAATAATATTTTTTTGTGTTTTGTAATATTTTTCACAATTTGTTACGTTTAAAATAATAAATATTTTTCGAAAGGCACAAAGCATGAGGGATGGAGCTGCCATAGGATTGAAGATGTTCAGAGAGATTGGTTCAACGAGTTTAACAGAAATAAAAGCCGGCATAAAAAAATGGTTAGGATGCACAAAAATGTCATTGGAGCAGCTTAATGAATTTAATGGGGGAGATGAATGGGATATTCTGAATACGCCAGAGGGAGGAGAAGAAGGAGGAGGAGAAGAGGAAGGCGGAGAAGACTTTAGTCAACTCACTCAGAATCAAACTCAGACTCCTCAGATGATGACTCGAGCAGCGCTAAAGAGGAGAGCAGCGCAAAAGAGGAGAGCAGCGCAAAAGAGGAGAGCAGCGCAAAAGAGGAGAGCAGCCGGCAGAGGATGTTAGGGTGTTATCATGTTAGAGTTTTTTATTTTAGGATTTATTATTTTCTGGTTTGTTATTTTAGGATTTGTTCTGTTATGATTTGTTATGTTACAGTCAGTTTATTATTTTAGGTTTATTATGTTATGGCTTGTTAGAAAAATTAGTAACGGTTGTCCTAAAATCCGTTACTAAATACACGATTAGTAACGGTTCTTTCATAAAAACCGTTACTAAATACTCGATTAGTAACGGTTCTTTCATAAAAACCGTTACTAAATATTCAATTAGTAACGGTTCTTTCATTAAAACCGTTACTAAATACACTATTAGTAACGGTTCTTTCATAAAAACTGTTACTAAATACACGATTAGTAACGGTTCTTTCATAAAAACCGTTACTAAATATTCAATTAGTAACGGGTCTTTCATAAAAACTGTTACTAAATACACTATTAGTAACGGTTCTTTCATAAAAACCGTTACTAAATATCTGTTAGTAACGGTTCTTTCATAAAAACCGTTACTAAATATACTATTAGTAACGGTTCTTTCATAAAAACCGTTACTAAATATACTATTAGTAACGGTTATTTCATAAAAACCGTTACTAATTTTACTGGTTCTTTCATAAAAACAAATATTAAAGAAAAACAAGCTATTAAAGAAAAACAAATATCAAACTACAAGTTCTTAAATAAAAACAACAATTTAAAACACAAGTTCGCAAATAAAACAACATATTGGTGCAGGGTGTCCGGGTATTTGTTATGTTACAGTTTATTATTTTAAGATTCCGTTCTATATTGGCCTCCTCCCCTTTGCGTGCACCTTGGTGCAGTGTGTCCGGGTAATTTGCAAATACTGCAATTTTTCCCACGACTCTCTTTGTTCATGGTGTCCATACTATTGTGGAATCGTTTCTCCTGTCTTCTACCGCGCTGTATTCTTCCGTTCGAGTCTTTCCGTACAAGTTTATCACCGGGAACTAATGTAATATCACAAACTTCTGCGCGTGGCCTCCAATGCGATTTGTCCTTAACAGGATAGAAACTCATATTGTATGTACGCCTCAGATTATCTAGTGAATAACATTTATTAATGAACGGCTCGTGCGAAACCCGTTTGTGCATGCAAACTGCTATGATATGTGAACACGGATAATGATATATTTGAGGCTTCTGGCACCCGCAAGTACCTTCATTGAAATTGACTTCCCAAAGCTTTCCTCCTCTTCCGATACCACTAATCGTACGCCGAGGCATTGCCTGTATCTGATAGATTCCTCTGTTAAAATTATAACAAGTGACCGTATGGGAAGCAGCTTTATTGATCCTTCTCTCCAATTTTTCCATCAAAACAACATCGGGCCACCTATTTTGCGTGTTAGTAGCATTCTCTCCATATCTCACGTGATAAGAATTGAGCTTGTAAAAAGTCGCCATCACAATTGCCGTAACAGGCAGTTTTCTTATTCCTTTGAAAACAAAATTCATTATTTCAGCATTATTACTAGTTATTTCGCCCCACCGACGACCATTCTCATCGTATGAAAGAGCCCATTTGCTTTTCGCCAATAGCGCTAACCATTATGTCGCCTTGTTTTTACTTTGCTTTTCAATTTTTTTCCATATTTTTTCAAATTTATATATATTGTGCGCTCGAGCTAATGGTGTTAACAACTGAGATACTGATTTGTTTTTTACGTGGGTACTCAAATTTGCTTCCAAATGACGCGAGCAATAACGATGAAATCCGTAAGGTTCCTTCCATTTGTCGCCCCTCATTGCATTTATTATTCCCACGTGTCTATCCGAAATAATACACAAGCCATTGCGATTACCGAGTACGTTATCCAAACACTCAAAAAACCACTCCCAAGTCTCATTTTTCTCCCTCTCAACCAAAGCAAATGCTACAGGAAATAATTGACCATTTGGGTCTTTACCGATTGCCGTTAGTAAGGTTCCTAGGTATTTTCCGGTTAGAAATGTTCCATCTACTGTTAAAACGGGTTTGCAAAACTTGAAACCACTAAGTGACGGGCCAAATGCCCAAAACAACCCTTCAAACTCGGTCTCACCGTTACTATTTATAGCACCAAGTCTAAAAGAGTAACGAGTACCGACATTTGCTGTTTTTATTGCCGCCATATATTCAGGTAGCAAATTATAAGCCTCTTTCCAACCTCCGAATAAGAATCTAAGCGCGTTTTGCTTCGCATGCCAAGCCTTCCAATACGATATGTTATATTCATACTTCATTTTAATGGTTTCTATTATTGTTACGGGTTTAATTGCTAAATCTGCTCTAACAATATCTAGAACTAAACCCCCAACAAGCGCACTAGTTAATTGTTTGTGATCTTTTATAGGTGTTTCATGGTTGCATATGTGTGGTTGCACATATGTTTTAATCTCGCCATAATTCTTGTTTATTTATTGATGCATGCAACCTCCAATTACACATGTCGGCTTCATGTTTAAGCTTGCGGCGCACAATATATCTCTCTTTGTCCGAACTAACGACTTCAATTTCTCGGTGACACATCACACTATATAATCTTATAGCCGATTGTAACTCTGATTTCGTTTCAAATGTCTGACCCTTATATAACATTCCATCCCCTTCATGCATACTACTTCCCGATAGAACATCATTTCTCGCAAATTTCCACATTGAAGTATCTTCGAACTCCGCTGCCGGCGGATTGCCGAAAGTCCCCACATTACCCATTTGACCATCTTCTGTATAAATATATCCCGTCTGATAGTTCATTCCCTCCCTTTCTGCTTCGCCATCTCCATATATTTCTTCTTCATCTTCTGGACCCATTTCTGGTTCCTCATCTAATTCATCTTCATCATCTTCATCTTCTAATACCCTCCTATCAAATATCAGAAATTGACCCTGACAATCTCCAATATTCATTTCATTCTCATCCACATTTGCAACTACAGTTGTTCTACTACTAGTTCCTATATGGGATTCTTTATTTGGTTCTCGATCAACATATATTTCTAATTCTAGACCAACACTTCTGATGCGCTCAGCAAATTGAATTAGTTGTTTGTCATTCGTAATTTTTATTGGTCTAAAATGCCATTCGTTGCCGCTAAGATAAGGGTATTTACCTCGAATTAAAAGAGTGTCATTGGACGACCAACCAATATTTTCATAAATTTCATAACACAATTGGACATAATTTCTATTTGAAGCTGTACTTTCTGGTAAGACAGCAGGCTCAGATGGCTCGTAACTGCAGCCGTTGTTGTTCTGAACAATCCGACCATCGTAATATAGAAATATTACTGAGTTTTGTGCCATCGTCTTTCAAATATCTATTCTTTTTCCTAATTACAATAATATTTCAACAAGTCAAAAAAATATATACTAAATTGAACTAATTAATAAGTTTAAAAAATAATTCTTTACTAAATTACCACTACTTTCTTCTTCCTTTTCTTTAACTTGCTTTTGCCTTCTCTAATTTTCCTCTTCTTCTAAAATATCTAATATCTAATATCTTCTTGCTTCACCTTCACCTTCTTCTTCTCCTTAATTTGAAAAAATAATTATTAATTTTAATCAATAATTTCAAATAAATTATTTTAAATAAATCAAACAAGTTAATCTAACAAATCAAACCAATTAATCTAACAAATCAAACAAATTAATCTAACTTCAATTAATTCAAACTTATTTTATCCTAATTTCAATCAATTCAAAAAAATACCAAAACTAACACCTAAACCTAAACTCAAAATAAAATAAAATCAATTACCTTTCTCTAATTCTTCCTTCTAATTCTTCCTTTCTCCTTTAATTTTCACTTTTTTTATAATTTTTTCACTCAAAAATCACCCAAATATTCGTCCTTTTTGTGTTCCGTCGGTTATGGAGAGTGAATGGGGGAAGCGGAGAGAGAAAGAGCAATAAAAATGGGATTTTTTGGGTTTAGTAGCACTGTTCCGCCACTAGTAGTGGCGGAACAGGTCCTTTTTTTTTTTTTGCGTTTTCCGGGTCGGGGGCGTGAGTGGAAAATTTGGCTGTTTCCGCCACTATCAGTGGCGGAACAGGTGAAAAAACCACATGTTCCACCACTACTAGTGGCGGAATAGAGAGTATTTTCACCTGTTCCGCCACTTATAGTGGCGGAACAGGTGGTTTTTTCTGCGTTTTTCAAGTCAGATTTAAGGAGTTCATTTGGCCTGTTCCGCCACTTATAGTGGCGGAACAGTGAAATATGCACTGTTCCGCCACTAATAGTGGCGAAACATAGTAATTCTTCAATTTTTACGCTAATTACCCATTCATGAGCCATGTTAATCTTTAATGAAATATTTTAACATGTTCCGCCACTACTAGTGGCGGAACAAGATTTTTAATACTAATTAACCACGTTTAGTGCGTAAAATGGGCCGTTTTTGGCGGGCGAAAATCTATTGTTCCGCCACTACTAGTGGCGGAACAAATGTTGTTCCGCCACTAATAGTGGCGGAAATTGTAGTTACCACATTATTTTCAAACCAGTGGCAACTGTTGCTTTATTTTTCTCAATAGTGGTAAAAAAAAAAAAAGTCAGATTTGGAAGTATGTTTACAACAATATTAAAAGGAGGGCTTTTTTGTGAGATAAAACAAAATCAATTAGGGCCATGGACCACAAACTAATCTCAATATATATAAACACAACGTGGACCAAAGCTAGAACATTCTCATTGGCATGAGGCTTCGCAATTTTCCAGGCCTCGAGTCAAACTAACATGGGCCAGACAATCGGAGACATCTCGAAATTAATATATGTGCTCATGGACTTGTTTTGAGGAAAGAGGAAAATATTATCAATTTTAGGGGCATTACATAACAATAACAGTGAGGGCTGACATCGAATTACTTTTTAATAATCTTCAGTAGTGTTAGAAAACATACATAAAAACATAAAACAGTTAGTCAGTTATATCATATTGGTGTAGTTATTATTATGAACAGAAATGCATGGTTTTTGTGATTTCATGTTTCGTATATAAAGATCTGCTAACATGTTATCACGTAGGCCTGAATTTAAACTAATTTATTTATCTCAGACAAAATGAGATGGAATGATTTCAAATTGCGACAGCGCAAGTGAGGTTTTTGTTTTGTTTTTTTTTTTTTTTGTTGAGAAAATCCGCAAGTGAGTTCTTAGTTGTACAGAGACAAACTGTCGGCTATAAGATTCAAAACGAAAGAAACAGAATTAACAAAAGGATAACAGACAGTGTTAATATGTTTTCAACATACTTTTATAATCAATTTCCGAATAACTTTCAAGCTGTTATATAAAGATTAATATATGGCCATATGGGTGTGTTCTCTATTTTTAATTTAAACTGATCTAGATTAGATTCTAAATTGGTTGCTTCTTAATGATATAACATTTCATCAGCCCTTCAATTATGAATTGTTAAATTTAAAATCAATCTGCTATGTAGTCAATCTAAACAATTTAGAAACATCTATAAACTTCATTTCACGTTTCATGATGTCCTTAGAAAACCTCAAATGAATTGCAATAATTGCAAAAATATCATATCCACTTTGGCACTTAATAATTAAAAAAAGAAAAAAAGATAAAGTCCACGTAAGGGAGGAAATAAACAAGCAAGTACAATGGGCCCCGATCATTTTTGAGGCATGCTCAATAATTGCAATTTTTTTTTCCAATTTTTTTGTTTAAAATCAATTCTTTAGTCGATTATTGCAACCTTGCATGAAGCACCTTCACTGTTTCATTAATGGCTCGGAATGAGTCACAACACTCGTGTCATTTTAGTGGCACCAGTTCAAAAAGATAAAATAAACATATATATCCTTGTTACTTGGAACCAGCTTGAGCGCTAGTATTGTTATTATTTTTTTCTTGGAATAATTGAGTTAGTTTATTTGTTTATTTATTTTGCTTATCAATTAAGTCGTTTCAATTATTTGTTTATTTATTTTGGAAAAGTCATTGAGTGATATTAAAAAAACGACAAGATAAGCAAATAAAAGTAGAAGATGACTCAGAATACATGTCTTTTTTCTTGCTGGTATGCACAAGATTAATTAATTCCAAATTGGACAAAGAAATAACATATCACAGCTTGAACAGTAGTGCTTATGAATAGGGATCACATTTGTCTGAAATGATTAGTTTCTTTTACAAAGTACAGAAAGGCTATCTATTACAATACAATCCAAAGAACATGGATTCGAATCTTTAAACATTGTTTTTATTCAGGAGACGAACGGCGCTTAAATCGCCCACGTATTCCATCCAAACTACTCAGTTCTATTCCATGAATTTATTTGATAATTTTTAGCCTGTGTAATGAATCATTGCATTGCTTTTTATTGATATGTTACACTAGGTTCACATGAAATATGTTGAAACATGTTATTGAGACGTTGATCCTTAGGAATATTCCTTTTTAGGGGATGCAATATTCATGTTTCATGAAGTGTTGTAGTGGTAAAGTTTATTGGAGTAGTGAACTAGTGATTCAGAATATGCTAGTCAAGAAAAGAAGTGAAGAAAAACAATATTTACTTTTTAGTTTGAACAAAAAAGTAATTTGATAAAATTTACACCACTTATCCCTTTCGAACTTATCTTTTAGATTTTCTTTACATACCTTCTGTTTTAAAATCAGGAACATGATGAGATATACATTCTCATTTTTCTATCCAAAGAGATTCAGAATATCTCATGTAAGGCTAATATTGTTGGGTTTTTTTTTTTTGAAGGCAAGGCTCATACTGTTGGTTGAAGAGTAAAATAGTTTTCTTTTCCAATATATTGTTTCCTGTCATTGCCAATCCACGTCAGCTCTCACCAAATAGTCCCTCTTGATGAAAAACTAACAAAAATGTAGGCGTAACAAAGTCCACATCTTCCCCACTCAATTCAGTTATTTTACAACTAATATGAGTAAATAGACAATATCATGCTAACTGACAAGTAAAACATCTCTTACTGTTAGACATAACATCTCTTACAGGTAAACAAAGCTCTGCTTACTTGCTTAGTAAACATTTGTTATTTTGAAAATACATGCTTATAGTAAAGATGTTTCATTATGTATAAATTGTTAGAGAGGTAGGTTCTTTCAAATAATTGTTATCACGAAGGAATATTCAGTCATAAAGCATTTGATAATGAAAAGATTCTATACAGATGGAATCTTCACTTTATAGATCCACTTTATCATAAAGTTAATTTCTAGAAAAAAGTTGGTTTAAAGGATACACCCAAAAAGAAGAAATAAATGAAACGAGGCCATTCATTCGCCAAACTATACATTTACCAAAAGAAAATCGATTAAATAAACCATTAACACATTTTCAGATCATAATAATACACTGCTCTATAAAAACAAACCCTAATTTGGCAATGAGAGCTCTGTACATATACCAACCTTTTAATCATAGCCAATCAAAATAAATAAAAAACATAATTATACACGCCATAACTATTCTTCTTCAACTTCCATTATCTGATTCCCATTTGAACAGCCAACCTCTTGTATCTGATCGGATCCACTTTTTTCTCAACCAGCCGATCTTAGAACCACTAGAGAGAGAGAGAGAGAGACATCCATAGAGAGAGAAACTAAGTCTTCACTTTTTCACCAACCCATTAGAGTTCTTCTCACTCTATCCACAATATGATTCCTATTTGTTTTACTATTAGCCAATGGAAACTCATGACTTTCATCCAACAAAAATCTATACACTTCCCATTGCCTCTCACCTGCACTCTGCCTCCCTATTTCCGCCTAAAATCCAAAAAAATAACAAAAAATAATTAAATAACTCATTATATATACTAGCAAAATTCTTCAAAAAATAAGCCCCTAACTTTTTCTGAATATATTAAAAAACCCTCACCTTTTTTCCACTAATATGGTTGGAGTAGAATATTTTTTATTGACCATAATACCCCTATCCGTCTATATTTATTTTAACAAATCTCCTAAAAGTAATATCTTTAAATCATTACAAAAAAACCATAAACCCTAAAAAAAAATCCAAAACACTTTATAGGTGGGTTTTTAAAGAGTCCAAAAAGGATTATTTTTTTTCAAATACTCAACAAAATCAGGGTTTTTCATCCAAAAAGTGAGGAGGCTTCATATGGGGTTTTTCTCAAACATCCAAAAAAGTTGGGATTCCTTCCTCAAACATTAAAAAAAGTTGGTAATTTTTTCCAAAACAAAACAAAAAACCAACATGTTGTTTATCATCCTTCTTACCGAAAATATGCAGATGCCAAGCAACTTCAACGCCAACGTGACATCATAGAAAACTCTGGGTCTTCCTTTGCCGGAAAGTTCTACCGGATTGGCCACCAACAATTCCGTGTCGGGCCCGCGGCTCACGATCATCACTCTTAAAGGATGTAACATTTCCGATTTTAAACGAGACGATAACGAGTCTTGCTTTTGGTGGTCCATCACTTTTTTCGAGTCGGTTTGTTTTATGAACAGGTCCACTTCGCGGAAGCCCTTCTTGTCCTTCATGAACCGACCGTAGTTCACCTGAGATCATGGAGAGAGAGAGAGAGAGAGAAATAATGAGTCCCTTTTGGCATTTAATGCACCTAAAATGTCAGTAAATGCACTGTCAGTCCCTTAACTTTAACATTTGGTCCCTGTACGTTTAAGAATTTTGCAGGTTTAGTCCCTGATTTAGGGATTAATCATGCACGTTTTTCATGAAGTACAGGGACCAAGCATGTCAAATCAATAGTACAGGGACCAAACTGCAATCCTATTAACAGTACAGGGACTAACAGTGCATTTATCCCTAAACGTAAAAAGATTTCGTCAATCAATTCTGTCATTGATTAAAATATATAATTTTATAATTAATTAATTAATTACCTGGATGTTGCAATCTTTCATGGTTCTCAAAATATCGTACAAAAGCCCCTTTTGGTCCACGCAATTAATCTGAAGCAATGTATGAACCGGGCTCAGCGAATTATCAAAACTAACATTCGCCTTCTTTAATTTCTTCATGTCAGGACTCAAAGGCAATGAACAAAACTCAGAGTCCGATAATTCAGACTTGAATAATTCCTCTGTTATTTCATTAGAGAGGGAACTGAAACCTTGCTGGAAGCCTTCTGCTGGAAGAATTTCGGAACTGACGCACGGGCCCAGCACGTCAGTGAGTCGGTTGATTGTTTCGTCCTGTCTGGATTTAAGGTGCAATTGTTCCCTGCAATTCACCACGCAATTAGAATAACAATAGTGATTTTACATGAGGTATTAATTATTATGTTTTGCTACTTACATGCCGTCTGTAATGAAGAAGAGGTCCAAGACTCGTCCATCTGGAGTTGTGGAAACTTTTACTCTGTGAATTACTAAATCTAGCTCTGAAAGAACCTGAGTCGCATCTGAATAAAAATAAATAAAAAATATAAATTGAAAAATAAAGATGAAATTCATGTAATTTTGATTAAATTTAGGGGGGGATAAGGGGGAAAATGAATTGTACCGTGAAGCAATCCCTTTCGATCGGGAGAAAAGAGTTTTAAGAGGTAGAACTGAGAAGTTCTTGGCCGGGATAAATCGGGGTAAAATGGGATAACAAAAGTTGGGCAGAGAGATAAAAGTCGGTTCTTTAAGTTTGTCCATTGAATGTTTATTGAATTGGAGCAAGGAATTACGTAGTATACTAAGTAGCACCACTGTCCATCTGTCGATACATCTGTAAATTGAATAAAAATGGAAATTGATAAGAAATTTTCACAAATAAAATGAAAAAAATCCAATGAACTGTGATGAAGGTTTAGGCTTTTTTTTTTTTTTTTGAAACGTGTTGAGGTTTAAATAGAAACATCGAGTTTTTAAAAAATACTGAGAAATTAAAAAGAGGTTGAAAAAATTAAGGCCAATTCGAATTTAAAAGAACCAAAAACCATACAAAGAAATCGTAATTATGATGAGGAAAACAATAAATGATGATAAATGAGATTTGAAAATGTTGAAATGGATAATTTGAGTGATTTCAATACAAGCATGGCTTCTAACAGGATAACTTCTGTCAAAATGCATCCAAAAATGCTAGAAAACAAAAACAAAACTGTGCAAAAAGCCCCTTTCTTTCCTCGCCCCAAAACGAAACGAAACCAAAACCCCAAAACCATCCTTCCATTCAATCAAATCAAATAAAAATTACCTCCACGGGAAATACAAAGCCCAAATTCAAGAATCGAGTGACAAATATCGCATCCGAGGCCAGTCTCATCAGGGCAATTGACGGTGATCACACTCGGCTCCCCCGACCGTTTCCCGACCTGAATCACCACCGCGTCCTCCATCGCCACCCCCATCTCTCCTCCTCCGCCGCCGCCGGATCTCACTCCCCCTCCCCTCGTTGCCTCAAAATCCAAAGGCATAAAAAACCCTCACCCTAGATTCAACCCAACTCCCGCTTCTCTCCCCTCTCTTCTTCTGTGTTCTAAATTCGTGCGAGGGGAAACTATTTGTGTTGTTTGGTGGCTGGCTGGTAAATAAATCTCTGAATTTCTTTTCTGAAACACTATAATCCTTGAATGGGCGTGGCACGTCATCATGACGGACTTACCCTTCTGTGCCACGTGGATAATAGTTACTCGTGGCGGTCTAGCTCATATTATCCCTCTCCATTAAATCATAACTGGACACGTCCGTTTTTCAAGTCTTCTGCAGTAAATGAAAACGGTTGTGAATTTACCGGAACGGACGATTGATGTTGTTGTTAGAAGTATTATTATTATTATTATTATTATGGACCTGGTTTGTGCAAGTTTATAAAAATACTGTGTAACTGACACATCTTTTTCAATGAGAGGTGTGTGGTTTTGGGGAGATGGTTTGGATGATTTGTGGAGGGAAAGAAGTAGTTACTGACTACTACTTGCATTGATTTAATGTTATTGTTTGTGTTTTTCTTAGTGTGGTTGACCGTGGTCCACACAGAAATCGGTGGGGCACAGTTTTTTTTGTCTAATGTAGTTTTCTGACTAGGCTACTGTTATTTTGTGCAATAGTATAGTTTTTTGACTGGATATGGTGCGTGTGTACCTTCTTACAATGGTATTGAATTTTTTTTTTTAGGCCTAGCCGAAAAGGCTACAAATTTTTTCATTTAAAAAAAAATTGCTATATTTTGTTATTACAAATGAGAGAGGAAAATTTCTTATATCTTTCATCTTAAAATTAGAGTCAGATTTTATATTTTAGTCAGGACCGGTCCAATCATAAACACACTGAGTCTACGGGCTCAGACAACAACTGGATCAAAGACAATATAAACACATATATAATCCATATATATTATATATGTATATATTATTTTCTACTTCATATTATTCAAAGCCCACCATAGATAAAACAAAAAATAAATAAAAAAATAAGGTCCAACAGTCATTTCTTTCCATTTTAATGAAAAACTTCTCCATTTTATTGCTGATTTTAGTATCATTTAAGGACTTATTAATTCATCCATTTATACATAAAAATGGAGAGCTTAAAATATACACAACAAAGACAAAAATAATGGAAAGAAAGCTTCGTTCCCTTCTTAGCCGAGCGAATTAATATTTGGCCTACTCACCTCCCTTGTTTTGATCTCATCTCGCGTTTGGAAGAGAGAAATAAAAATAAGTAGAGAGGAGAGAAGATATTACATCTCCTAATAAGTAGGTAATACTAATTATACTAGAACAAATCATTTTCTCTAAAACTCTATTTTATTTATACAAATGAAATCATGAAAATTGTATAATAATGAAGATATTCATACATTACATTAAATATTTAAATATTAGCGCATAATTAATTATGCATATGTTATTTATTTTTTGAATGGAGAATTCACATTCTTTTTATCTAAATTAGTTTTTTTTTAATGTTGATCGAGATTTAAATTAGTTTTTTTGTTGCACACAATGTGTTTGACTAAATTCTCAAAAGAAAAAACACTATAATGATGGTTGAAAAATTCCGAATCTCATAATAAACAAATCAAGCAAAGAAGAAGCCCACTATTCTAAGTTTTTTACTACTTGTAATTTTTAAATGAATTTTTCATAGACATAATAAAGAGGCAACATTCTAGTTCCGGGCTTGAACAAATAAATTACAAGGCCGGCCCTGGTTCTAGCTTACGATCTATTCTACAAACTCTATTTTCTCTTTTTGAAAGCCGAAATCCATTGACGGACCATGTGTTGTTAAGTAGGATGTTGCATGAAATTAATGCAGAATGTTATGAATAACTGATAAATAGTATATTAACTAAAGTATTATAATTGTACGTGTATATACTATGTACCGTGAAATATATATTGTCTAATACTGGCAACATTAAATATCTTGAAATGATGAACTACACCACATCCATTTAGAAAATCAGTAAAAATGACAGGAGGACATGGACAAGAACTAATGGCCAAATCAGAATCACACAGTATGCTTTTTTCGACAGAAGACCAGAACCACATTTGGCAAAATAATTCTCACAATTCATCCCCAAATTAGCTCAGTGAATACAATTAATCCAAATTTGATATCCTTTTTCCTTAAATCTCATGTCTTTGTCGGTATAATTTTCTTTATACATACTGCTAGAATTCTCCAGCTACTTATGCGGCTTAAAATCAACCAATGTATGCCAAGTGGACTTCAAAATCACCCCAAATCACAACATTAGTAATTAGCCTCAAATAGACCATCTCTCTCCTTCTTTCTTTACTTTTCTTCTAATAAGGACACATCAGAATATTTCAAATAAAAAATTGAGACTTTTAATATGAAATCTATAAAGTGTACACAAACCCTAGAGAGAAATTTTTAATTTATGAAATGACAAAATGAAGTTGACAGGTATTAAATTATTTCGTCCGGTTCCCCATAGCTAGTCGTTTTCTAATACATTTTGTTTTGCTATTTATCACCAGCCCAATCTCTTGCAATATCCAGTCTAGAAAAGAAAGGCCTACTAAAGTTCAGAATTACATCCCAAAGCCCAAACGCTCTATTGCAAAGGCGGCACAAACGTACACTCGCGCCCTTTCCATGCTCTGTGACTATCAATATCATCCCTTCAGTCTTCAGTCGCATCATTTCACTCGTTCGAACCAAAATCACAGTTTCTTCAGAAATTATTACGACTGAGACCTTCGCCCTTCATAAATTTCAAGTATGTTTCTCCTATGATTTTTTGACCATCTTTTAATTGTGAAATCCTTTTGGCGATAAAGATAGCACGTAAAACGTAATTGTCCTTTCCTTCAGATTCTATAATCATCTTTTGAGAAGTTTCGTGATAATGATGATAATTGTTTTAGATTTTACTGTCAGGAGAGCAACTAAATTTGTACTTGTTTATTATACTGACATTGCGAGAGTTTAGACACAATTTTGTTCAATTTCTCCATTTGTTCTATTAAGATATACTAATTTGTGTTTACTTTAAGGAAAACAAAATGCCGAAAATGTCTCGACTTGTCGCGGTACTCTTCATTGTTTTCTTCTTATCTGTACCGATCGCAAAAGGAGTAGAGATTTTGTCCAAGTCAAAACTACAACGCTGTGAAAACAACTTCGATTCCCAGTCAAAAGATCTAAAATGTGAAAATAAGATTGTTCTTGACATCGCCGTCCCTAGTGGATCCGTAAGTTGATAAACTTTGAACTCTTTATTATATGTAAGATTGTAATTTTACTGTTTTGCAATCAAATTGTAGAGCGGAGGGGAGGCGTCGCTTGTCGCCAAATTGGTTCAGGTTGAAGAAAACGATACTCAGACGATACGCATACGCCACCCCCCTACTATTACCATAAAGAAATCTGCTGCTTATATTATATATGAATTGACATACATCAGGGTAACAAAAACTAATTCTCTTTTTTTCATAAAAAATGACTTTGATACAATTATGGTCTGAATGTTGATTTATTTATTTTCTATATTTTTTGAAGGATGTGGCATATAGGCCACAAGAACACTATGTGGAGACTCACAAGTGTGAGTCGGATGCTGATTCAAATGTAGTTGGTGACTGTGAAAGGTAAAATTATTTTATTTTATTTTTTGATGAAATACTATGAATCTAGTAAATTAATTGTGTGAAAATTTGATTGTTATTTTGCTAGGTTGCGGGATGAAAATGGTAATGCAATTGAGCATACGCAGGTCACATATTTTTTCTTTGTTTAAATCCTTATCACATGATTTTATTTTATGTTGTTTTTATTCTATTTTTATTATTATTTTTATTTGTATTAGCCTATTTGTTGTCCATGCGGGCCAGAAAGGAGAGTTCCTACATCATGTGGAAACATATGTAAGAACTAATTTCATGTTCATGTTCATTTTCATATTCATACATTTATGTTATTTATTTATTTACTAATTTTTAATTTTTTTTTATTCTGAATATAGTCAATCAAATGGCTAAAGGAAAACGAAATACCGCCCACTGCCTCCGGTTTTCTGATGACTGGTACGATTACTAATTCCTATTCTTTCAAATCAATTTTTTTCCTTTTTATATGCTGATTATTAATCATTATCCACGTAATTAAAAAAAAAACATTTTCCTTTAAAAGGTTTCATGTTTTTGGAATCGGAAAATGGTCTTTGGGCTTCAATGTCAGCATCGAAGTAAAGCAAGGCTCTTCTATTTCGGTAGATTTATATTTCTTTTATCAATTTTTATACAATTTTTATATGGTTTTGAATTATTTTATTTATTTTTATTCAGAGGGTGGTTGTGAGTCCGGAGAATAAAACTGCGGTATCCAACGACAGTTTCTTACGTGTAAATCTAATTGGAGATTTTGCTGGATACACAAGTATTCCTTCATTCGAAGATTTTTATCTTGTCACTCCTCGATTAGTATGAAGCCCACATTATTTCAAAAATTTAAGAATAACTTTAGTAAACTATATACTAAATTGCATAATTTATTTATTTATTTAGAACGCTAACGGAGGGCCGCCTCAAGATTTGGGTTCAGACTATTCTAGATGGATGTTATTGGAGCGTGTTAGATTTACACTCGATGGACTTGAATGTGATAAAATAGGAGTGAGTTATGAAGCTTTTAGTAGGCAACCTGATTTTTGTGCAACTCCATTAGGAAGCTGCTTGCATGATCAACTTTTTGATTTTTGGGAAGTAAGCGCATTCTATTTTACTTTTATCTTCGGAAATTTTGAAATTTATTTCTTATTTCGGTAAAATATATGAGAAATTGTATTATGTTTTCAGGCAGATCATAATAAAGTGGTTAAAAATGAGCCTCCTCAGAATGTTGTTGCGGGTCGATTTGAAAGGATCAACCAACATCCAGTTAGTTTAAAATTATCATTAACATTTGTTTATTTAGTTCAAAGAGTAGATTTTATGAAACTAATTTTTCAATTATTTTGATCGTTAAGGATGCAGGTCCCTACTCATTCTCAATAGGAGTACCAGAAGCGTTAAACACAAATTTGTTGTTGGAATTGAGCGCCGATGACATTGAATATGTTTACCAAAGGTATATGTTTTCTAACTTATACAAGCATTCATGGTATATAATAATATTTTAGGAATTATTAATTTATTGTTATATTATTTCAGGAGTCCTGGAAAGATATTAGACATTAGAATACCTACATTTGAAGTGT
Organism: Juncus inflexus; assembly: GCA_024447665.1. Classification (NCBI taxonomy): domain Eukaryota; kingdom Viridiplantae; phylum Streptophyta; class Magnoliopsida; order Poales; family Juncaceae; genus Juncus; species Juncus inflexus. Next base: position 481,650 of record JAJHPC010000005.1, read on the forward strand.
TAAAACAATTTGGTACCGCTAATGTGACGGTTAAAAATATAGGCAATCTGGAAGCTTCTTATAGCCTCACAGTATGATTTTCGAAATTTTCATTTTAATATAATTCAAAAATTATAAAACTGATATAATATTATTATGATTTCTCTTACTTCACTTTCTTTTTTATTGCAGTTTGATTGCGCAAAAGGGGTTAGTCCCATGGAGGTAACCATTCCTTTAAACAAATTTCTGTAATTTATTTCGTTCTATGGAAAATTAGAACCTACAGTTAATTATTTCATTACTACTATGTTGATATTTTAGGAACAATTTTTTATATTGAAACCGAATGAGGTTGTGAACCGCATGTTTGATTTACATCCCAACACTGATCAAGCCGGAAAATACAATTGCTTAGGTTTGCATCTAAACTTTAATATATTTTATATTATTATGCAGATAGTAAATTACCTAATTTTCAAATTAATATATTTATTTGATGGATGTACTTGGTTTTGTAGCTATCTTGAAGGCTTCTGATTTCAGTGAAATCGACAGAAAAGAGTGTCAGTTCACTACAACCGCCACTGTTCTTGACAATGGAACCCAGGTTTCTAATTTTATTTATAAAAAAATATCCTTCTAGTTATTTATTTTGAGTCTAAAAATTTGAAATAATCTGTCTTTTGTAATTTTTGAAGATTGTGGTCGCGGATGAAAAAAATAACGGTATAAAGGGTTTCTTTCGAAATTTATGGCATGGTATCGTTGATTTCTTTACTGGCAAAACGTGCAGGTAGTTTTCAAAAATTATTATTATTATTATTATTATTATTATTATTTTTTTTTAGGCAATTACAATAATAACAGCTTTTATTCTCCTAATTATATATATCTTTGTTAAAGCAGGAAAAAATGTTCTAGTTTCTTTGACTTCAAGTGCCACATTCGATATGTCTGCCTAAGATGGATGATTTTGTTTGCATTAATGATGGCGGCACTAGTTGCTGGTATATATTAAATTCATTTTTCTTTAATATTTAATATTAAAAATCTATATACTTCTAAAATATTTATTATCTAATACTTCTATACTATATATATCTTGCAGCCATAATGATAATATGGCTACTCCATCAAAAGGGTTTCTTCGACCCGATATACGATTGTTGGCGTGACAAATTTGGATTATCTGAATACCAAAATCACAAAAGTAAGAAAAACCACCATAATAGACATCATCATCACCATCACCACCATAATCATCAAACTTTCGTTCATCAACCCTCATCTCATGCACATAGAAGACGAAAAACCGACCAATCGCATCACCACGTGCTTCATAAAAATGTTGAATTGGATCTTGAAGCTGGAGACTATTATAATCATAAGCATCATAATCATCATTCGTGGCATGAAGATTCTTTGGGGGTGAATAAAGAAGGAATTAAGCATAAACATTATAGAAGGCATAATGAGAGGTGGATTGAGCCATCTTTGGCCGACGAGGTGCTTGACGAACGTCATATGCATTTGAAGAATTGAATTTAAAAGATGATTTTTTGTATTGTGTGTGTAGATATGGTTTATAAAGATTGAAGCATTATGTTTCAAACAGAGTGATTTAAATTTTATCATAACAATTAATCTATATCAATTATGCTCAATTAATTATTTTTTAGTTTGTTTAAATACTTTCAAATACTCCTAAAATCAATCAATAAGCTGTAAATAATGACACAAATAAAATATTACTATAACCAATATAATAATAATCCAACTGAAATTCCAAAAAAAAAAAAATACAATAAAACAAATAAACCAAGTATTAAAGTCCACCAAGTCTCGCTCACGTATGCAAAATCCAAAAATAAAAAGACAAAAATCCCCTAATACAACCCCATTTCCCCTTACCGCTCACTCATTAAACAAAACCCTCTAATAAACCTTTATTATTCCAACCGAACCGCCCCAACGGACAGGTCAAATCTAATCAACACACATAACAAAACAACAGATAATAATAATATAATATTAATTTTTGGAGATTCCGAGACGGAGTCTGAAATCCTCCTCCATGAGAGGCAGGCCTTCTTTGAGAGTGACCTTCGGCTCCCATTTCAGAATCTCCTTGGCTTTCGTGATGTTCGGCTTCCTCTGACGAGGATCATCTGGAGTGTTCTCCACCATCTTTATCTCCACCTCCTTATTTATCAACTGCAAATTAGAAAAAAATAATAATTTAATAATATTATTGTTTATTATAATACTGATTAAATATTTATCGAAGTAATGATGTTTTATGAAATTATGAAAGAAGATAGAACTAATTACTGACCTCTTTGACATTTTCGGCGAGCTCTATCATGGTAAACTCACCTATATTATACGATGGAAAAGGAATTAGTGTTTCGTATAAAGGGAATAATAGTAATTGGATATATATCGTGATTTAATTAAATTAATTAAGTACCAGGATTGCCGATGTTAATCGGGCCAGTGCTGGGTCCCTCCATGAGCTTAATAAGCCCATCAACCTACATATAAAATAATAAGTTAATTTTCAAGGGAATTAAAAAGTTATATAAATGATTACATTAAGCAAGAAAATTAAATATATAAATAAATAATTAAATACCATGTCAGCAACATAGCAGAAACTCCTAGTCTGAGTTCCCGGCTTTTGCACAGTCAAAGGCTCACCACTACATATTTACCAATTAAACAACATATATATAATTAATTATTTACCTAGTACAAAAATGGTATATTGAGAATTAGAACGAATTATTTACCGGAGTGCTTGAGCAATGAAGTTGCTCACGACACGACCGTCATCAATATTCATTCTTGGTCCATAAGTGTTGAAAATTCTCGCAATTCTAATTTCTAATAATAATAATAATAATAATAATATGGTCAGTCAATATATAATATGAATTAATATAAATAAATAATGTAAAAATTAATAAATAAATTAATAATTATACCAATGCCGTGTTGTCTGTGGTAATCAAACATTAGGGTTTCAGCTACACGCTTTCCCTCATCGTAACAGCTCCTCACTCCTAATAAAATATTATAAAAAAAAAGTTAGATAACATAATATTTAATATTGTTTAACTATATAACTAATTATTAATAAAATATGTGATTTATATATTATTTTATACCAATAGGGTTGACATTTCCCCAGTACTCTTCGGTCTGAGGGTGCTCAAGCGGGTCACCATAAACTTCTGATGTGGATGTAAGTAAAATCCTATAAATAATTAACAAATTAATTAATAAATATATAAGTATTATTATTATATTATTTTATTATTGTAACATAATTTAAATAGAGGAATAATATTATATTATTTACCTGGCGCCACACCTCTTGGCGAGACCAAGCATGTTAAGAGTACCAATCACATTGGTCTTAATAGTCTACATAAAAAACAAACAAATAAATGTTGTTCTTTTAAATTACTGTTCTTAAAATTTGTATGATATATAATAATATATTGCTAAAAATGCGTTCCAAACCTTGACAGGATTATATTTGTAGAAAATCGGTGAAGCAGGGCAGGCAAGGTGATAAATCTGATCCACCTCCACCAAAAGCGTTTCAGTCACATCTAGATTAAATTAAAAAATAATTAATAAAAATGTTACTTAGTCAAATAAAAATTAGAAATACTTTAATTTAATTGACTATTGGGAATTGATGAAGTTGACTTTTATTATTGGTGTATGTTACTTTAACTGTTTATTTTTTTATGTTTTTTGCGTGATTAGATCCGAAAAGTTGATTAGAAGTGCGCATTTTGATATTCAGGCTGAGAATTTGAATTTTGAATTTGAAATTTGAAATTACCGTGTCGAATGAGCTCAAATCTGGGGTGACCGATCCATTTCTTCAGATTGTCTTTTGAGCCAGTGAAGTAATTGTCAGCAACAATCACCTATAAAAAATATAATTAGAAATTAAGAAGTAATAAATAATGTTTGATTTGGTGAAGATCTAGTGTTTTATTATGCAACTGGCAGATCTAGAGTGAGATCCAAAATATTCTTTTCGCACATTTTTGTCACAAAAATTGGGAAATAACATTTTATTATTACAACAAATAACAAAAGTGAATTGATTATTACCTCATTTTTCTCATTTTCCATCAATTTGTCAACCAAATGAGATCCGATAAATCCAGCTCCACCAGTCACAAGAATTCTCATGTTAGCCTTTAAGAATCAAACAAAATTAAATAAAAATTAAAAATCATAAAACATGTACATTATAATCAGATCTAGCAATATTCATCATGATCTACATCCCTGAAAACAAGATCTAAGTCAAACACTCAAAGCCCACGAGATTCCAAGTACAAATTCAGCTCAAAACACAAAATTGACTAGAAAATTCAGATTTCAGAACAATGAAATGCGGCAACAAACCTGGAAGAACTTGGAAAAACGGAGCGGAGATGGAGTGGGAGGCGGCCTTGTGATCTTGCATTCTCCATTGGATCCGTTTGATCCTTCATTTGCTGCCATTTCAATCAAACACTTGATCTGCAAAAAAATCAAACCCAAATCTCTCTTAAGATCTATCTCAAGTAACAATAAAAATTTCAGTCAATGAATTTACCAATGTTGAAATATTCTCTCTAGTTTATAAAGAAATAAAATAAACTTAGATAAGAAAATATGGTCAGATCGAGATTGTTATATAGACCAAAAACCAGTACAGAGTCCCCACCAACCGAAATTATCAAAAGATCTCAAACTTTGATAGAATAATTGCACGATTGGATTAATTTAATTGTGCCAAACATTACTGCTTGCGATTCAAGCAAAGGGACTCACTGACCGACAGCGACCCACCAACGATTCGGATCTCGACTGTCTCCAGATCCGAATTCGGATGAAAAATTTACTGAAAAATGGAGATTTGAGATGAAATGAATTACCTAAAGAGGAGGGAATGAGCTGAATTGGGGGTTTAGGATTGAATTTGGAAGAGCGATTAAAGAGAGATGAAATTGGATTATGAAGAGAGGTTGAAAGTTGAAACTGAGAGGCTTTATTACGACCGGTTTTAAGTGCGTGGACTAGGAGCTCCAGTTAGGAAAAATATTCCTGTAGAGTAAAATAGAATGTGTATGATTTAGTTAGTAAATGACATTATTATTATTATTATTATTATTGTTGTTATTATTTTGGTAACAAAATATGATTCAAATTCGATATATATAATTATATTAACATCTGAATTTGTAATGTTTTGGTTCTATATTATAATAGTATAGTAGAAATAGAATATGAAAGTTATTGTTATGAAAATATCATACTTTTAAGATGATTTGATGTACGATGATATTAAGCAAGTCTTACATCATAATAGAAAAAATCATATATAAAAAATAAAAAATAAAAAATAATGAAATGGAGAAAGAGATGGAGAAGAAAATAGAGGAGCTCGAGTTAGAACTACTTAATGAAGCATATTTCGATACTGTTATTTAGTGCGAAATTCTTATCATGACGCCGGAGAGACTGAGACTGAGACTGGACTTGTCCATTCCCCGCCGCAAAAAGTTAGTGCGAGACATATTCGACGCTTTTGCGCGTTCTAAGCAAACTGAAGATAGTGTTAAAAAGAAGAAAAATAAGGAAAAAGAAGAAGAGAAAATGAGAAAGAAGATAATTACAAGCGAAGATTGGGGGGGAGACGCACTATAATTATGAGTATAATCTTAATCATGATCGCATCATCTGTCATCACTTATCAAATTTGAAGAAAATCATTTATAATATTTCAAGAGGATAACATTTGTTTCTATTCGTCAGTATTTTAAAAGGAATCGCAACCAATTGGAAAAACCTACTAAAACATGGATAAGCCTGACAATGGGTAAGAAACTCTTTTTGATACAATGTCAGCCATAAATGTTGTCATCAAACAATTTCAAAGACATGCAAGCCTTCATAATACTGGTGATTCTCAAATTGATTTGAAGTGAAATATTGTTATGATGTGTGTGATTATTTTTTTTCTTTGAAAGTTATGTTGTGTGGTTATTTTTGAGTGCTCGTTGTGAAATTGCAAGTTTCTTAACGAATATATGCTCTTATGACTAAAAAAAATGTGCACTTTTTATAATGATCAAAATATATAATAGAAAAATAATAATTCTCTCATCTCTACCACATAATATTTACGTAATATGAACTGGTACACCGGGAGCAGGAAAGAAATAATGCTGATTCATCTAATCTAAAGGAAGTTTGATTAAGAAGTTAATTGTTCATGCATGTTACTGGGAGAGTGTACCACGGCTGAGCTGGCGACAGTTTAACAAACATTGACCCTTCTATAAAGTAGTACTTCAATTCATTCATTTACAATTACTAATTCATTATCGGTTCGGGTCTACAGACTACAGAGTCACCGACACACTTTAGAATCCAGTACTAAAAAATCACTATGTCAGATGATTAAATTGCAATTATGCCATATTGGTATAATGGGTGAAAAACTAAATGATCCGAATTGTAAGTTAGTTTGGTGAGTTTGATAGTGACGGGACTGCCAGCATATTCTTAGGATAATTTTTTAAAAGCTTTTACTTCTTTGATAATTTTCTGCATTTGCATCCCTGTAAAATTTCTTTATTAATTTGCATTTTTTGTTGAAATATCTATCAAGATATTTGAGTGTAGATTGTTTTTTTTTTATGTAGCAAAGAAAGGGTGGAAATTGCAAATAAACCATTTCATTTCATGCCGTTTGCATGCCATGCATAATGTGGCACGATTATGAAAGAACGAGTCAAATGACTATTATCTCTCTCAAATTGACTCTACAAATTATTTCACATTCTAATCCATGGACTTCTTTTCGCACCAGTATTGAAATCAAATGGTATGGTAACTAGCAGTCAAAACTCCATGTGCTGTGATTCTTTGCAATAGTTAATTAATTAATTAATTAATAGTTACTGGTACGATAATCCGACCCGGTACCACCACTGGTCGGTGATTTGTTGATCAAACTTAAATGCAGTTTCTGAGAAATTATTAGCTGCAAGTCCATCGTGGCAAACCAATGAAAACTTGCCACGTGTTTGATCTGATGACGTGTCCCAAAGAAATTATGTAAGGAGGTGTCAATGTCATCATATAATTTTATGACTATATACTTTCTAGGAAGCTGTAAAATTAAAATAATTGTAATAAGGCCCCACTCCCAAAGTCCGATCCACCTGATAAACTTCTGATACAAGGCAACTTCTTTCTTTTTGCTTAAACAATCCTAGTAATACCATGAAATATATTTTAGTGATGGTTTGAGCTTTGATTTGAAGTCGATTATATCGGACTCTGATTAGATGGGGAATTAATCTGGCAAAATCAAGTTTTAAATATTTTGCATTATTAATTAGACTTGAATAATTCTGTGTTAGTAGTCAGTTTACTGGAGAAATAAATTTGTTTGCATAAATGGCAGATCATTCTGAAAAGTGATATAATAAACCGACAGATGAACAAGCTGGAATTTATTCAGAGTGATAACTAATTTAGTTGGTAGGATCTCCCTTTCCTAACTAAAAGTGAATAAACACCACCTCTTTCTGAACTAAAAGCGAATAGATATCACCTTTTTCCAAACTAAAATCTTATGATATTAGCAACTTATTCACATGGAAAGAATTTATCAAGAATTTTATGGAGGAATTTTTGCAAGCTTAATCCTGTGTCAAAATAAATCACTAACCACATTCATAAGTTTAAAATTAAAATATATCACCAAAACCATGTACATATGTACTATACTATTGTGAAAAGTGGTCCCACAAAGCAGATATGTATATAACATTATTCTTACAGGGGTTGTTTATACAATATATGCTAATAATATTATATATAATCAAGCATAGGTATTGACCGTATTGTACAACTTGTCCACTAAAGCTAACAAGCCTAACATAAGAGATTTAAATTAAAAGAAACTCATATAAGAGATCATTTAGGTTTGGAACTGAATAGTTAATTTTAATATGGACGGATCATTGGGCAAATGTTTCACAACGTGCCACCAAAATTCAACTACTGCATCCAATTTGGAATTTTAAATCTGATTTCAGAATTGGGGCAAGCAATAGTATAACTGATAGTTGGATCTCAAGACTACATAATTTGGTAGTTTCTTTTGCCTTACAGAGAAAATGATGGGTGGTTTAATGTCCCCACGATGTTTAAAATTTAAATACGGACTTCAAATTCTGTATAAAACCGTATGGTCTATGCAACAAGTCTCAACTTTATTATAGTCTACATTCTATTATAAAACGTGCAAAATACAGTATAATGAAATGGGAAATGGGTATGAAGTTAGTCAATTCATTTGGCATGGTTCACCAACTGGAGTTTTACCTAACCATAGTCATGGAAATCCAAAACTACATACATTTATTATAGCAATAATCTAAGTGGTCTTAGTATATTAGATATATATCAATACATACTAATATTTAAGAGTAAACTTAGTAACTAGGGATCTAAGTACCGATACCTCAGTACATACTGGACAGGTCCAGTACAAATACGCCTACATACGAATTGCATGTTCATTGCCCATACATAACAAAAAATGTAATCTGACATATTTACAATCTACTTAAAAGATTGCTCAATTCATTGCCCATACACAACAAAAAATGTAATCTGACATATTTACAATCTACTTAAAAGATTGCTAAGACTTACTTGTAATCGCAACTTGTAACTCGATCTTCAACTTTATATTTAAAATTTGAATGGTTGCAATTTGCAACTATTCTTAAAAAAAAATACTTAAAAGACTGCTGAGCAAAATAAGAGAGCTGCAAAATAGAGTCAGAAAATCAAAACTATATATATATATATATATATACTATTTAGTAGAGGTTGACTATTTATTAGTCTGAGATCGAGTTTTCCTCGGTGAGGATCGAGTTGGCTGTTTCTTAGAAGGAATTATTTTCTTCTTTTTAATTGTTTGGATTTCAGCATCATTACCTGCTTGATTTAAAAACAATAATTAACAAATATACTTAAAAAAAGAACAGATAATACTAAAAATATTACCTTCACAACCAGGTATTATATCGGTGGAAATACATGCATTAGAAATGGATTTGATTTTCTCATTTTCTCTATCTAAACTTCTTTTTCCTGAAGAACGAGTTACTCTTCTTGGTACATCAACTGAAGACTTCTCAGAACCGGACTCCAAATCCAGGTTTTCAGAATCCGGGAAAGTCAATCCCAGGCCTGTTTCAAAAACCGGGAATTGGAATCCCGTCTGGATTTCAAGTACTGGAGATCCAACGGTCAAAGAAGCTACAGCTGCACGAGCAGCCAATGGGCTTAGAAAAGAGGTATTTCTATTTTCATTTTTTCCTTTTAATTGATTAGTTTCTTGTAGATTTGTTTTACTTTTCTTTTTTGCTCCCTTCTGATTGGCTGTAAATAGAAAATAAGTCAATAATGTTTCTTTTTTGTTGTTAAAAAATGAAACAACTTAAATTGAACAATAATTACCATCTTTAACTTTAATAAAATCATTTGAGCAATCTACTCCATCAGCAAGTTTGCTAATCTCTTCCACTTGCTTTTCTAACAAGAAATTCAAATCCAATTCGTTTTCACTCAAATCATGAAATTCCAATTCTGCCCTTGGAGCTGTAGATTCTAAGAATGCTTTAAAAGCCGTGTGGGATTCGATTTGTTTATCTGAGAGTCGCATTATATGATTCGATGGAACCTTCACTGTTTGATTTTTTATATTAGGAGAGAGATATTTAAGTTCAAATGTACATCTGCATAATAACCTGTCTGAGTGTCTCACTCTATTTACCTGAAAATTAAGAAATAAGAAATAAATTATATACTTTTATAACACGTATTGAATTTTTAAATTTAGAACTAGAATTATAATTTATACCTTTTCAACAACAGCATCAAAGAATAAGTCAGAAGGATTATTATTATTATTATTATCGTTATTATTATCATGCAAAGCAAGAACGCAATCTTTTTCTTTAATCTTTGAACACTCGCCCGCTTGGAGAAATGCAGATCGGAAACGTAATTGAGCAAAACAATCTTCTTTGTTTGAAATTATTTCCTCCTCTTTGCAATTTTCAAAAGAGATGATTATGCCTGAACAAGGATCGTCTGAGCTGAAAAGTAAAAAATCGCAAGGAATTTAAGAACATTTTTTCTTCAATTTTGATTTGTAAATGAAATTGTAGTAGCAGAGATGTACTAAGCCTCATTTGAATCATATACGGTGATTTATCTGCCACAATTTTTAAAATTTCTACTTAAAATTTTTTATTCTGATATCTAATCAAGCAAGTTAAGCTTGATATTACAAAAATAACCTAAAAAATTTGCGAAAAAAGGCAACACAATTAGAATAACGCTGTTCAAGCACACAATCAAAAGTACGATCATGATCAGATACTAACAGAACCTCAACAACACGGATTAAAGCACTATTACAAACGATTAATCACCAAAATAACACAAAAAAGATCGGAAACAAAACAAAAGCAAAACCTCAAGGTAATCCGACAAGGATGCCACGATCCGTCCTGCCGCTTGAATTCGAGCTCCATCGAATCCATCGATCCTGAATCGACGTCACCCCGTGGAATCAAATCAGCAAACGATAATCACTAATCAATGAATTACAGAGAGACATCGCCATTGCTCCCCCTCTCTATCTCTCCTTCTTCCACTTAAACTGGTAAAAAGTAAAAACTGTCCGTCTTGTGTTTACACAGTTCTTACAGTTACAGTTACAGTTACAGTTACAGTTACTTGCGGAAGATTATAAGAGGTGGGTGAGTGCCTGTACATCTGGCTATTCAACGGTTGTGATTTGATCATAGTAATGAGGGAAATAGAAAAGAATTGCTTCCTATAACAAACCGCTGGTGTAATGGAAGCAATGATAAGGCCCAAAATAATGGGCTGAATAATTGAATAAACTTATTTTTCCGTTTCATTGACTACGACTACGAGTCAAAGATTTTTCATGATTTACGTGGCAGATAATTAGATGGTCATTGCATGCACGCTGCCACCTTTCCTTTCCTCTTCCGAAGTCTTTATCTTGCTCTCTTCACCTCGCCAAATGTTCTAAAATAAAATCAAATAGATGGAAATTAAAGAAAAAAAAATGGCGAATTTGAGCCCTGCTTTTGCCTATACGGTGGTTTATGTGAAGGACGTGGCGAAATCCGTCGCTTTTTACGCCTCTGCTTTTGGCTACAATGTCCGTCGCCTCGACCAGTCTCGCAAGTCTCTCTCTCTCTCTCTCTCTCTCTCAAATAACAGAAACAAATCATGCAGTATATGGTAAGTTATTAACGTCCTTATAATTTTTCGATTAAATTCACATCAGGTGGGCTGAACTGGACAGCGGGCCAACAACCATAGCTTTCACGCCTCTCCATCAGAGAGAAACTGACGCTATAACTGGAGAGGTCCAGTTGCCGGAGTCGAGGAACGAGAGAGGGCCGGTGGAGATTTGCTTTGATTTTGCTGACGTGGATGCAGCTTATAAAAGAGCTATAGACAATGGAGCAATTCCGGTGGGTTCGCCGGAAAATAAGAACTGGGGGCAGAAGGTTGGGTATGTGAGAGATGTTGATGGGATTATTGTCAGGCTTGGGAGTTTTTTGGAGGAACCTAGGTCGAGTTAAGTGTAGAAATTAGATGTGAGTTTAATAAATAATAATTGTGATGTTAGTTATATGTTTGTATATGTATCTGTAAATAATGTTTCTGATATTGTTCTCTGTTTTAAATTAAACGAATCTAGTATGATCTATCCATACTTTGTATTTTATAATTTCTAGTAAGTACCAAATAATTAAGATAAGAGAAAAGCAGTTTCATAAACTTATTAAGATGCTAAATGTTTATCATTTTTTCAACTGATCATGTTTCTTCTCTAACTATTACATGTATATATTTCAATACAAATCAATTCCTAACAATAATGCTAGAAATCCTTTTTAAACTTCTTAATTATAGCATTTCTTGTGAGCGTTGAACCAATTTGCCGATTTTCTTGTTAAACTCGGCTCTTCTCTCCCTCCATTCCTTCTGCAAAAAATTAAAAATGTAGGATAAAATTTAATATAGTCAGGTACCCGAGTTTTATAAGCTTTTAATTAAAAAAAGGGTTAAAATTAAAACTAGGGGAATGAGATATAATATGATTGGATTATTGCAGCTGCATCAACATTTGCCAGAGATTCATCATTAGGACTTGAATGCATGACAATGATGCTCAAAACAGTGCTTTCTACCTACAAAAATACAACGAAAAACTCTCAATGCTCAAAGTATAGCTATTAAAATAGCATAATCAGAAAAGGAATACAAGACAAAAACTGTCGAAGTACAGCTATTTTGATGTTTCATTATTCTATAGAGAAACAAATTTACTAAAAAGATAGATTATAAATATTTTATTTTGGAGATTTTAAAATCATGAAATCATGCCTACTTTAAGCCCTGGCCCATTAATAAAAAAAAATATAGAGGAACCATGAAATCATGCCTACTTAAAGCCCTGGCCCATTAATAATCTATTACATTGGATCAATTAGCTGAGACAAAATTAAAGCCTATCAGTCTAATTTATACACGGCCTTCGGGCTGTGTGTTTCTAGCACCTTCTTGTAGAAAAACATCACCAGTAAATAAATAAATAAGAGCCATTTCAAACACAAAACAAGGTTCGATTCGAACCAGCGAGAAAGACCTCGACCACCTTCTTGTATTATTCTGGACAACTCCAGTACAATACAATTCCACCCGCCACTTTCTCGTATCATCCACCTCATCCAATCCAACGCTCCACATCTCTCCTCGAACCTTCCCGAACTACTCTTCTCTTCTCCCCTATAAAAACCCCAACACTCTCTCTCCCTCAATCCATCGTACAAACAATCACGAAGCTCACTGTCTGAAAAAAACTCTGTAAAACAACTCTCAAAGCGCACAAACAAAGCTCTCGGAAAACTCAAAAGCTCGTAATCTTTGTTTGATAAAGTGATATGGCGGGGAAAGGAAAGGGAGAAGGGCCGGCGATCGGGATTGATTTGGGCACGACTTACTCGTGCGTGGGAGTCTGGCAGCATGACCGAGTGGAGATCATTCCGAATGATCAGGGAAACAGGACGACGCCGTCCTACGTGGCGTTTACCGACACCGAGAGGCTGATCGGTGATGCCGCCAAGAATCAGGTCGCCATGAATCCTACCAACACTGTTTTTGGTAAGTTGCTCTGTTTCTGAGTTCTCTGTTTTTAGTTAATTTTTGGGATTCGTGGTTCATTAAGTTCGGAATTTGTATATGATCACTCACTAAAGGTGTTTTCAGAGTGAAAAGATTAATATGTTAATTTAGCTTAGGTTGTTTACTGGGTTGTTAACTTAATTGAAGTCTGAATTCACACATTTGTTATTTCAAAATTGCATACTGAAAATAGATTAAGTAACATAGTTCTTGATTTGTGTTTATTTTCATCTTTGTAAATCTGATTCTGACTCAATTTTCTTATGCAGATGCGAAACGTTTAATCGGACGGAGATTCAGCGACCCATCAGTCCAAGCTGACATGAAGCTCTGGCCATTCAAAGTCATCCCCGGTCCAGGCGACAAACCGATGATCGTCGTCCACTACAAAGGCGAAGAAAAGCAATTCTCTCCAGAAGAAATCTCTTCCATGGTCCTCGTCAAGATGAAGGAGACGGCCGAAGCTTTTCTTGGGTCTCAAATCAAAAACGCCGTTGTTACAGTTCCTGCCTATTTCAACGATTCGCAAAGGCAAGCCACAAAGGATGCCGGTGTAATTAGCGGTTTGAACGTGATGAGGATTATTAACGAGCCGACAGCTGCTGCAATTGCTTACGGTTTGGACAAAAAGGCGAGCAGAACAGGGGAGAAGAATGTGTTGATTTTCGATTTGGGTGGTGGGACTTTTGATGTGTCGATTCTGACGATCGAAGAGGGAATTTTCGAGGTGAAGGCGACAGCTGGCGACACGCACTTGGGAGGCGAGGATTTTGACAACAGGCTGGTGAATCATTTCGTGCAGGAGTTCAAGAGGAAGAACAAGAAGGATATCAGTGGGAATCCAAGGGCTTTGAGGCGGTTGAGGACCGCTTGTGAGAGGGCGAAACGGACTTTATCCTCGACCGCTCAAACTACGATAGAAATCGATAGTTTGTATGAAGGGATAGATTTCTACGCGACGATTACTAGGGCGAGGTTTGAGGAGCTGAACATGGATTTGTTTAGGAAGTGCATGGAGCCGGTTGAGAAGTGCTTGCGGGACGCAAAGCTGGACAAGACCGCGATTCATGATGTGGTTTTGGTCGGAGGATCCACTAGGATCCCGAAGGTTCAGCAGCTACTTCAGGATTTCTTCAACGGAAAAGACCTTTGCAAGAGTATCAATCCTGATGAGGCGGTGGCTTATGGTGCGGCCGTTCAGGCGGCGATTTTGAGTGGGGAAGGAAATGAGAGGGTGCAAGACTTGCTTCTTCTTGATGTGACTCCGCTTTCCTTAGGTTTGGAAACTGCGGGTGGAGTCATGACGGTTCTAATCCCGCGGAATACTACCATTCCTACGAAGAAGGAGCAGGTGTTCTCTACTTACTCGGATAACCAGCCTGGTGTACTGATTCAAGTCTATGAAGGTGAGAGGTCAAGAACAAAGGATAATAACTTGTTGGGCAAGTTTGAGCTTACCGGAATTCCGCCCGCACCGAGAGGTGTGCCTCAAATTAACGTGACATTTGATATCGACGCGAATGGAATATTAAATGTATCGGCTGAAGATAAAACAACTGGTCAGAAGAACAAAATCACCATTACTAATGATAAAGGCCGGTTGAGCAAAGAGGAAATTGAGAAAATGGTGCAAGAGGCTGAGAAGTACAGAGCACAGGATGAGGAGCACAGGAAGAAGGTCGATGCGAAGAACTCGTTAGAAAATTATGCGTACAACATGAGGAACACTATTAAGGATGAGAAGATTGCGGGGAAACTTGGGGCTGAAGATAAAAGGAAGATTGAGGAGGCGATTGAGGAGACGATTAAGTGGCTGGATCAGAATCAGCTGGCTGAGGTTGATGAGTTTGAGGATAAAATGAAGGATTTGGAGGGTTTGTGCAATCCGATTATTGCGAAGATGTATCAGGGCGGGGCTGGACCTACTGGAATGGATGAAGATATGCCGAGCGGTGGAGCGAGTGGTGGTGCGGGTGGTGCCGGCCCGAAGATCGAGGAAGTGGATTAAAGGGGGTTTAGTAAGGGTTTTAAGTGGGTAATGTTTTGGGTTTTTTTGGTTTGGTTTAGTGTGTTCTGAATAAAGAGAAGGTCTTGAGTTGTGCGATGGAGTGTGTTTAGTTGCTTAAGAGGGTTGAGTAAGGTTTTGTTTATGTATATGTCTGTTCTAGTGTGTGAAAAATAATAGTCTAAGTTTATTTCAATTTCGATGTTGTAGACTTTTTTTTCCCTTCTCAATGTTGTGAAAAATAATAGGTCAAGTTCCTTTCAATTTGGATGTTTTTGTTGACTGGTTTGTTTTTTTTCCCTCAATGTCTTGACTATGCAAATTCAGACAAATTTATGCTGAGAATGCAAGGCCAGACAGACTTACCCTGAGAGAGGGAATTCGCAAGCTAAAAGTAGTTTCAGTCTATCCTTGTATCGTACCTTTTTAAAAATATATTTTTTAATTTTTTTTTTTTAATTTCACTCTTCTTTTTTGTGTTCACCGATATATGTTTCTGTAGTTTGATCATATCTTTTTGAAATCGAGAGTATTCTTTTTTGTGTTCACGATATATCTTTCTATCTTTCTGTAGTTTGATCATAACTTTTTGAAATCGAGTATTATTAGACATATTGACACTCCATAACCTCTTTTACTTTTCCACATATTTATATAACATGAGCATGGCCAAGTTAAGAAATTTTGGCCCAATTAAGAAATTTATTATGTTTAATAGAATTTCAGTGAAACAATTCGCCTTTGAAACTTCAAAAAAACTAAAAATTTATTATGCATTCCAAACGTTAAGCTCCGTTTGGGAAAAAGGGTTTTCTGGATAAACATAAGTCCACCACAAATTTATTATAAAGGTCATTAGGACGCAAATTACACAGGCTCCAGTTTGGTAGTCTATTACAATTATGAACTATTCAGAAATTAGGAAACCTTTTTGTTTATCTGTTTGTCTGATTTCTTATTCTTTTGAAGGATTTGGCTTTTGTAGTTAGTTCACAATATCATAACGTCCTCGGCTTTGTCTCCTTCATTAGGTTCTCGTCTGAAATCATTATTAAACAGAAAAAGACCAGATCATGAATAATGATGATGAGACCAGTGTTCTAAAATGCGGTCCAGGCGGCCGCCTAGGCGCTAAGCGGGAGCAAACCGCCTAGAAATTGTGCAAGTCGGCAGTCTGTGCGTTTTGTCCGTCCAGAAACCGCCCAGCGACCGCCTAGACCCACCTAGGGCCGCCCAGCGGCCTATTTTATTTTTTTCCTTCTCGGCCCCGGCCCGGCCCACCTTCTTTTCTTTTTTATTCTTTTTCTTTTTCTTTTTGACCTGGCCCAAATTTTCCTTTCTTCTTTTTTTCCCCCCTTTCCTTCTTTCTTCTTTCTCCCGCCAAAGACCACCACCATCTCTCAGAGAAATACTGGCCGCCACCACCAGTCCATTCTGTTCTTCCTTTCTCTCTCTGTCATGAAAAATACTGGCCGCCACCACCGTCAGTCGCCACAAAAATTATACATAATATATAAAAATACTTAAAAAATATAAATCCGCCTAGGTCTAATTAATCTCCGATTAATCCCCGATTAATCCTCGATGGTCCCGACCGCCCGACTAGCGCCTAGTGCATTCTGTAACATTGGATGAGACAATCAGAATATTCTTTTATGTAAAAAAAGACTAACAATATATTAGAAAGGGAGGACCGATACAATTAACTACGACAGTAGTAGACTTTTCTTTTTAATAATTCATTGAAAATAAGAACCTATATTATTCAAAGGAAAAAGAGGGAGAATAGGAATTTCTAGCAAGCTATTGGAGTTTCCAACCAAGATGAAACTGTCATGACTCATGGAAGTGTTCAAATTAATACTCTAATCTAATTTTCTTATTAGATGCTTAATGTAGATGCAACGAATTTTAACTCGTCAAAATAAAGAAAAAGAAATGAAATGATCATAGTACAGATTGGAAGGAAGAAAGCTTAATTAATTAATTAATTTATATTTTTGACAATACTTGGAGATGGGGCTTTAATTTATTATTGAAAATAATTAAAGACGGCAGAAAGGGTTAATAAAAAAAAAGAAAAGAACAACAAATCGCCTCAAGAATAGAAGAAAAAAAGGAGATTTAAAAAATTGAAGCTGAAATTGTAAAACAATGTATACAAAATTGTAGAACAACCAAAGACCATTGTATTATATATAAAAACTAACGACTCTACAAAACTTGATCTCAAAAGACAACATATCCTCTTAGTTATCTTATACCATTCAAAACAAAGAACACAACTCATAAACAAAATCTTTCTTCTCTTTCAAAGAGCACTTAAATTTTCCTCAGTCTCTGCCAAAATGAACGGCCCTGCCGTGGGAATAGACATTGGTACAAGTTACTCTCGTGTGGGGGTTTGGCAGCACGGTAATGTGGTGATTGTACCAAATGACTATGGCGACCTCAATACACCCTGCTATGTAGCTTTCACTGACACACAACAGCTTATTGGAGACTCGGCAATGAAACAAGCTACCAGGAACCCCATCAACACTGTCTTTGGTTTGTACTTGTATTATCATGTATCAACTCTAAAATGATATGAATTCTATATGCTAGATGAAGATAATTTCTCTATTATAGATGCCAAACGTTTGCTTGGCAGACGCTTCAGTGACGCCTCCGTCCAGAATGATACTATGCTATGCCCATTCAAGGTGTTTGCTTACCCCGATGACAGACCAATGATCCAAGTCTCTTACAAGGGCGAGGACAAGCAATTTTCAGCTGAGGAGATCTACACCATGTAGCATGCTTATCAAGATGAAGGAGATTGCCGAGGCCTACCTCGGTTCAACGGTGGAGAATGTAGTCATCAGCGTGCCAGCGCAATTCAACTTCTTCCAGCGCCAAGCCATAAAAGATGCAGGCATCATGGCCGGTCTCAATGTTATGCGTCTGATTAACGCTTACACTATGGGCTGGATACGAGGGCAAATACTGTTGGTGAGAGGAATGCTCTAATCTTTGATCTTGGTGGTGGAACTTTAGATGTGTCCCTTCTCACCGTTGAGGATGGCATTTTCGAGCTCAAGGCAACTGCTGGTGATGATCATTTGGGTAGTGTGGATTTTGATAATCGGATGATGTACAACATAATTAAGAAGTTTAAGAAAAAGTACAATAAGGATATTAGTAGTGACCCCAGAGCTTTGAGGAGACTCAGAACTGCTTGTGAGAGGGCAAAGAAGGCTCTCTCCTCCGCTACTGAGACTGAAATCAAGATTAATTCTCTCTCGAAGGATATTGATTTCGACTCAACCATTACCCGTGCCAAGTTCGAGAAGCTGAACATTGATTTGTTCATGGAGTGTACGGAGTCAGTTGAGAAGTGCTTGAGGGATACTAAGATGGACAAGAGCTCAGTCCATGATGTTGTTCTTATTGGTGGATCAACCAGGATCCCAAGAATCCAACAGCTCCTTCAAAACTTCTTCAGTGGCAAGGAGCTTTGCAAGAACAACTCGGATGAGAATGTTGCCATCGGTGCAGCTATCCGGGCTGCAATTTTAACTGGTGAGGGCAATGAGGAGATACAAGATTTACTTCTATTGGATGCAACTTCTCTCTCACTTGGTGTTGAGACAAATGGCAGTGTTATGACTGTCTTGGTTCCAAGAAACACCACCATTCCAACCAAGAAGGAGCAAGTCTTCTCAACCTGCTATGACGACCAACCAGGTGTACTGATCCAGGTTTATGAGGGTGAGAAAACCAGGACCAAAAACAACACTCTTCTCGGTACATTCGAGCTCACCGGCATCCCTCCAGCCACAGGATGTGTGCCTTGGATTACAATATATTTTGACATTGATGCAAATGGTATATTAAATGTCTATGCTGAGGACAAAACCACGGGCCGAAAGAACAAGATGACCCGGGCTAAGGCCGGAGAAGTGATCAATATACAGGTGCAATTCACAAATTCTTATTTTCATAAGCAAATGAGCTTTACTTCAAAATTTCATTAAATAAAACAATATAAGTCAAAGGCAACCCCATCTGACATCTCACACACACAATATAAAAGGAAAGAAAACTAATAATAAAATAAAATATTTTCGTTGCCCTACACAGCCATGAATAATTATTATTTTTCATTCTTTTCTTATTTTTGTAAACAAAGAAAAATCATGTAAATACAGAAAAATATATATATAATATAAAAATTACACTTGGAAGGGGACATTAAGCCCTCTCCATATTTCTTAAAAAAAAAAAAAAAAAAATATATATATATATATATATTATAATAATTAATACATCTTTCTATGTCTACAGGAGATTTCTACTAGTGGCCCTCTTGTTGTTCTTGAACCAGATAATGGGACACAAGATGATAATGAATTAGGGACTCAATTTGAGTCCCCAGCAAGGCAGGACCTGTCGGAGCATCTAGAACATATTTCAAGGGCGATTATGGACGATAATTCTGAGAGGGATAAGGATATAATGGAGAATGAGGTTGCAATGGTGCGTCTAGTTCATGATGATCAATGAATTTGCTGGAGAGGATGAGATTGAAAATGTGCATTTCGAATTGGAGGATAAAATCCGAGCCATGCATTCCAAGAAAATATTGGAACATTATGTAAACGGTATTTTAGAACAGATAAATCGTTGTCCTGCCCAAAGGCGTTCAGATGATGTGAAGAATGAAGTAATATACGTGGCTGAACAATTGGTCAAGTGGATAAATGGAAACCCATTTCCTACAGCTGATGAGATAAAAAACAAGAAGAAGGAATTGGAGGTTTTGCATGAAAAATGGATAGAACAATACAACGATATTTATGGGTTCTACTGGTATTTTCTCTTGCAGCTGCCTTTTCTTAAAAGCAAGAAGTGTTTAAAATGAGAAGTATATATGCAAAAATATATGTAATAAGGTACAAAGTCTTGCGGTGCCACTTTGATTACTTCTTGACAAAATTGTCTAAATTATTCACCATGATATCTATTCCTGGGGAGAAGTGTTTTTGTAGGTACAATGATTTCCGGTGTACCCTTGACCAGGATTACCGCAATTCTTACCACAAGCCGGTTCGTCATTATTATAAATATCCGGATACTTGATTTTGGCGTTTGCACGAGCGAAGACAGAAACAAAGCTCCAAACACGAGGAGAAGAGAGAAGCTGAAATTTTGAAATGTATATCTTTATCCCTATTTTGAAGAAGTAATTAAGAAAGGATGATGAGGAGTAGGGTTTTGTTTGATCTATAAATAGGGAGGGAAATTGAGATGGAATTTTTTTTATTTTTTTTTATTGTGCTTGGTTTGATGGAGTTAAAGATATTGTATATAAAAGCAGAAGGTGGTCCGTGAGATACAATACAACCACCGAGCGCACTTCAAATTAATTGAGGAGAACAGTATATTTGTATGATTATGTTCCTTCATAATATTTTTTTCATATGTTTCATTGATTTCTCAAAATTATTTACATATAATGATGTAGGCCTCAGATTCATGAGCCCCACCAGCAAGGCCCACACAAGATGAGATGATGAGCTACAATATACGTCACGTTGATGTAAAAAAATACAAACGGTTTTTTTTTTCTTTTTTCAGAAATAGAAATCATTTTCTCAAAGTAAATGGGTTTAATTATATAGGTAGCAGTACAATCCGCCCTAATCTCAGTTATCTACAATAATATGAGAGATTAATCTCGCTCCGCTTCGGTATGACACTTTATTTTTTGCAAATTACATCATCCGTTACCAACAAAAAAGAGAATAAATAATTTTTAAGAGAAAAAAATAATAATTTGATATTAATCTAAAAGTTTACTTGTTTGAATATAATACACTAATTATGTATGATATATAGATATACTTATTATCAATTGTATAGATTCTTTATAAGATCTTCTATGAAAATCTTTATTACTTTTTTCCTACAAATGCTACTGACAATTCTTATTTTCTTGTAAATATTATTGACATTTGTTATCTTCCCTGTGTATATTAGATTTAAAATTACAAAGCTACACCTGTCGATATGATAATTACTAATAAATACGGACATAAAAGCATCTACAATTCTAGATACTTATGCTTACTATGGGGCAAAAATAAATAAATAAATAAATATTGCTTTAGTTCAAATATAAATAAAGAAGAATGGAAATGTAAATAAAATCATCAAAATGAATGAATGAATGGTAAAATGATTTTTTTTAAATAATTTATTATATAAGAAAGATAAAATAACATTTTACATAATATAAATTATGAAATAAAATATTTTATAATAAAATAATACCATAAAATATTCTTAAAATGTTCATACAATATATTACAAATACAAAAAAAACACTTTACCTAATATTTCGGCTTTTGAAATTTTCCCTTTTATTTATGAGCACATCCCCACATTTTCCTTTCAAAAAGATAACTCATACCATCTTATGAAAATTTTGTTATGTTTTAAAATAAATGATGGGTTATTCATACAATACAAATGATATACTTCAAACATGACTTGCTATATTAATTGACATATAGATAGATAGATACAAAAAAGTGTAACAAAAAATCCATGTATGAGACGCGTGTCAAATTTTTATGCTAGTTAAAGAATTGTATATTAGAGGAATTGAATCTTTTGTGAATGTTCTTCTGGTTGTTGTCTTGGCATTTGGGTGAAACATAAAGTTTCAATAGACTTATTTTGTTTCTTTAGTTTCATCTTTTAAGGCTTAATATTGATTATGTAAACCACATTTTTTAGTGTTTGGTGATGGGTATGTAAAGGGTTCAGCTTCAGCTGGGTGTTTCAGTTTGGTTTGTTTAATTTTGGGTAACAAAAAATTATGAGATGTCAAATTATATGCTAGTTTTGTGAAACCAGATTTATTACAAGGATGTATTTGAAAGAAGGCAAAAATTATTATTTTTTTGGAACAAAAAAGGGAAATTTGCATTCATAGTTTGCATTCTATACTTTTGATTACGAGGAGAGGAGTTTGTTAATCTTAAAAGTTTACTTTTATAATTATTTAATTTACTAAATTTACTTAAATCAGTGAAGGAAACACAGAGGGTATTTTTCATTAGCCATATGAGTAACATTTACAAGCATAATGACAAAACACAATTATATTTCATAGGAGGGCAGACTATTTCATAGTAAGGCAGACTATTATCTTTTCAGTAAAAAGTAAGGCCTTAAATTAAGATTGGATTAATAAATTTTCACATTACATAATAAATACAAGAACAATTTACTCCCCACAGTACAAAAACAGTAAACCCTCCTTTTCCTCAGAAAAAAACAACAAATTCCGTCCATACAATTCGACAACAATTCACTAAAATCATCAACCACAGATTCCAATCAAGCATATACACAATCCGAAACTAATTATTACCACAAAATCATAAATATAACATCCAATGATTAAATCCCTCCTTTTACAGCTCCAAAACCTAAAAACATGTATTCATTCACCCATCCAAATCCCCCCCAAATAAAACATTACAACAATCAACCAATACCAAATGCTCTCTAAAACATCAAGCATTATCAATCAAACCCACCATCAAATCCCAAATTAGTACCCAAATTCCCCACAAAAATAATATTAATTTTTTATTCAAGTCCAAGATTGAGGGGGTCTCATGGAGACATGAACCTCATGCTCTTCCTGCCCAACCCTAAATTTCGGTACCATAATCTCCAAACCCGTACCGCTCTCATCATAATACGCTTCCAACTTCGCGTCTTCAGGAATCCGCGTCGCCAGCTGGATCTCCCTCACAAACTCGCCAGGTGGACAGTGCTCAGCCGTCGGATCGCTCAGCTTGAACATCCTATCGTGCCTCTTGATAAAAGGCATTCTACCAGTGCTAACGCACGATATTTTAACAAGGCCATATGTGAGAGTGTTTCTCCAAGAAACTTTGACTCTTTGGAGATCTGAAAAGGGGAGGCTTAGAATGATTAAATATCCTTCTTCGTCTTCATAAATGGATTTTGAAGCGGTTACTGGACCAAAATTGGCTTGTCGCATTACGCCTGAAAAGTCGTTTACCCATGCAGGCTCAATTAGGGTTGAGTGAGAGTGGTGGTTTAGTTCGATTTCTTGGTTTAGGTCTTCTTCCATTGAATGAGGGGAAAAATCTTTTCGTCTTTTAGCGGTGTTACACATTGGAGTTATTTCCATTTCTTGGTTGTGATGGATTGATGAGTTGTTTGGGTTGTGGGTTGAGAGATTGAGACCCGATCCGTTAAGATGCTTTTTGTTGGAATTGTTGTTATTATTATTATTATTGTTGTTTTTTATTTGGGCGGGCCTTTCGAGTTCAAAATCGGTGCTCGGTAAATTTCTCCAAGATTCAAAATCGCTCGCGTCTAAAGGAATTAGAAAGTTTACCTCACGGCCCGTTAATTCAAACCATTTTTTTAAATCGGATTCATTTACTGAGGTTAAATTGGGCGATCGAACTATTTCGATTCCGTGCAAGCATTGAGGGTTCGATAAACCTCTGTAATGCTTCCTTTGCATTCTGTGAGACCTCACAAACCCTTTTTCAACGCTGAAAGGAAACTGAGGCTCGCCGAGTCTCGAATGGCCATTCATAAAGCTTCTCAATTGCATTTTACCGAGCGAATTTTCAGGCCGTTCTTTGAAAACCCACATGTACATGTTTTCCATGTCGTGCTGAACCAAAAAAACATCCAAGTTCAGATCGGATTTGGTAAAACCAGAGAATCCGGTCGAGTCGCAAACTACAGTTTTGCCCTTGGATTTTTCAGCCAAAACGGGTTTGAAATAGTAATTAAAGAAGAACCAAGCACCCCAAATGCTGTCTCCTCTTTTAGCACACTTACGTGAATTCGAAGTACTGCTGCTATTATTGCTCGTGGAACTCGTAGTAATTTTCGGATCGAAGATTTGAGATCCTCCGAGACCCACATCAAGCATGTCACACGTGTCAGCAGGCCATTGGCTGGCTGAGGGCTGAGGTGGCGGTGACCGCTCGATGTACACCGGCTGGTTGATATCAACCGGGCTCGGCATCGAGATTTCCGACTGGATAAGGAGGCTTCTCGCGCAGTCGAGGTGAGGCCCGGTCGGATCCATGGTGAGGAGGGTGGAAGGGTGGTGGCGGCTGTGGATTTGCATCTGGTGGTGGTGGTTCTCGATGGACAGAGCTGTTAGCAGAGGTTCTCCCATGGTTCGATGATTAGAGATCGAGATGGAGATCTCGTTTTCTTCTTCTTGCCGGGTCTCCGTTATTCCTCCGTTTCCTTATCACCCACTCCTCCTGCTCCTTGATTTCTACTAACGGGCGCACTCGCATCGATCGGGTTAGAGTATTTTGTACCGGATTAGAGAGATCCGAGCCATGAGGTGAAGCAGGCAGGAAAGGGGATCTGAAACCAAACCCTGAAGCGAGCCCCGAACACCACAACACTAATTGGCGCTGTAGGAAGAGTGACGGAACTCGGAGAGGGCACGGGAAGAAGAGCGGAGAGAGCTGGCGGCCTCCATGAAAAAGGAGAGGAGGGGGAAAAGGAAAAGGAAAAGGAAAGAGGAGTTGACGGTAACGACTCCTGTTTAAAGATGATGTGCGGTGTGTGGTTGGGAAACGGCGGATGGGATATGAGGGAGGAAATATCTCTCGCTTGGGCTCGGTCTATATGTCAGCCTCTGTTTAGTTTAGAAATAACTCGTTTCGTATTTCTGAATACAATATTTGGCATCAAAAAATTTCAAAATAAATATTATTGATATTCTTCCTTGTCTTTAAAATTAGATGACACATATCAATTTTATTTTTGGAATGTAACCGATTAGGCTACTGAGACTTTCATTAAAATTTGAATAAAAGAAGCCATAAAGATTACTTGCAATCAACATCCCTTGAACAAGGATTTGAAAGCCTAATCTACTAGCATTCTATTGCGAAACTAAAAAAAACTAAGAAAAAAATTAGTCTACGCTTTGCCTTGCAAACATGGTTGCTTGTCGATTTTTTTATCCTTCCAGATTCCATCCGCCGTCTTTTCCAAGCTTGTGTCGCTTGTGGGCTTCATCAATAATTTTCAAACAATCGTATTTAATGTTTCTGAAGATCATGAAATTTCTTTCCTTTCGCAGCTACCAACATATAGCTGAGATTCTACCGTTCTTTTTTTCATGTCATTTTCCAAATATTTGGACATCCACCGGACAATCTAAATTTTGTGGTGGTACTTTGTAAAATTTCCCGCATGTGTTTATGCCATGGCTCTTTTGTGAAAGTGTAGTCTCCATAAAATTTTATTTTTCTATGCCAAACTGACGGAATGATCGACTCTGTGGGTTATTTTAAGAATAAATTCGGCTGTTATATTATTTAGAGCATTAAAATTTATTTGGGTCACTTTTGGAAATGTTCCAAAGAAAATATGTTACATAAATTCAAATTTATTAAGGGCATATTGTAAAAACAAATATTAAGGGCAAGATCAAATAATACGCTGAAACAATCCATCGTGTAATTCATAATCATGAACCAAGACCATCTATCTATAAATCATCAAAGAAAGGCCTACACCAGTTGAAACCTCTCAGCAGAGACGTTAACTGACGGTGACGGCCAACAGAACCCCACATCGTTGGCCCTATTCAATTATCAGCCCCGCTCGGTCAAACACATTCATTCCCACTTCCCCTCACAACATTCACAACCTTTTACTGATTTACTACGTGCCGCTTCACACTCGCCTCCGAATAAATAATAACCAGTAAGACCGTGATACGTCGGAAATTTGTAAGCGAAAGTACAACTCGTGAATGTTGCTTCTTCTTGTTTGACTGGATCCATAGGTTATTAAGTTGAAATATGAAAAGTGGGACCCAGTTTCAGTGAAAGAGTTGTTAGATATTATATAAGTTGAGAATCTATTCTATTTCTATATAATAGTGTGACTTGAAATTTGGAAGTCAGCAATGGTGGCCTCTCAGTTCACAAAAGGGTTTTATATAAGCAGGAGAGCAATTCAATATTGATATTTCAAATTGTCTCGGGTAAGGAATGGGAAAATTCAACGTAAATCCATCCATGAGCAAACAAAATGAGGGGCGTAATGGTATTTTCATCCCATCCAATTGCCCCCAAAGAATCCGTTACGTCTTTAAACATGGGCTTTGATAAGGGCCTTTTTATTATGTTTATTACTGTTGGCAAGTTGCGTTGGTTACTTTATATTTGTTTCACTTTCCCTGCTCTTATCAGATATTTAGGCGTGACAATTTGTGACCAATAGCAGTGATGGTTGTTGAGACTGCGAGAAAAATAGTACAACTAATAAATATATTTTTTCAAATAAATATTATTATACATTATATAGATATGTTTTTGATATTTGGTGTATGTAATCTTAAAATACTTTTTAAAATATATCACCCTGTGGAAATACAACCAGATCTGCAAACAAGTGGGGCTACAAAATACAGTAATTTTGAAGCTGGACCTGTTTGATACTTTGATCTGACTGGATTTTGCGTGAGCATATATATAAGTTATCAAATCATCCTGACTTCTTTAATATTCTTTAACACATTTTTTATAAGTCGGTTGCAGATTAGATAAGCATGTCAAAAGACAATAATGATCTTAAGCTTTATAAAAATAAATAAACAATAATATCTTTCCAGCTTTTTTTGATAGGACAATGTCTTGGGCCAAACTATAAACCTAACTCAGCCCTTAAAAAATATCCACCCAAGCCCATTTAAACTGAATAATTTGCAATACACACCTGAATTATGCTATTATAACACAGATGTCAAATACTACTATCAACAAGGATTATGTTGTAAATTTATAAAAATGCAAAGACAATGAAGGAAAAATAATAAAAAACTAAAAAGAAAAAGAATAATGTAAAAAAAATGCTTACCGTACTTATACGAGCCGTATTGCCAGCCATTTATTAATTATCAACAAGACATGGCGACCTTTTCTGATGACAGTATTATCATACTGATAATTCCTTCTTAATTAAAAACTCAAAGCATGGTTTCTAATTATTAGTCTGTGTACCAAACTCACCAGCAAATAACTTCGCATCCAACACGGTTCAAACTTCTTTCAGATTTCTCCCTCACTTTTTCAAAAATTGCATTTAATAATATATCTGCGTTCAAAACCGTCGCCGGCCTTCTTCCCTGCCTCCGGCGAGATCTCCGGCGGGGACATGCCGGAGTTCCACTCCTAGCCATGAGAAAAACGCATCGGTTCCTAATCGAGCGAAATTACAAGCAATTGATACTTCTAATCGCTATTCCTATATTAATTCTGCCACTCCTGTTTTCTGCTCTAGCTCCGAGCAAGCCGCGAGGCGGAGATGTACGGATTCCGGTCCCGCCGAGACTCGCCTACATGATCTCCGGCGGCTCCGGCGACTTGTTACGTGTTAAGAGGTTGTTAATGGCAGTGTACCATCCATGGAATTGTTATTTGATTCGTCTCGATCTGGAAAGAGAGAGGAACGAATTCATGGAGTTTGTGAAATCAGAGAGAGTAATTAGGGATTTTGGTAATGTGAGATTAGTGAGCGAAGCGAAACCTGTTTCTGCAAAAGGACCGACTGAAGTTGCAGCAATGCTTCAAGGAATTGCGATTTTGTTGAGAGAGTTTAAGGATTGGAATTGGTTTATTAATCTCAGTGCTTCTGATTATCCATTAATGTCTCAAGATGGTAAGCTTAATCCTTTTGTTAGGTTATTTCGGTTTATGTTCTGCTATAATTAGCTTCATTAGTTTTGTAAATGTGCAATTAAATGCATGATTACTTGTTTTTATTAATCATATAGATTTACCATAATTAGTTTTACTATAGTTAGCATAATTAGTCAGAGCATAAAAGGATGAACATAAAATTTGGATTTAGCATGAAAATTGCTTATTAATGCATGGTTATTTATATTTATTTTTTGGCAGATATTCTACATATTTTCTCATATATACCAAAAGAATTTAACTTCATTGAACACACGAGCAATCTTGGTTGGAGAGAGTAAGTTTATAATTTATCATATTTTCATAATTATTTTCTCATATTTCTAATAATGACATTTTTAATTTAGGTATCAAAGAGCGAGACCTATGATAGTTGATCCAGCACTTCATAATTCAAATAAAACGATTTTACATTCTATGAAAGAGAAAAGAAGCATGCCTTCTTCTTTCAAGCTCTTTGTAGGTATTATTCTATTTCATATTATATTATATTTTCAACTTATAATCTCTACACATATTAATCCAATATATTTCGATAGATAATTCCAGCAGTGAACAATTTCATATCTTTTGCTAATTTTATTAACTTGAGTGTACTGGATAAATTAGGGCATAAAAAAAATCCACAAAAATAATCTACAAATTGATTAAAACGAGTTAAATTCACTTTGCTTTTTTTCTTCTATTTAAGAATAGAGGGGCTTGCTTGCAATTCAGGCATAATTCAGGGTCCTTTCCGCAAATCTCCCATTACTTATAATCATCTATGTAACTAAAAATACTTCAAATTTTTCAACACAGGTTCATCATGGGTAGTATTAAACCGCTCATTCCTACAATTCTGCATACAATCCTGGGACAATCTTCCTAGGATGCTCTTAATGTACTTCACAAACTTCCTCTATTCCTCAGAATCCTACTTCCACACGGTAATCTGCAACTCCAAATACTTCCAAAACACCACAGTAAATACAGACCTACGGTTCATGTTATGGGACAACCCTCCAAAACTCCTCCCTGTAAATCTGACCGTTAATCACTTCAATCCGATGGCTGAGAGCGGTTCAATATTCGCTCACCCGGTTGAGGATTCGAGAGTATTGGATAGGATTGACGAGGAATTGCTGGGAAGGAGGGGAAATGACGGGTTTGTCCCTGGAGGGTGGTGTTTGGGGAAAGGGTTGTTTGGGAGGGATAAGTGTGGGGTTTATGGGGATAAGTTTGTTTTGAGACCCGGTGGTAATTCTAGGAAGCTGGAGAAATTGTTGGGAAAGCTTTTGGAGAGCAGTAGTTTCAGGTCTAAACAGTGTAAATAGAATGATAATAATGAGGAAAAAGAGTTTTGTAAGCAATTTTGTATAATAATTCGTTTATTTTTGTGATTTTTATTCTTAATACTGGTGTTATGTTTTGCTGATTGGGGGAAGGAAATACACTGGGCTGAGAGTCTTCAAAAGGCCTGCTTTGTTACAAGTCTTCAAAAAAGGAAATTATATAATACCTTATCTGTTTTGTAGATATTTGGGCCGAGAAATGTATAGCAGGCCTGTTTTGGCCCATGTATTGGAAGAAGGAAAAAACCACACGATTGTTACGCGCGCCTTTAGAACTTTTTACAAACCAGGAAATATGTCTCTACATGGAAACACAGTACTGAAGATTATAGAAATAAAACATTCCTAATATAAAAAAGAAATCAAATCGAGAGTGTGAAATCGAATCACAAAACAAAGACGGGCGTCAACTCGAAGGTTCTGGAGCCGTCCAGACCTTTCTCCATCGAACAAATCACGACCGTCCATAGGCAGTCGGCTAACAGATCCAACGGTCTAAATCAGCTCAGAACCTTCTAAAACCTCTCTCTAATGGAGCTTTACCTTATAATTTATATATATATATACACACCTCCCCAGCTTCCTCCACAATTATTCCATCTCTCTCAAAACCTAAACATCAATTCATTCTTTCCCTCTTCTTTATTCTTTCTTTCAAATTTTGATCTAGATCTGAGAAATGGCGAAGGAAGGACCGGCGATCGGGATCGACTTGGGAACGACATACTCTTGCGTGGGGGTGTGGCAGCACGATCGGGTTGAGATCATCGCCAATGACCAGGGAAACAGGACCACGCCGTCCTACGTGGCGTTCACTGACACCGAGAGGCTGATCGGAGATGCCGCTAAGAATCAGGTCGCCATGAATCCTATCAACACTGTTTTCGGTGAGTTATATCTACTCTGATTTGTTTTTATCTATGTCAGAAGGTTTAGATCTGAATCTGTACTTTAAGAGCCGTTATTGTATGATTACTGTTAGATCTATTTTATTAGTATGTGCTAGTATGTTTATGTTAAATTAAGTACGTAGGTTTGCATGAAATATCTGAATATCTTACCTTAAATCATAGCGAATCACTTGAGACAATTGCTGAATATTAGGGCATGTTTGTGAAAACTTAATTAACACAAAATAATTACATTATGTTGTTTGATATCGAATTAATGCAAAATAATAACATGAAGTTGTTTGTTATCAGCTTGTTTTGTTCAAGTTATGTGCTGGAATTCTAACCTAGTCTTTTCTATTCTCAGATGCCAAGCGTTTGATCGGCAGGAGATTCAGCGATGCCTCAGTCCAGAGCGACATGAAGCTCTGGCCATTCAAGGTCTTCGCCGGCCCAGGCGACAAGCCTATGATCGAGGTCTCCTACAAGGGAGAAAACAAGCAGTTTGCTGCTGAGGAGATCTCCTCCATGGTTCTCATCAAGATGAGGGAAATCGCTGAGGCTTATCTCGGTTCCACCATCAAGAACGCTGTTGTGACCGTCCCTGCCTATTTCAACGACTCTCAAAGACAAGCCACAAAGGATGCCGGTGTAATTGCCGGTTTGAATGTGATGAGGATTATTAATGAACCGACAGCTGCTGCTATTGCTTATGGTTTGGACAAGAAGGCGACAAGTGTGGGTGAGAAGAATGTGTTGATTTTTGACTTGGGAGGTGGGACTTTTGATGTGTCGCTTCTGACGATCGAAGAGGGTATTTTTGAGGTGAAGGCCACGGCTGGTGATACTCATTTGGGAGGAGAGGATTTTGATAATCGGATGGTGAATCATTTTGTTCAGGAGTTCAAGAGAAAGAACAAGAAGGATATCAGTGGAAACCCGAGAGCTTTGAGGAGGTTGAGAACTGCTTGTGAGAGAGCGAAGAGGACATTGTCTTCGACTGCTCAGACCACCATTGAGATCGACTCTCTCTTTGAGGGAATTGATTTCTACTCAACCATCACCCGTGCGAGATTCGAGGAGCTTAACATGGACTTGTTCAGAAAGTGCATGGAGCCGGTTGAGAAGTGTTTGAGGGACGCAAAGATGGACAAATCAACCGTCCATGACGTGGTTTTGGTCGGTGGTTCCACCAGAATTCCAAGAGTTCAACAATTGCTCCAAGATTTCTTCAACGGCAAGGAACTTTGCAAGAACATAAACCCTGATGAAGCCGTTGCTTACGGAGCAGCTGTCCAGGCCGCCATTCTTTCCGGCGAGGGCAATGAGAAGGTGCAAGACTTGCTTCTTTTGGACGTCACTCCTCTTTCTCTCGGTCTTGAGACAGCTGGTGGTGTTATGACCGTCTTGATCCCAAGAAACACCACAATCCCAACCAAGAAGGAGCAGGTCTTCTCAACCTACTCTGACAACCAACCTGGTGTGCTTATCCAGGTCTATGAAGGTGAGAGAACCAGAACAAGAGACAACAATTTACTCGGTAAATTCGAGCTTTCTGGAATTCCACCGGCCCCAAGAGGAGTTCCTCAAATCACGGTCTGTTTTGATATCGACGCAAACGGTATTCTCAATGTTTCTGCTGAGGATAAGACTGCCGGCTTGAAGAACAAGATCACAATCACGAACGACAAGGGCAGGCTCAGCAAAGAAGAAATTGAAAAGATGGTGCAGGAAGCCGAGAAGTACAAGTCAGAAGACGAGGAGCACAAGAAAAAGGTCGAGTCGAAAAACTCTCTTGAGAATTACGCGTACAACATGAGGAACACGATCAAGGACGATAAGATTGCGTCCAAGCTGGCAGAGGCTGACAAGAAGAAGATTGAGGAATCGATTGACGAGGCGATTAGCTGGCTGGAAGCTAATCAATTGGCTGAGGCTGAGGAGTTTGATGATAAGATGAAGGAGTTGGAAGGAATTTGCAACCCGGTTATTGCAAAGATGTATCAGGGAGCAGGTGCTGACATGGCGGGTGGAATGGATGAGGACGGTCCAGCGCCAGATGGCAGTGCCGGCCCGGGTCCTAAGATTGAGGAAGTCGATTAAGTGTGAGGTTGAGGGGATGGGGTTGTTTTGGTTGGGGGTTTTGTGGGGGTTTTGGTAATGGGCAATGGCTGTTGAGCTATCTGCAATTTTGAGTTTCTTTTTTTGGTTTTTTTTTTCAGTTGGTAGTGTGGTTGTTTTGATGTTTTGAACAATTTGATGTTGGAACAAGTATTTTGATTTTTAGTTTATGTTTTGCTGGATAATCGTTTTGCCTTCAATGGCTGAAATCTGAATCACCAGATGTTCTCAAAATCTAATTTGACTACAGTAACTTGCAAAGTCTTTATAATCATAGATTCGTGAGTATATAATAAAGAGGAAAATTTCAAAATAAGCCAAATTGACATGGCAAAATAAAGAGGAAATAAAAAAAAATAAGCCAAATTGACATGGCAAATTTGAAAATTTCCTCTTTATGGATAATCTACGAATGTACAAAAAGAATTGTCACAGAAAACTTCTTCAAAACTAAGGTGCCCCAACAGGCGGGTATTATATTTTGACAATTTTTTTATCCATTCTTAGATTATCCTCTGACTCGATGTTGATCTCTCTCTCATTATTTGACCTTTTATTTTTCGTTTTACTAATTCTAATTTGACTACAGTAACTTGCAAAGTCTTCATAATCATAGATTCATAAGTTCATAATGAAGAGGAAAACTTCAAAATAAACTAAACTTACATGGCAAAATAAAGAGGAAATTTTGAAATCTCCATACGCCTCTTTGGCGGCTTAGTTTTGAAGAAGTTTTGGCAGGGATTTGACCAAATGAAATTTGCCATGTTCCAATTGGTATATCAAAGTTCAAGAAAATGAACCATTTATCTTTGCTTGATTTATCAAAGTTTCAGAATATTTTTCTCCTAAAGTCTAATAGAATTTGATTAGCAAGAACTACTCAAAATTGATTAAGAACACAATTAATTGATTTACTCCAATTCCTGAAATTGATCAAGTATTGTTTTAGAACAATGCATATATAATCTTTTGACAATTTCTTTTATTTTTTATTTTGAGTCCCGGTAGGCGGATTGCCTACTGAATATTTTCATTTAATAGAATAAAAGGTCGAAGTTTTAGAGATACATGGATAAAAAACAATAATTAGATTATACATTCTTAGATTATCCATCTTTTATTATCCATTCTTAGATTATCCTCTGACTCCTGTTAATCTTTTCTTATTATTTGACATTTTCTTTTTAGTTTTACTAATTCTTTTGTATAATAAACAGTAATTAGCCAAAACTTGTTATCTCATGCGGTAAGACATCCCTTCTAACTTTGGAAGAGACCCGAGTTCAAATTTTCCGAGTTCAAATTTTCTTTTTTTCTTTGTAAAAAAAAGCTTTTGGGCTGGGCATTGTTAAAAAGAATAGGAAAATATGTATGTTGGGCCAAGATCTGAATTGGACAGGCCGAAGTTAGTTTTTGATAGGTTATGTAAATAGTTAGGATGCAATGTCTAATGATATCGACAGAAAAAAATATTACATACTATTGTAAAAATCAATCTAAAATGATTTATCTACCCCTATAAAATAGATACATGTTTTATGGAAATAATCTTAAAAATATTTATTGCAATAAATTAGAAAGATTTGTATCCTCTAACAATACAAAATTGGAGATATATTTTAGTCATGTCAACATTTAATCAAACAAAATTGGAGAGAGATTTGTATCCAACTTGGTTATTCTTCCTCATCTCTTTAATTTACTTAATTGCACATTATTTTGAATTCTTGTTCTCCCTTATCTTAAAAAAGAGTATTATAATTTATTTTGAATCAAGAATGTTACTAATCTTAATATTTTCATCTTATTTTTATTATTTTAAAAACTTGTTGAAATATAATTTGCGTCTGAGATTTATTTAAAAACATTAAGACTGATCTTTCAATAAATTATCACGTGAATTAGACACAATATTGTGGATTAAGCACATTACATAACTAGATTCAATAGAATTATTAGGCACAATATTATCAATAGCTTAGTAAGTTTTCACAGCCTCTTAATTCGATACAAAATATTCACTCAAACCAATTTCATTGAACTATTTTCCAATACAAGAATTGGTACCAACATTCATATACGACTCGTAAGTGCTCAATTACGAATTGGTACACTGAAATCCATGAACTGTATAATTATTATATATAATTATATTAAAAAAGAGTAATAATTTGAAAATTAATTATTGTATTCAATCTGATTCTATTATAAAAAAAAGTTATATTTGAACATAATCAATGGCAAAAAAATATACTATAAGGAGAAGTCTAGTGTTTTGCAATTATTGACTAAAGAGTCATGAAAGATGGTCAAGGGCTGCAGAGAGAAAATAATCTAATGCTAATTAATTCTCACCGTTGAAAATTGATTCAAAATTATACTAATTGATTTTGAGGTAATTTGGATTCTACTTTCCATAAAACATATATATATATATATTTAATAGGAATAAAAAAGTCATTTTAGATTAGTTTTTCTTAAGATATCATTTTCCGGAATAACAACTTTAGATAAATGAAAAAGTTTCACGTTTGAATGGGGGCTTTGAACCCTCTCCAGATTTCTTCAAAAAAAAAAAAAAAAAATTAAGCCCCAAACAAATCGACCATACAAACCTGGGCAAAAACAGTAGCAAAGAATTAGAGACTCTGAAACTGAAAATTCAATAAATCAATCGCAAACAAACCGTAAGCTTTCTCCCATCACATATCGGGAGAATGCGGAGTTCCACAACAACTCTGGTCTCTCTTTCAAAACTCTCTCAATGCGAATCCAGCCCACAACAGATCGATAAAAGAGGGCTACAAATCCCTCACTGCTACAAACGGGAGCCATAAGAGCAAGCAGGAAGTGGGGATGTTTGAATTTGTTATCTGGTGGGAAAGGTGTAAGAGGGTCTTTGGAGATCGAAAGACATCGAATGAGGCGTTTATTGAGGAAATTAAGGAGGAGCTTAGCCTTGTAAGAGAGAGTGATTTTCGAGAGGTGAAGTTCTTTCAAAGGGAGATATAGAAGAAGAAGAGGCGGCAGATAGAACGAGATGGTCAAAATATTTTTTGGGGGAGACAGTTGTGAGTTGTTACTTCAAAGTACAGTTGTCGTTAGATAGTTTTCATTTTCGGCCAGATTTAATGGGCCTCAGATTCTTTTTTGCTTACATTAGCATAGAAAAATTGTAAAAAATGTAATTACATAGATAGATAAATAGTATGCTGATGTAACAAAACGTTAACTTCTAATGAAATTTTTTAACTTTGGATGAGTGACCTAGAACGGTAGAATCCTCTCCAAACTTTCTCAAAAAAAAAATAAATAATAAAATAATTGACCAATTAACTAGTACATGATCTGATATATGAATTGGTCATCTCAGTCGAATTTATTGAACCTATTATATATTGAGTTTATTGTATAATACGAATACTAAAATGGCTTTTGCTTTCCCAAGAGCTGGATGGCAAAGGAGTATCGAATCGATAATGGATGGAATAATAGAGCTTGGAACAAAATACTAATTAAAAACATGGATCGACATAAAAACATGGACCGAGAAGCTTCCAAATGCCAATTATACGAGAAGTTAAATAAAGGATCAAAAGCAACACTTGAAAGTGGAACAATGAACATTTGGAAGTGGTAGATAGTGTTTAATAAAGTATCAAAAGCAAAACTTCCAAAAGCAAGTCTTTAATAAAGCAATTCATAAATAGTAGAGGGTTAGGATGGAACAATGAACATTTGAAAGTGGTAGACAGTGTTTGGGACTCCAGCTTCCCCCCCAATTATTCCATCTTCACAAGACCTCGTCAATTCATTCTTTTTAATTTCTTTATTCTTTCTCTCCTTCAAATCTGTGAAATGGCAAAGGAAGGACCGGCGATCGGGATCGATCTGGGAACGACTTACTCTTGCGTGGGTGTGTGGCAGCACGATCGTGTTGAGATCATCGCCAATGATCATGGGAACAGGACGACGCCGTCCTACGTGGCGTTCACTGACACCGGGAGGCTGATCGGAGATGCCGCTAAGAATCAGGTCACCATGAACCCTGTCAACACTGTTTTCGGTGAGTCGGATATACTCTGATCGGAGATGCCTCTAAGAATCAGGTCGCCATGATGTTGTTTGATATCAAATTAATACAAAACTATAACATGATGTTGTTTATTATCATCTTGTTTTGTTCAAGTTATGTGCTGGAATTCTAACATACTTCTTTTCTATATTCGGATACCAAGTGTCTGATCGGCAGGCGATTCAGTGACGCCTTGGTCCAGAGTGACTTGAAGCTCTGGCCATTCAAGGTCTTTTCAGGCCCAGCTGACAAGCCGATGATCGAGGTTGCCTACAAGGGTGAGAACAAGCAGTTCGCCGCTGAGGAGATTTCCTCCATGGTTCTCATCAAGATGAGGGAAATCGCCGAGGCTTATCTCCGTTCCACCATCAAGAACGCTGTTGTGAGTGTCCCGGCCTACTTCAATGACTCTCAGAGACAAGCCACAAAGGATGCCGGTGTAATTGCCGGTTTAAACGTGATGAGGATTATTAATGAACCGGCGGCTGCTGCTATTGCTTATGGTTTGGACAAGATGGTGATGAGCGTCGGTGAGAAGAACGTGTTGATTTTCGATCTTGGTGGCGGTACGTTTGACATGTCGCTTCTGACGATCGAAAAGGGTATTTTTCAGGTGAAGGCCACGGCTGGTGACACCCATTTGGGAGGAGAGGATTTTGACAACAGAATGGTGGAACATTTCGTTCAGGAGTTCAAGAGGAAGAACAAAAAGGATATCAGTGGAAATCCTAGGGCTTTGAGGAGATTGAGAACCGCTTGTGAGAGGGCGAAGAGGGCTTTATCTTCGACCGCTCGGACCACTATTGAGATTGATTCTCTCTTTGAGGGAATCGATTTCTACTCGACCATCACCCGTGCGAGATTCGAGGAGCTGAACATGGTTCTGTTCAGGAAATGTATGGAGCCAATTGAGAAGTGTTTGAGAGATGCAAAGATGGACAAATCGACCGTCCATGATGTTGTGTTGGTCGGTGGATCCACCAGAATTCCAAGAGTTCAACGATTGCTCCAAGATTTCTTCCATGGCAAGGAGCTGTGTAAGAACATTAACCCTGATGAGGCCGTTGCTTACGGTGCGGCTGTCCAGGCCAGCATTCTTGCCGGTGAGGGCAACGACAATGTGCTTCTTTTGGACGTCACTCCTCTTTCTCTCGGTTTTGAGACAGCTGGCGGTGTCATGACTGTCTTGATCCCAAGAAACACCACTATCCCAACCAAGAAGGAGCAGGTATTCTCTACCTACTCTGACAACCAGCCTGGCGTGCTTATCCAGGTCTATGAAGGTGAGAGAACCAGAACAAGAGACAACAATTTACTCGGTAAATTCGAGCTTTTTGGAATTCCACCGGCCCCAAGAGATGAGCCTCAAATCACTGTATGTTTCAACATTGACGCTAACGGTATTCTCAACGTTTCTGCTGAGGATAAGACTGCCGGCTTGGAGAACAAGATCACAATCACAAACGACAAGGGCAGGCTCAGCAAAGAAGAGATTGAAAAGATGGTGCAGGAAGCCGAGAAGTACAAGTCAGAAGACGAGGAGCACAAGAAAAAGGTCGAGTCGAAAAATGCTCTTGAGAATTACGCGTACAACATGAGGAATACGATCAAGGACGATAAGATTGCGTCCAAGCTGGCAGAGGCCGACAAGAAGAAGATTGAGGAATCGATTGACGAGGCAATTAGCTAGCTGGAAGCTAATCAATTGGCTGAGGCTGAGGAGTTTGATGATAAGATGAAGGAGTTGGAAGGAATTTGCAATCCGATTATTGCAAAGATGTATCAGGGAGCAGGTGCTGACATGGCGGGTGGAATGGATGAGGACGGTCCAGCGCCAGCTGGCAGTACCGACCCGGGTCCCAAGATCGAGGAGGTTGATTAAGTGTGAGGTTGATAGATTGGGTGGTTTTTTTGACAAGTAGTTTTGGTTGGGGGTTTTGTAGGGTTTTAGTAATGGGCAGTGGGCGATGGGTGAGCTCTCTGCAATTTTGAGTTTATTTTTTGGTTTATTTTTTCAGTTGGTAGTGTGGATGTTTTGAACAATTTGATGTTGGAACAAATATTTTGTTTTTAGTTTATGTTTTGCTGGAAAATTGTTGTGCTAATTTGACTGCAGTAACTTGCAAAGTCTTCATAATCAAATTGATGAAGAGGAAAATTTCAAAATAAACCAGATTTACATGGCAGAACAAAGAGGAAATTTTCAAATCTCCATCGGCCTGTTTGGAGCCTTAGTTTTGAAGAAGTTTTGGCAGGATTTGACCAAATGAAATTTGCCATGTTCCAAAGGGTATATCAAATTACAAGAAAATCAAACATTTATCTTCCTTGATTTATGAAGTTCTGAATATTTTGCTCCTAAAGTCTAATTTTTGAGCTGACAGCTTGTACTGTTCAGCAATTTTGTAGTTTGTGTGATAATAGAATCCGAATAGCAAGAACCATTCAAAGTTGATTAATAACACAATTGATTGATTTACTCCAGTTCCTGAAATTGATCAAGTATTATTTTAGAACAATGCATATAATTATATTTTGAAATTTTTTGTATTACCATTCTCAGATTATCTTCTGACTCGTTGTTAATCTTCTCTCTCATTATTTGACCTTTTCTTTTTCGTTTTACTACTTCATGTTTTTCTAATAAACAGTAATTAGATCTTAATTTCATTTCGACAATGAAGATTAATTTCTTGTTTCATCTTAATAATTCTTTGTAAGCATATTAATCATGACAAAATATTCTGAAATTGAGCTTATCGACAACCTGATATGATCATAAGAGGATACTTCAAATTACACTATTTCTCTCATTTTATTTCCATTATGAAATAACTGAAATTACTCTGTTGTGATAGCTGCCTTATTGGTTTTTGTTTGGTGTTTGATCTGATAAGTTGAACCGTACCATGCTATCAATCCAGTAAGATAGTATGTTCTTTTACTGTCTTTTACATAATTGACCCAATTAACTAGTACATGATCTGGTATATGAATTGGTCATCTCTTGTTTCAGTCGAATTTATTAAACCTGTTATATATTGAGTTCTATTATATCTACTAAAATGGCTTTCGCTTTGATAGGGAAAGAGAGAAATTGGTAGACCTGAATGGACCGAAGTTCAAAGGGCATATTTGGTGTTTTTATTACTGAAATTTGGTGCAAAGGAGTATCGACCCGATGATGGAAAAATAGATATTTTTGTACGTTTAATTTTATTTATTTAATGGTATCTCAGAAGGCTATCTCGCCTTCTGAAACTTAAAAAAAAAAAAGATAATGGAAAAATAGAGCTTGGAATGAAATAAAGAGGCACGCCAGTGGCATAATAGGTCATTCCCCCATCATAAAGATCTTTATAATCTGTACCAAGGTATGACATAGAATTAATTATAGTAAATTTGTTTATACAATTTTTATTGACTATTAACTCCACTTACCAAACATATATATTGTGTAATTTATGGTGTACTGCAGAGTGCAAAATAACCACACAAGCGCGGATCTAATCAATATAGTTGGACACAGATTTGCATAAACTAGTCAAATATGTATATAAGTGCACTGAAGTAGATAGAAGAAAAAAAAGGGAAATGAGAGATATGGAATCAACGCCGATATTATTGCATTCAAGGAGTTCGAAGGATTTACGTTTGACGATTATGATAAAGCGACAACACTTTTCATCTCAAGTCCTGAATTTCGGAGGCTTTTCTCACATTTGAGCCCAATTAAAGAGCAATTGGATTAGGAAAAGAATTGATGGTACGTGAGTTTAGAATGATTTGGAGGTTTGGTCATTCACATTTTGGAAATTGTTACATTAATATTAATAATTAATATTAATATTAATATTAATAATAGATTTAAGAGTTAAAAAAATTTCTTTCATCATATTAGCCACGTCATTATCTAGTCATGTCCCTTTCACAGAGTAGGCATGTTTATTTCACATTTTTGTGATTGTATCATACTAAATCAATTTTATTGCGTGAGCTTTCTAAAAAATCATACAATAACAGTGTTGGACAGTATTCTCTTTTCATTTGTCTATTTATTCTTGGTTAATGTTAAAATTAAATCTAAGTGACCAAATTTTTTTATGTTGTGGTATTTCTAAATAGCTGAACATAGTATATGACTTTTTAGTGACCACAATGAAATTAGGTTGAGTTATTGGAGTGAACCGAAATATCCAAATTATAAAGATGAACCCAAATATACAAAAAGAACGAGTCTAGGTGAAATTGATGTGAACAAAAAAACTTTTTGTAAGCAACACTGGTATGTGAAATGAACCTAACAATTTGTTCTTTGGGCCTACAAAATAATGCAAAAGAAGAGTTTACAAGAACGTACTTTTTGGCAGTAACCATAAGTACATGAATTCAAGAAATAAAAATGAGTGGTGGTATGCTACTATGTTACAATTGAAAGCGTTAATATCTACAGACGATAAGTATCGGATATCCTCTCAAGTTATTAGAGACAAAGAGAATAAGCCATATAGGAGCAATCAGTCAATAATAATGTGAAAATAACTCATCGGATAGAAGCAGAGATGCCTTTGAGGTAGAGATTAAATTGTGACTAAAGTGTACACTAAATTATTGTCATGTTGCATCTAAAACATCAGATTATTCAAGATTGATAAAATTAAATATAGAATTATAATTGGATTCACATTTTTTATAAATTTGGCATGATACTTTATGATATTAACTAGACACATACAGACTTAATACCCTTTTAGTACTGGATGCATCTCCTTTTAAAACTACCGACCCTTTGATAAAATTCTATCAGTTAGAAATTAGAATTATCTGTTAAAAAATGAATTCTAAAAGCCCCGTATTGCATCTCTCAATTATTGAACTACTGAATACTAACATCAATTCAATAATTTTGTCTGAATCAATATGGTTTTATTCTCAATCTATAATCCTTTAATATGTTCTATCACAAAATTTGTGCATTTTTATAAAGCCCAAACAGCATATTTCTGTTGTGGAAAAGGAATAAATTACAAGAAACAAATAAATATCAACCGAAACAGAACCACACAAAAGCTAAAAGAAAAAAAAAAGATTTGCACCTTATGTTTGAACTATGTTTTGAACAACCAAAAAAAAGCTCCTCAAGGTCTGGAAACTAAGGGGTCAAATGTTAATTTCTAAAATGCAGAAAGACCCAAGAAGTTTTGAAAATCACCAGCCCCTCTGTTGATCATATCCATGTAATGCTTAAAGGATTCCTGTCTCTGTAACCTCATCTCTCCATTGAACTTCTTAATGAAAGCTTCAACCCTTGTATTCAATTCATGAATAGTACAATTCTATGAAAATGCTTATGTAGCTCGTTTTGTGTATTATGGAAAGAGTCAGGTTATTTTTATTTTGGAAATAATTACATTACATGTATTTTGGAAATAGGTTAGATATTTGTGTTGATTGGTCATGACATGACTGTTTGTGTGGATTTTGGTAATAGATTATGTTGTGTCAGTGCTTTTACTTGTCAAGCTGGGCCAGTTTATATTCTATATCTTTTTCCACGTTTCATATAGTTTTTTGTACACATTACTATTTTATACACATATGGGCTTAGTAAATATATATTAGGCCTGTTTTGGCCCTTATTAAATAGTCACTGGAGTCTTCAGTCTTTTGGTCGAACAGGTTTTGTGCAACTGAAGAAAGAACTCATGAAGGCCAAATCGATCGCTCTCTCCTTCTCTGAGCGATGCAGAGTAACTACTTGTTGTAATTCACTCTTTAATTGATGTCTATTTTTGCATTATAATTATTTGTGTTTTTTGTTGTAGAATATACTGGCGGCGAATTGGGAGGCGCAGCTCAATACGATTAAAGCTGATTCGATGGGAAGGTGAGCTTCTGTTCTTTTGATTCATGATCTCAAATGGATTGAGGATACACTTCAATTTTTTTGTTTTTTGTATGAAACAGTAAGAACGAGATTCATACGTCCAAAATTCACTACATGATTCACAAGAATCGGCCCTACTTGCTGATACCAGAAGGAGATTTGCACAACACTGTATTGTTAAATCCATAAATGACCATTATTTTTAAACTTATTTATGACTTTTATTATTTCTTCTGATGAAATTTTTGATGTTAAATTTGTAGAACACAATAATTGATGAGAGAGGTTCAGTTTCAGTATGCAGTAAAATTCCAGGCCCACTGATGAATTTGCTTCGATCCCTAAAGAAAGTAAGTAAATATATCAAATTAAAATTTAATCATTTAAAATTAAAAACATCTTTATATCCAATAATTCATAAATTAGAAAATTCTATTTATTTTTCCTTCTTTGTAATAATTAATAATTAATATTTTCTTATTTACAGCTACCTGCTAGAGTTGCTTTAACAGGTGATGTGATGCCTGTAAAAGACAAAAAGGTAATTTATAATTAATTAATTAATAACTATGATATTAAAACAAAATAAGTTACAAACTAATGATAAATTATTTTTTCTCTATTTTTTTTCTTTTATTTAAAATTTATAAACAGGTTCAAGCAGTTACAGATAAACTAATGGAATCGATAATATCTGAAAATAAAATATCAACAAAATTCAGCCATTCAGTTTCTTCCATATTAAATTCAGCGGGCCCCACTTGTAAGGCAAGGAGCGAAACTCTCCACTCGATACTAAGCCAAACTGGTTATTACAATCTCTACAAATTTGATATTGGGTCAGTTTATTTTGTTTCAATATTTCAAAATTAAATCTAATTAATAATTAATATTGTGATATTGATTTAGATATGATGATTTTTTACAGGTCTTGTACTTATATTGATGGAACTGGGGCCGCTCATGATGTGGAAATTGAAGAGCTTGAAGCGCCTAAATCAGATTTATTATGTAAGTTTAGGGTTTAATATTGCCATGTGTTATATATATATTTGATTTTTATTTTTATTTTTTTATTTTGCAGTGCCTTTTAGTGGGAAGTTAATCGATGGAATTAATCAGAGTCAGACAAGAAGAAGGGCTTTGATGCTTTTCTGTTTTGAATATTTCAATGCTCTTGCTAGAGTAAGATTTAAATTTCAAAATCAAAATGTACCCTTCCAAAATTTCAAAATTTCAAAATATCAAATTTACCCAACTCAAATATATAAAATTTACCCTTTCAAAGGCGTGAATGTCAATTTTCTTTGCGGACTAAAATTACATCAAATTAATCAAAAATATTAGGTTTCCAAAATTGATAAATTTGATAGAAATACAATCTTCTTCTTTTAATCAAACCTATTAGTTTTTCGACACTGAAAAACTCTCTTTTGTATTACTTTGAAGGACGCATTGATGTTATCAATAGACCACAATGGATTTGATGTGCTGGCGAAAGTCCCTGAAACGACGAATAGTGAGGTACCACAACAATACAGCTGGAAGGAATTCAGGTTTAATTTTAAGCAAGAAGCGAAAGATATTGAAGCGTTTTGTCAAATGCTTGTTGAATTAGAAGAAGAGGCTCTGATGCATGTTAAGAGCTACAGTGGACTTGGCTGATTTGAGATGGTTGATCTACAGACATTTTTTTTCTGTTTGT
This sequence comes from Juncus inflexus, assembly GCA_024447665.1. Lineage (NCBI taxonomy): Eukaryota > Viridiplantae > Streptophyta > Magnoliopsida > Poales > Juncaceae > Juncus > Juncus inflexus. The sequence continues at coordinate 525,790 of JAJHPC010000005.1, forward strand.
TAAACAAGGGAGTATGTTTTATTTTGAAATTTTGAGAATTTTTTGTTGGTTTGTTTTTTCTTAAAGCGGCATGATTTATGGTTAAACAGACTTTAGTAATATTGAAATCAGTTTTCAGTCTCAATTATAATGAGTGCTGATTATTTGTCCTTTTCAAAATTCAAGCTAATAGTTCTTCCCAGAGCATTGGACTTATATGATAGTGGAGTTAGTTGTTAACATTTGAACTGTGCATACTTGATAAAATGATTGATTTGAACTGTGCATACTTATAGTTTCTCAGAGCTTTGGGCATGTATGATACTGCATACGTGATATAATGATTTGAACTATGCATACTTTTATAGTTTCTCTCAGAGCTTTGGGCGTATATGATACTGCATACTTGATATAATGATTTCAACTGTGCATACATAGCTTTTCTCAAAGCTTTGGGCAAATATGTCACTGGATTTATTTGATATAATGATTTGAACTATGCATACTTGATATAATGATTCGAACTATGCATACTTGATATAATGATTCGAACTATGCATACTTATAGTTTATCTCAGAGCTTTGGGCATATATGATACTGCATACTTGATATAATGATTTGAACTGTGCATACAAAGCTTTTCTCAAAGCTTTGGGCACATATCTCTCCAAAGCCCTGACGACCGATGCTTTTCTCTCTAGAACAGTCAAGGCACGTTTAATCATGTCACTGGATCTACCTGATATAATGATTTGAACTATGCATACTTGATATAATGATTTGAATTATGCTTATAGTTTCACTCGGAGCTTTGGGCATATATGATTTGAACTGTGCATACATAGTTCTTCTCAGAGCTCTGAGGATGATAAGCTGACAAGTTTGTCAAACACAAGCAGAAATCCTTAACAACAGTAACCTCAATTAAGCATGCAAACATTTCTAAACCACAATAAAAAGCAAGAATCAAATTAACCAAAGCATGAAACAACAAATTAACAGCAAAAAATAGTCTCAAAACGAAAGCAAATCAAATTTAAAAACCAAAACATACTTGTTCCAAATCAAAATATCCAACCATCCATACTACCAAATTTAAAAACCAAAAAAAGAAAAAGCAAAATTGCAGATAGCCTAACATCAGCAACTGCCAAGTTCTCCAGCACCAAATCCCCACAAAACCCAACCTCTCAAACCCACACACAACCACCACCCAAACTCTCAAACCTCACACTTAATCCACCTCCTCAATCTTAGGACCCGGGCCGGTGCTGCCAGCTGGCGCCGGACCATCCTCATCCATACCTCCTGCCATGTCAGCACCAGCTCCCTGATACATCTTTGCAATGATCGGGTTGCAAATTCCCTCAAGCTCCTTCATCTTGTCATCAAACTCCTCGGCCTCAGCCAACTGATTAGCATCCAACCAGTTAATCGCCTCATCGATCGCATCCTCAATTTTCTTCTTGTCGGCCCCGGCCAACTTGCCCGCAATCTTCTCATCCTTGATTGTGTTCCTCATGTTGTATGCGTAGTTCTCAAGAGCATTCTTGGACTCCACCTTCTTCTTGTGTTCCTCATCTTCTGACTTGTACTTCTCTGCCTCTTGCACCATTTTCTCAATTTCCTCCTTGCTGAGCCTGCCCTTGTCGTTGGTAATGGTGATCTTGTTCTTCTGGCCGGTGGTCTTGTCCTCAGCAGAAACATTGAGAATACCGTTGGCATCAATATCGAAACAGACCGTGATTTGAGGAACTCCTCTGGGGGCCGGTGGAATTCCGGAAAGCTCAAATTTACCGAGTAAGTTGTTGTCTCTTGTCCTGGTTCTCTCTCCCTCATAGACCTGGATAAGCACACCAGGCTGGTTGTCAGAGTAGGTTGAGAAGACCTGCTCCTTCTTGGTCGGGATAGTGGTGTTTCTTGGGATCAAGACAGTCATGACACCGCCAGCGGTCTCAAGACCAAGAGAAAGAGGAGTGACATCCAAAAGAAGCAAATCTTGCACCTTCTCATTGCCCTCACCGGAAAGAATGGCAGCCTGGACAGCCGCACCATAAGCAACGGCTTCATCAGGGTTAATATTCTTGCATAGCTCTTTGCCGTTGAAGAAATCTTGGAGCAATTGTTGAACTCTTGGAATACGAGTAGAACCACCAACCAACACAACATCATGGACAGTCGATTTGTCCATCTTTGCGTCCCTCAAACACTTCTCGACTGGCTCCATGCACTTTCTGAACAAGTCCATGTTCAGCTCCTCAAATCTCGCACGGGTGATGGTCGAGTAGAAATCAATACCCTCAAAGAGAGAATCGATCTCAATGGTGGTTTGAGCGGTTGAAGACAAAGTCCTCTTCGCCCTCTCACAAGCGGTTCTCAACCGCCTCAAAGCTCTCGGGTTTCCACTGATATCCTTCTTGTTCTTTCTCTTGAACTCCTGAACAAAATGGTTCACCATTCTGTTGTCAAAATCCTCTCCTCCCAAATGGGTGTCACCAGCTGTGGCCTTCACCTCAAAAATACCCTCTTCGATTGTCAGAAGCGAGACATCAAAGGTACCGCCACCAAGATCGAAAATCAACACATTCTTCTCACCAACACTTGTCGCCTTCTTGTCCAAACCATAGGCAATAGCAGCGGCTGTCGGCTCGTTGATAATTCTCATGACATTCAAACCGGCAATAACACCGGCATCCTTTGTGGCCTGTCTTTGAGAGTCATTGAAGTAGGCAGGGACGGTAACGACGGCATTCTTGATGGTGGAACCGAGATAGGCCTCGGCAATCTCCCTCATCTTGATGAGGACCATAGAGGAAATCTCCTCTGCGGCGAACTGCTTGTTCTCACCCTTGTAGGCGACCTCAATCATGGGCTTGTCACCTGGTCCGGCGAACACCTTGAATGGCCAGAGCTTCATGTCGCTCTGGACTGAGGCATCACTGAATCTTCTGCCGATCAAACGCTTGGCATCTAAAAATATAAAAGAAGCATGTTAGTATTGCAGGATAAAGAACTAGCACAACATAACATGATACAAAACAATGCATTAATGTAATATCAAATAACATGGACCAGTCCCTAATATTATCTAATTTACATGCAGCATTTAATTAGCAAAAGCAAGTTTAACCGTTTAATATAAATAATTACCACTTAAGACTTACAGATCTATTACTAGGAGCTATAATTATCACATATTATGAAAGTCAAACAATAACAGAAAGGGTTTAACTCAAATCTGATCTATAGCTATTTATTACCAATTATTTGCAATAACATATATAGCTGTTTCACGCAAACCAAGCATACCACCATCTAACAATCAAATAGATCCAACATATATTAAACATAACCAGCTCTAAAACTACAGATCCAGTTCTAAATCTAACAATTAACTACTCTACCAAAACAAAAGCAAATCAAAACAGATCTAACTCACCGAAAATATTTTAATAAATCTAACAAACAAATATTTTAATAGAAGAGTAGATCTGCTCACCGAAAACAGTGTTGACAGGGTTCATGGCGACCTGATTCTTCGCGGCATCTCCGATCAGCCTCTCGGTGTCGGTGAACGCCACGTAGGACGGCGTGGTCCTGTTCCCCTGGTCATTGGCGATGATCTCAACCCGATCGTGCTGCCAAACCCCCACGCAGGAGTAAGTCGTTCCCAGATCGATCCCGATCGCCGGTCCTTCCTTCGCCATTTCTCAGATCTAGATCTAGATTCGAATGTGCGAAAGAGAGAATGAGGAGAAGAAAAGAAGGAATCGAAGATTGAATAGGCTTCGAGAGAGAGAGAGAATAAGTGAAGAGGAGGCGGAGCGCTTTATTTATAGGCTCAAAGGGAGATCAGAGAAAGGGTTCTAGAAAGTTCGGAGAGGGTTTGGGCCGTCGGATCTGATGCCGACTGACCTAATTGGATGAACGGACGGCTGTGATTTGTTGTGGGAAGTTCTGGAGGGGTCTGGAAAGTTCTGTATTGACTCGATCGACGGCTGGGTTTGATTTGTGAATTGTGATTTGTTTTCAGACCGTCGGATTTTATTCTTCTTTTGTATTGGGAGGTTTTGTTTGTGTAATGTTCTTCTCTTCTTCTTTTTTTGAAATTGTTGTTTATTTAATTTTCAGTGATGTGTTTTTTTTTCTATATGAGAGTTATTTCCTGGTTGGTAATGAGTTATTATTTGGAAATTTCCTCTTTATTTTCCCATGTGAGTTCTGTTGTTTTGTACTGATGATTCATTGGAAGGCTTTGCAAGTTACTAGAGTCAAAATTAGGGTTTTGAAAATATCTAGGAATTCAGCCGATGAAGAATGAAGGAGGGCCGTCAATAAATTTGAACGGCGTGGCGAGTTGTAATTCGTTCTTTACTTAGTGGACCGTTGCACCGAATAAATTAAAGTAACACAAGAAATATCTGAGGCCCTTGTTCAAAGAAAAAGAAATATCTAAGGCCCAAACTATAATTAAGTCTTTCTAAGGTCAATATTTCTCAGCCCAAATTAGATGTATCATAAGATTAGAAAGCCTTTCAAGGTTTTGGGTTTCGTTAACTAGGCCTAATCATATACGAGTAAAATTGAAAAGCTGACTGGTTTGGGTTGGGCTTCATTACCTGAGAAAATCAGATATAGGAAGTTAGTAAGCACTTCACATTTTGTGCTTCTTTACTAGGCTGAATTCAAATATGAGAAAATTGGAGAAACTTTCTTGGTTTGGGCTTCATTTCATTTGGAAAGCCCTATACACAGTTTCGGCCGACGATTTTCATTCAACTAAAAATTGCATTGTCAAATTGATCAAATGTTGTTTGGAATTTTGATTTTTTAGGATTAGTTTGAACCCTAAAGCAAGGCAATAATACAGTCTTTAAGAAAGATGATTAGACCTAACAACCTTATAAGGTGAAAGAGGAACTTGACAGGCAGACAGGTCAATGTTTGGTCACAAATGGATGTGTATACAAATCAAACAGAATATTCTTTCTTCTCCTGAGAAAATGACACGTTTACTCTTTTTATTTACTCTGAAACGTACAATGTAGGTATCCTCTTTTGGTACATTCTAGCTAGCTAGTGGAAGAAGCTATCACTATTTAATTTATTGCAAATAAAACAAACGTAAATGATTTTATTACATTTTATTGATAGTAGTGCTTCACAAACAGAAGAAAGCCACATCATGCCTTGGTTGGAGACATCTGCTCCCTGGCAGAACAATTGCTCATTAATATCTAAAATTTCCTTCTATTTTACTAGGTAGTCATGCATCTTGTAAGCCTCTAAAGGCTCCTATTTTCTAAGCTTTGTAACTGAAACCTTTTAATTTTTTATTAATGAAAACGAACGGAAACAGGTTTCACCTGCCGTTCCTTCAAAAAAAAAATTATTGATGGTAGTGACCTCTCATCTAATTGGAATGGAACAAGTCTAAATGCAAGAGAATTAGTATGCAGTCCAAAATCCAAATTACATATTCTTCCCTGAAGATCACATCATATCAAAACTTTGAAACTTACCAAGTCATTAGGTCGTTTGAGTGTTCCAAAAGTAGTCTTTATTTTGAATTTGTCTAATGTTTATTACGAACTGTCCTCCTCTTGAATCATACGTACATTTATACATGCATGTGCATATATACGCATCATGCAGCCATGCACGATCGAATGATAATATGATATGTATCTCAATCAAGGAACTGTGATTCATCTTGGCTTCTTCTTGTTTGTGCGTATATATCCTTTTTTTTAATTAACTAAAGTTCATTTTGTTACACCATTCATCCATTCAACTTGTATATAACTATCAATCTAAGATGGAAGAAAGAGACTACACATATTTCTTTTCTTTTTGACGAAAACACTTACCAGAAATCCATTCAAAATTCTCAGTAGCAGCCAAGGCTGATCATGTCAACTTTGCTCGCCCTACTTATGGTTGCCAACAATAAGTTGATAATTACAAGAGCTGAAATCTTATAAAGCAGGTAAAGTAAAATATCGACAGCTTAACCCGGTGAAGTAAAAGTTAACAGTTAAAATTTCCTATATTGTAACAATACAGATTCAAAGAAAGCCATCAAAATGCATCTGATATGTAAAATTTCCATGATAGTTCTCTTATATACCTTGGCCATTATAAAAAGAAAGTATGCATAGACCAAGTTTACGGTATAAACTATAAAATAGAAGAGTGAGTCCCACTAAAGTGGAAGCCGACAAACTTCCAGACAACAAGGCGACGAAGCATCGCCGTAATTGGGCTCCATTAGATGCTAAAGCAAAAAGCATGCACCTAATTACAATTTGTAAATTATATACTCGGTGTTATACACCAGGTTTGTGCAAGGGTTCTGATGGAGGGAAAGATTTGTGAACGCTGAATGGGATCTGTCAGTTGTCAACGTGCTAGTAAATAAATTCCGTTGGGACCCACCTGTCACAGTATGAAAGTTATTGTGGGGAATGAAATAATCAAAATGCACCTGGATCATGTCAGTCTTCGCATTTTACTTCTTTTATTTAGGTTATTTTTTTTTTCCGGAAAATGACTGTCAGTTTAATGTCAGTTAACAAAGGTGTAGTGATATGAAAAGAGAGTTTAATAGTTTGAAATTTTTGAAGCAAGGTCAAGTTCATTGTGGACAAAATTAATTAAGATGATCATCTGAACAAAAAGAAACCAAAATCTAATGTAAGCCCTTCCTAATTGTAATGTAAAGTGGGTCCCTCAATTCAGAATCATGGAGACTACAGACCTTATGCACCAGGTGCAACCAAAAGCTTCATATGGATACAAGATTTCCGACCAGAGGTATCAGCTGATTGAGCCATTTTATCAAACCGCCCTTTTTTCATCATCTCGTAATTGAAAATTATTGCAGTGTTGCCACTCGTTACATGCTTTGCTACACGGTTAATATAGTGAATCATAATTCAGAATATTTATTGTTAGTAGACTAAAGAGAAGTAATTATAATAGGATCATGTATATCAATATCGAATTAGTCTTAAAGATTATTAGTTGTGAAGAAGAAAACATTTCATTTCATTAATTTACAACTTGTCATTGGTTTCCTTAGGGTATCATATTTAGCTAAGTGAGATAGCGAGATATGAGCAATGTTCTTCTTTTGTTTTGAAGTTCTTATTTGAGAAATGATACTGGATTTATGTAAATAGGTTGAAACGAATCAAAAGTATTTCATTTCTCCTTTATGAGTGTGCCTTTATTTTATTTTCAAAAATAATTTATGGAATTTCATTTAGAAATAACTAATTAGTCAGCACTAGAAAAAGTATATTGTTGTCTTTCACAGAGTGTTTTTTGGAAGGGAAACGAATATTTCCAATTAGTGCCACTGAATTTAGGTTATGTTTTCAAATCCGAACAAAATTCAGTTTAAGATTTCTATGAAATCCAAGTTAATGTATTCATATAGCAAATGCAACTCATGTACAAATATGCATTTGGATGATCCACAGTCCAACATATGTACTTTTTCTTGCTTAATTTCATATAGAAATGGTTAGTGCTTGCTGATTCATCCTCACATTTTTAAATAAGCTTATCTTTTTGAAGTATAATATTTTGATGAAATTTCTATACGAGCAGCTGCAAAGGGATCCTGATGGCCCATTCTGAAATCTTCTTTTTCTTTTTCTAATCTCAACTTTTCATGCATTGCACTTGCCCCCCTCACTCTCTTAGTCGCGAAGGAAGTTTCTCTCACATCTCTCCCTCTCTCTCTAAAACATTCCTGTAACCCCACCCACAAAATTATAAGTAAATTTTTAGAATGCTCCATAAATATCTCTTATTTTTTCACATGGTTAGAAGCGAAACATGTTAAAAAATATCATATCTCCTAAATGTGTTTTAAACTTTTAGTATACAAGTGATCGCTTGTTACGGTAATAAAACTATTGGATGGATGAGATTGGGAAGACCCAGCTTCTAAACACAAACCTAAAGAAAATGTGTTTTAGTACTTTTTTAAGATATAATATTTATCATTAAATCATATTTGTGTACACTACAATGTTTCACAACGTCCAACATATCATGTAAAAAAGTCTTGCTCTCGCAACATGGTGAGTATATTATATTATATAACAAAGTTTATGAAATAAAAAAAGAATAATGATTTACACACTTGATTTTTCTATACATTAATCATCTTGCGAATCATGCATGCTGCGTATATTTTCTTAAATCATATATCTAATTTAATAAAATAGGATGTTTGCTTACCACATAAGAAAAAAAATGGGTAAGAAACTAAGGACGTTTAAAGTTTTCCGAATTATAATATAAGAATCACCACACAAGGATTGAAGACAAATTTCTCAGCTTTCCCTTTTTCTCGTCTCTCTCTACTCTCTCTCTCCACCTCTCTACCTCTCTCTTTGGCCAAACGATCTTCTTTCTTTGCTATCTCTTATGGATGTGATTCTCATTCTCCACCATCTCTAAGAGGCCACAACCTTTTGCAAAGAAGCAAGACCACAACACCCACAAAAGAAAAAATAACAAAGTAAGAGAAATTAAAGAAGGAAAAAGAAAAAGGAAACAATAGCATCCACCATGGTTTTTCCTTCCGTTCCTATCTACCTAGATCCCCCTAATTGGAACCAGGTTTGTTTTCTCTTTCCCCTCTCCTCTCTTTTCCCCAAGATTTCTCACATATTCATCCTCTTTAATTAAAGCATAAACACATGCAAAAATACTAAATATTCTCACATCCTTTATCCCCTCTTGAATATTCATTAACATAGTTCTATTTTTCTAACCTTTTCTATATTTTTTTTCTATGATTATATCAGCAACAAGGTCATCAGCAAGGAATAAATACAAGTTCCGATGTGCATCTCCCTCTCGGTGCTTCAATTGCACCGCCACGGCCCGAACCGGGTCTACCGGGTTCAAGTTCAAATCCGGGCTCTCAAAACCGACCCAACTCCATGGCAGAAAGGGCTCGTATGGCTAGGCTTCCTCAGCCCGAACAAGCTTTGAAGTGCCCTAGGTGCGAATCTTCCAATACGAAATTTTGTTACTACAACAACTATAGCCTGTCTCAGCCTCGCCACTTTTGTAAGACCTGTCGCCGGTACTGGACACGTGGCGGGGCTTTACGAAACGTACCGGTTGGAGGCGGGTGCAGACGTAACAAAAGATCCAAATCCAACTCGGCTTCTGCCAAGTCATCTTCTTCATCTGTTACTTCAACTACTTCTTCTGTTTCTGCATCTGCTACTGCATCTGCCTCTGCAATTCCTTCGAACCGTTTACCCTTCTTGGGTACAATGAACCCTTTATTAGACTATGGCGCACCCAATCTAGGGTTAGGGTTCGGCATGGGGCAACAGACAGAAACGATGGATTATCCGGTTGTGAGTGGTGCACCTAGTATGATGAGTCATTTTCCACAATTTCCTTTCTTTGGTGGATTTGAAGGGAACCAACAATCTATGCCTCCGGTGCCGGCCATGTACCGATTAGGGTTAGATGCAAATAGTGGAATGACTGAAGGAGCTTTCTCGCGCCACCAACTTGTTTCACAAATGGCTTCCGTTAAGATGGAAGAACATAGACAATACATGAATGCCGCTCATGGTGAAAATGTATGGAATAATAATAGTAACACGATTGGTGGTAGTAGTGGTGGAGATGGTACTGTTAGTGGGACTGGTACAGGTGCTGGCACTAATACGGGTGGATGGATATCTGATTTGCCAGGATTCAACTCTCAATCAACTGGAAATCTTTCATAATTTTCTGATCAACACAGATTGAAGGTTACATATATTATACTGGTATTGAGAGACTTAACACGGGCGGGTACATTTATTATTTCTTCGGCATGCAAAGGTAGGTAGTGTTCTTTGCATTCCTCATGAATTTTCTTTTTTCTTTTTATTTAGTTTTATTTTACACATTAATTAGGAAAAGTTTGGCGCATGGGGTGTTTTTTTAGCTTATTTCACGAGTTTTTTTCATAGCTAGATTAACTTGTATCCTTGAGCTCTAAATGTATGTTGTTTATTTTAACATAAGTGTGTGATTTCTTTATCTCATAATTTCCTTTTTCTTCCATAATTTATTTTTCCCAAAAGTTATGAATCTTTTATGCATATTTTAGAGGTTTATGAGCTTTTTTTCCTGCATTTTTTTAGTTATTGTTGATAGGGCTGTCTTGTGCTTATTAAAGTCTGGTATACATAAGTGTATGATTTAAGAGTTTGACACATACAGTACAAATGAATGCATATTTTTTTGGGTTTCTCAATTCCATGCAATTGGCATTCACTAATAATTAAATTATATATTTCATCTGTTTCTTATAGTTGTAAGTTTACTCAGCATGAATTCATTAGAGGCTTCTTAGCGCAATATAGATTATTTTTCATGTCATAGACTTCAGTGAAAAGTCAACAACGAATTAGATATGTGTTACTGTTACTTATTTATTAGATATATGTTACTCAAAAAAACTAATTATTTATTCATACAATGTTATATGTAAACTTATATATATGGTTGAGAATTCTATACTAACTTCACTTGGATCAGTAGAGTCTGACTTTTTGACTCCCATATATACTTAAATATAAATTGTACAATATATAGGTCCAAACAAGTGCATATGATTAGTTTGACAAACAGATGCATCTATATGCATTCAAATGCATAATACAGATTTGACTAATTCGAGTCTCGTTCTTTGTTTCTTATATATGTCCGTTAGTACTTAGTGCGAAAAAATTCAGTTTCATCATTTGTTAGTTGGTTTGTCACTTATGTATAAGTCAGCTTATATGCACGTGACTATAGTGACTAATTGTTGGCATCATGTTTTATTTTTTTTAATTCCCTTTATTTTTAAGGTAATCTTGTTTTGAGTTGGCACCAGAAACATACTAGTCTGATTAGAAAAATAAGGTATTAAGTTATTTTTGATTCATTAATTATTGATGCATATGAGTTTTGAACTCATAACCTTTTGTATTAAGTTTTTTAATTAAATATTTTTTCTACAAAATTAAGGGGTATGTAATATATATTTTTTTACAGAAAAATGTACAAGTATATATTAGAAAGATCACAAAAAACCGTACTAGTGCAAGAACTTATAGCTTATAATGAAATGGATTAAAGTCGTGAACTTAATTGATGAGCTTTTATTTATTTCATGGATCATGATGTTTGATTGGCATTCATTTCTCAAATCCACCTTTATTTGAGTGTGTGAGTGAGTGTGTACAAACCGGTGACAAAATCTGAGATTTGTGCAAGTTCTTTTGTATTTTCTCTGTACAGATATGTATTCAGATTAAAGGGCATGTGTTGCTTTTTTCTCATCTTTTAAGAGCTTTCCTTTGTTGGACCATCTTTGACCAACATAATAAACACATATAATACACTTTTACATAATTTTAACCTAATTTATTTTATTTAATTGCTTTCACTGTTAATTAATTATGATGTTCTTCATTTTCTTAAAAGGGTCTGTACTTTCATTTCTTTACATTTATATATACATATTCTCTTCACTTTTTTGTCTCTTGTTTTTTCATCTCTTGTTATTGTTATGTTTATTATATTTGTATCAGCTAATTAGCTTTTTTCATATTTTTTTCATATTAATTAATCTCGATATTTCCTAAGTAAATATTAGCAGACAACATTTCAGTTTTTCTTTTATATTTACTAATTTTTTGGAGGTAGTGACATTTTTAATTATAATATCAGCTGCTCTAATCTACATTTAAACTTCGGATCCTAACTCCCAAATTCCTTCTTTTTGCACTACTACTAAGAAAAAGAAAGAAGAAATACCTACATCTAGTTTTATATCTGTATCTACATGTACTAATACTGTACCACCTCATGAAATTGCAATTCTTGCCCAAAATGTACAAAGAAGAAAGACTTAGAGCCTCCTCTCTCTCTCTCTCTCTCTCTCTCTCATAAAGCCAAGTAAGGATTAAAGATCTATGGACAGAACTTTGAGCAAACATTTGAAGTACTATGAGGTGACCTCACGTTAATTTCATTTTCATCTCTGATATTATATGCTCATACTTATATCTTACATCATTTGATCTCTCATGCAGAAACTTACAACGCATCCATTCATGCATGCATGGACCCCACCCATTTTTCAGTTTTTCACTTTCATCTGTCCAATTACCATGTAAGCTCTCACTGGCCACCTGTTCTCATCTGTACCAATATTTTGGTACGGAAACCTTTGCAAAAAAAACAAGTTTTATTTTTTATCAGGATAGTGCAAGAGAAAAGTAGTAAAAAGAAAAGACAAATTTTCTATAAACCCTATGATTTCGTTAGAAATTTAGAATCTTCCACTTAGATCCAATTAACCAGTCTTTTTTTAACATAATGCATGAAGAAGAGCTCCCTTGCATTCATTAACATCGATAAAAAGTTCAATTAAAGATATATTAAATGACACAATATATTCACAAAACAATAGAAGGTTCGTGATCATCTAAATGAAAGTACATAATTGATATTACAACAAGCCCTTAATAGTTAATATTCTTCCTTTACCAGGGAAAGCACCAAAACCCTAATTTAATGAAATAACATGCACCGCTGCACTGAATTATCAGTAAAAAGCAGAAAAACCCATACAATGCAAGGGGGAGAGAGAGAGAGACTAAAAGAGGGACCCATAAGATGTCAGAATGGGAATCTAAGGTTAAATTTATGGAGTGGCTTTCCCAAGGACCAAGGTACCAGTGTTTTCTTAAAGAGAATAAAGGCTGCTCCTCATGGTACCAACTCTTAATGGACTCCCCCTCTCTCTAAAAGTAACCTAGCTCTTTTTCCATGTTAACCCTTACATTCTTCAGAATTTGATTCTGATCCTTCTTCTCAAATGAGCTACGTTTTAAAAACTGAAATAGTGGAAGAATTTGATTTTGTTTCACATCACATGAGACGCAATGATGGGAGAATCAATGTGAGTGTGATCCGGTCGCAAGAGAATCAGATTCTCTTGCGAAAGTATGTCGTTTCAACAAATTTAATCAACACGAATCACAAGGCAGATCCTCCCCCTTCTTTATTAATATGTTGTAATTCAAATTATATGTATGTATATGTAGCTTTTGTTGAACACTTCATGTGGCTTCCATCTTAATTCCTACTATGCATGCATGTTATATATATATATATATATATATATATATATATATATATATATATATATATATATATATATATATATATATATATATATATATATATATATATATATATATATATATATATATATATATATATATATATATATATATATATAATATATTACAAGATAAATTAATTAAATATATAATTAACATCTTAGAACAAGCATGCTTAGTTGCCATATGCCATATGCCATATGCATGGCAACACCATTTTTATATACTTGTAATTTCCCACTAATGATATCATTATTTATCATTTGTATAACTATGTGTGTGTACAGAAGAAGACTTAATTATACTGTCTTCCCAAATTAGAAGGACAGTAAAAAAAAGTAAATACATAGATAGATTAGGTTTTTCTCTTGAAATTTTCACACGAGGGCTTAGTCCTTAATCCTTATCCTAACAAGAAACCATAAAAAATATTTAATTAAAGAGATAATGTATTATAATACATAACAAATATTTAATTAAGGAACATTCTTTTTGGGAACTCAAAAGACATAAAAAAAGCTACATTATTGATATATATTAAGACAAAAAAAAAATACTGTGCTTATTCTCATGTCCACAAAGAAAAGCCAATCTCTAGGAATCCAGTATCACTTGCAACTGATACAAGTTACTATGAAAGACCAAAGATCGGAATTGCCAAGTATTAATTATTTGATGGAAAATCTGAATTTTGATATGGTTATGTTATTGGCAAAGTATGGCTTGTTTGATGAAAACTAATGCAAATGATATATATATCCTCTTGCACAATTTTTGCTGGCTATGTAGTCAAGCTCCTCATGTTTTATTGTTGACTAGTCAACTCCAGCCACACTTCTTTGCTCCTGTATATCGTTGACTGAAAAGAGTCAAATATATGATGTTTTTGCAAATATCTCCATATGTTAACGTTTAGTGGCAACTATCACCTAATATATTTTCGGATTAGTTTGATACCAATTGATAATTTATATGAAATGATGATTGATGAGTATCAGTATACATATGCTAACTGAAACTGGATTTTTGGATCTTTTATTAAAAAACTTACAAGAGGCAAATTCTGGATTTGAACCAAAATGGATACAGTTCCTAATTCGGTCAATAATCAACACCATTTTCTATGAAACATTGCGCACTTTTGAGTCAAAAAAGTTTCAAAAAATAAAAAAGATAACAAAAGCAGAAGGGGATATTTCATGATACAGTTTTTAGCAGTTATGATGCCTCTGAAATCGTTTATCTTTTTTTCTTTTTCGCATCAAAATTAATGTTCAAAAGTGAATAAATGTAAGCTAGCTTATGGCCTCTTTTGCTTTCTCCCCTTTTTTCCCTTCATCCAATGTATCTCGAACCATTGCCTTTCTCTTTATTGAAATTATAACAACTATTCTTCTTATTATACTTTTTAGCAATATTCTTGTAACTATATTTGAAACAGTTAGTTATTAACAATAATATTCATAGGGTGTTGCACCTAACACTGAAACGTAATCAGAAGTACATTATCTCGATTCAGATGTTTCATTAACACCCATTACGAGAGAATCAATGGCATAATTATTTATTTTATACTCTTTAGATCAATAGCGGTGGTGATTATATTTAGCAAATTGGAAATAGTGCAGGATCTATTTGCCAAATCCTCAAAAGGAAAAGGAATATTTGTGCAAATGCAAGGTTGGTATCATATTGAAACACGTAGAATTAAGTGGTCCATTAATTAGGGTTAGGCTCTGTATTAGAGTAAATAATTGAATATGGAAATTTCATGTATTGTGGTAAGATTATAATTGATATGTTTAGTTATCACATGTCTCTCCACTACTTTAGTGATGATTAATAGATGAATGGTTGTGATTCAAATCATGTTTAGATGAATGGTTGAGTTTGTATGAGTTGGTTATGACATTAATTAATTTGTTTAAATTTTAATATAATTATCCTATCCTATAAATAGACTAGAGTATTGTATCATTCAATCAAGTTAATCAAATCAATTAATTTACATTAATTTCTCTTTAAGATTAATGAAAACAAATCTTCTTCTTCTCTCTTTATCTCTCTCATCTAAACTCTACCAAAAACATAGTATCTCTTAAATCCTCAAATAATCTATTTCTACACTCTGACCTAAATATGTGTTTGGATCCAGTTAGCTGAAACATAATCAGAAATACATTATCTCGATTCAGATGTTTCATTAACACCCATTACGAGAGAATCAATGGCATAATTATTTATTTTATATTCTTTAGATCAATAGCGGTGGTGATTATATTTAGCAAATTGGAAATAGTGCAGGGTCTATTTGCCAAATCCTCAAAAGGAAAAGGAATATTTTTGCAAATGCAAGGTTGGTATCATATTGAAGCACGTAGAATTAAGTGGTCCATTAATTAGGATTAGGCTCTGACCTAAATATGTGTTTGGGTCCAGTCAGATCAAAAAATATTCCACTAGGTTTGATAAAAAATGAGAAAAACGGACCCCATTTTCTTTTGCCAAAAGACTGAGAGATGTGAGCTTTTGCTGGCCTAACTAAAACATAACAGCTAAGAAACCATCAGACAAAATAGTATTCTAATTAAGTAGATTGGATGGTAAACGGTTGCTCTCTTCAGATTGAGCCATTTCATTTCAGAAGTACTTTTTTTATGATATATTATTATATCAGATTAAAAAACTTTTGTTTGGTGAGTTCATTTTAAGAATATCATAACTGTTGATTTCTTAAAAAATATTTGATCATTATTACTGTATGGGCCGTTTGGTTCGAGTTTTAAACGATGTCTTGGAATGTATGATTCTAAGGAATCATCATCCATGGAATGTAATTCCGAGACATGCATTATTGATATGTTTGGTTTGGTATATTTATTCCAAAGAATGTAGAAGATCTTGACTTATTGATATTTCAAATTTGACAAATTTATTAGATCAATAAATTAATGAGAGAAAAAAAGTTTTCTTCTAGGTGGCGTTCGGCGAAAAGTAGAATAACGGAAGAGTGGAAGAACGGAAATGTGTCTCTTCCATTTTATTCCAATAGTGTTCGGCAAATAAATGAGTGGAAAAGTGGAATAAACAATTAATGTAATATTTATTTAATTTGGAAAGAGAAGAGAGAAAGAAGAAAAATCTTCTTATTCCATCTCTCTTCTGCTCTTCCACTTCCTCCATGGAATAAAGTTAAATCACTCTTCTACCCCTTTATTTCATCTTCTTCGCTCTTCTTTTGAGATTTCGAACCTTTTCGATAAGCCCGGGAAGTTTTTCACACTCTTATTCGGCGGACTAAATAAATTTCTTCCATCTTCTTTCACTCTTCCACTCTTATTCCATATTACCGAACGGACCCATAAAGATTTATTTTCTTATTTTTGCTTTCCCTCCTCAGAGGAATGTGGAAAACTATCAATTTTAGTGGCTATTCTATTTCCATCAAATATTATCATGGGCATCTCGAATGTCATTACTTTATTATCTAGTGACTTACCAAATATAAAAATAAAATTCATCATATTTGGATGTCTTAGCATTCTCATTTAAAAGAATCAACCGGACGACCCTAATATAGTTTGTTATCTTGTTACTTAGGACCTGAAACTAAGGGCCTATCAAAGCAATAATCGAAACTCACATGATCCATTCTTCAACAAGACTTGACCAGACCAATATACTTATTTGGGCTTCGATGGGCCCTAATTTTTTATGTTTTTCCCTCCCTAAACTAATCCACTCCCAATAGAAACATTACACGTCACCCACTAAACAATCATACAGCATGGATTATTATTTATTTTTTCCATAACAAATAATCAGAATAATAACATTGTTACCTCAACCAACAACACGTCACGGATTAAATTAGGGCACAACACAAGCAAAGGTCACTCAAAAACCCCTCCCAAAAAGAAACCCTCACCCCCCCTCCCTAAAACTCGAGGCTCATATAATTAATTGTACAAATAATACACACCCACTCACTCACCCACACAAGCAAAAACACACACACAAACACAAGACAACTCAAACAAACCAACCAACCAATAAAATCCTAACATTACACCAAAACATTCCCCCACACACACCACTCACTGACAAGCGGGTCCCATCAGAATCTGACTCTCAACTTCCTTCTGCTGATCCAAAAACCTTCCAATCCTCTCAAGCAACAAAACCGCCTTTCTTTTCCCTCTATCCGTCCCACTGCTCCTCAACTCCTCCAACACCTCAACCACCCCCAATTCACTCGCCTCCATAATAAAATCTCCGTTGCATAAATGCACCAACACCGCAGCCGCATTCTCCTTATTCCTCGGCGATCCGTCCTTCACCTGTTGGACCAAAATCGGTACAGCTTTAGCTGCACCAATCGCGGCTTTGCCTTCGTTGTGACTTGATAGAATAGCCAGAATAGCGAGCGCTTCGTCGACCATCCCGCTGTTACTCTCCGTTAGTAATTCCATTAAGATGGGCACTATTCCGGCACGGACCGCTTTTCCTTTATTCCCCTGATAAATACAGAGATTGAATAACGCTGTCGCCGCGTCTTTTTTGCCTCTCTGAGTTCCGTTGTTTAATAACGAAACCAAAGGCGGAATAGCGCCTGACGCGCCGATCGTCACTTTATTCTCGTCTATTACTGACAAACTGAACAAAGTCGCCGCCGCATTTTCCCTCGCGTCTGTATTCCCTCTCTTCAACACGTGCACTATTCCCGGCACGGAACCCGATGCAATTATCCTCCCCTTATTCTCCTCAAAGATAGACAGATTCAACAAACACGTAACCGCGTGCTCTTGCGTCTTCAAATCCGAAACCGACAACAAACTAACCAACAAAGGAATCGCTCCAGCTTCAGCAATACACGCTCTATTCTCAGCATTTCTCTTCGCAAGCAATCTCAGTTCAGCCGCAGAATTCCTCTGCTCCTCAACGGATAAGGAGGAGAGAGAGTGGAGGAGAGAGAGGACGCGCGAGTGCTCGCCAGCTGTGCATACAGAGTGGGATTTGGGAGGGTGAGCTGGCGGTTTGGGGGGATCTAGACCGTTGGATTCGCACCATTGCGAGATGAGAGAGCGTAAAACGAAGTTAGGAGTGAGAGAGGAGTTGGGGAGTTTGAGCTGGGTTTTGGGACAGGTGTTGTGGCCTGATTGGATCCATTTCTCTATGCACTCTCTCTCGTACGTCTGGAAAAGATATTGAAATGAATGAGAATTATATATTGATAGTATTGTTTATTATTGTGGGGATTAATTTATAATTTGAACTCTGAATAATGATAATATAATAGCATCATTATTATTACTATTCTTATAATTATAATTATTATTATCACTATCTTATTTTTTTACTAGCATACTAAATTTTCTTTTTGATACTACAATATATCTCCCACAATTGGCTGACAGGTGGCAAGCGAACAGGTTGTGGCGGTAAGCTAAACATGTTATGCAGGTATGCATAAACAGAAGTAATCAGAACCAATTAGGCATTTACCACCACAAACAATGAATGAACTTGTCTTACCACTAGACCATCACAAACAATGAATGAACTTCTCTTCATTGAATAGAGTAATTTTAAACTGGAGGAAGAAATGGACCTGTCCAGTGGAAACAATAACAGGATCCTTCATCATCTCCAGCGAAATCGGGCACCTAAAATCATCCGGAATCACCGGCCCCTTCAGCTTCAAAAACTCCATATTATTTTCCCCCTTCCGGAAGCTTCCGGAAGCTTCCGGATCCTCGCTCTGTACCAAATCCTTAATCTTCTTCAGCAGGCAGCACATCTGCTCCACAACCTCTCCAGGGTCGCCGTCGCTGGACACGGCCAGGTCGTGTAATACTGCGGATTCCTGCTTCAGGTCGGGAATCGTAGTTAACTGCAGTTTTTCCGATAGGTTTCGTAGGATTGTAGCATCGGGATTTGAAGTGGGATTGTTGTATATGGATAGGAGGTCTGTGTGGAGTTCTGAATCGGCTGTGTTTGTACTCTCTTTGGCTCTTTTGAGCTGTGCGTGTACCAATTCCACCTGATAAATAATACTTAATATTTTTGATATTTAAGGCTGTATTTGATACATGATATTTTTTTATTTTAAATTATGAGACCTGTTCTTTGATTTCATCTGAGACGTCGAGTTTGTCGAAAGGGATGATGGAGAGAGATTTTTCAAGATGAGAGGTTACTTCGTAAAATCTCTTGTTTATTTTTTCTGTTTCTAGAACCTGTATAAGATAAAAAATTTAATTATTTACACTTGGTATTGAATTATTACATATATCATCAATAAAACAGTCATGCCTTACACATGAGCTGAGCATTTTATTGTATTTTATTTTAAATAATGAATGGAACATACAAGAGAGACAAATAGGGTTGGTGAAATTGCAACCTAATGCAGTCAAAATTGACTAATAATAATAGAAAAAAGGACTAATTATCAACTGCACCCTAAAAGTAAGCAATATTTAAAATAGGAACTCTACTAACATCATTATTTTATCCCCAAATTAAGCAGTTCATATATTCGAAGAAAGACTTGAATCCATTATAGGAAATAAATACTGAATGTGACACTTATTATTAGATAAATCTCTGTATAAAATTAGCAAATCATGCAATTAGTGAGTTTATAGTAGTTCTTTCCAATAAAAGAAAAAAGTAGCTAATTTTGAAACAAATTGACACAAAAACTACCTAAAATTGTCATTGAAGTTCAAAAACAAAATTGAAATCTCTCACTTATCACAAAAATCCACAGTAATAAATAGTTCCAGCAAGACTAGTTGCTAAAAAATCAGCCCCAATTCTGAACCAATAGACTAAATTCAGCATTACCTTCAGCTCAAATCCACTCAATTTCACCAATCCATCTCAACCCACAACGCATTTCTAATTCTCACCACTACCCAAAACCCAATTCAATCAATCAAAACCTCAAATTAAAAAAAACCCAACAAAAATCCACACTTACCAGAGAGATCTTACTCCCCTCGCTGCCCAACCGGAGCAAATCCCTAGCCAAATCAAGCCCCTCCTTGAACTCACTCACGCTCCGCAACGCATCATCAGGAATTCCCTCCTTACTCTCTCTCAATTCCTCAATCAACGGCCCCAGCAGCTTGATCCGTCTCGATAAATTACAGAACTGCCTTCTGTACGCGTTTCTAAACTCCGAAAAACTTAAGATCTCGTCTAATACGTCTACTAAACCCTGCACCAGTGCTTCTGACGCCGCACCGATCGCTACACCGGCTGGCGCCGCAACTTCATCTGAGGATAAATCTGATGCATTATTAGTTCCTTCTTCGTCCATGGATTACAGAGTTCGGGTTTATTTTCGTGTTTTTGTTGCTGAAATTGGAGAAAAATGGGGCGAGGAAAAGGGGAGGAACAGAAGAGAAGAGAGTGGAAGAGCAGCAGCCAGCAGTTTGTCCTCAGTATTAGTTTTTATGTGGCCAAATATGAGTGATTATACTGTACAGAGTAGTTACTTTGATAAGATTATTTACAGGAAAGTGTATAGAGAGAGTAATATGGAAACTTGGGATTTCGTACCAGCTTTTGGTCTTTTTCGGCCTCCTATTGAAAACAAATTATTAAAATTAAGGCGGTACCGAAATTTTGGTGATAACCCTGAAAATCTATATTTGTGAATATGCTCTCGTCGAGTCTTTTTTGATTCATTCATGATCAGCTTTGCTATTTACTTACACTATGTATAGATAATTATAAGGATTTCAAGGGTTAGATGGAGGAAATCGTAGTACTGGATATGAAAAGCATATTTTATTTGTATATTTTTCATTGGCTTGGCTTGTGGATTAGAGCTTGAGCTGATCTATACTTAGTGTACACGTCACTGTACATCACGGGAGGGTCTGTACAAATTCTCTCCAGTGATAATTAAAGTAGGCCTACAGGACCTTAGAATCTCTTTGTATATGAGGCCGATAATACAGCTGGTGGGCGATGTTTGAGGTATAAATGGAGAATATTATGTCATGACTTTGCTTGATGGGTCAAAAAAGTGATTGTTTTGCTTTTGCTTGCCTTTTGGGACTTGTATATGTATCTTTGATTTGGTATTGTTATTGATGTTCTAAGCCAAGAAGAAAATAATATTTGACTTAGACTTTATTCAAAGTTTATCTATAAATAATTTATATCCTTTAAGAACTGTCAACTATATATTTAAGCTTTTATAAGATTTCATTATCTATACAAAACAACAGCATAAGTGAAATTATTGTAGATTTATATTCTATTAATAGTTGCCAAAATGGTAGTATACTTTTGGTTCAACATGTAGAACATTATTCTGCCCATGCACAGTTACCCTTGTTAGATCATAATCATATAGAAAAGAACAATCAATAAATTGTTGGATCACTGACACACGTACGCGTATGCACGTAGGCAAATAAAGACTCTACTGTAGCCAATCAGAACCATTTGATTTTCCTATTCGGCTCATTCATAATCGGCTCATAAGCCGACTGAGCCGAGCCGAGTTTAGAGGCGGCACAAAAGAGGCTGCTGCACATGGACTGACGTGTTCTTTGAGAAGCTAGTGGTACCATCAGTACGGGCCCCATTTTCCACAACTATTACTCAGATTTTTTTTTCAAAATGGCACTGTTCATAAAAATAATTAAACAGTTGAACAGTGCCATTTTAAAAAAAAAATCTATTACTCAGTCCTCATTGTATCCCCTCTCCTGTCAAGTTCAAACTTGTGAGTCCAGTGATATTGAATTTCTGACAGGCCTGGGCTTTTTTCATTTGGATTAATTGTTATGATGAATGGGTAATCCATGGTGGGCTGGACTATATAGTAGGCTTTTGATTACTTGATCTTCTATAACCTTTTGCAAAGGCCTAAATGTTTATATTGTTTAGCTTTTGCGAGTCAAGTAGTTTGTATTGCTGAAATTATCTGATATTTATGCGGCAGAAACTGTTTTGTTATTATCATTTGAGTTCGAGTTGTTATACTTTGATCGTGTTACACTCTGACTCCAATTTCGACCCGAATTGTAACAGTCGTATATTTCGAAAAATATACAACACTAAAAATTGCAGTACAACAAAAAAATACAAGGAATAATAAAAAAAATCAAGTTTCTATATTTATTTTTACATTTATTTTCTATTTATTTTATCTTAATGTTTGACGACGCTCAACCCGATGCCCCAAATAGCTGAACCTCAAACCTGAATGGAGGGAAAAGGGGGGGTGAGCATGTAACTCAGTAAGAGTATGTTTCGCATACATTAAAAATAATACTAATTTTAATAAATAAATATTTGATTTAAATCATATTAAATATATATATATATATATATATATAATTCTTTTATATTGGGATGTCGATTTCTCATTTCTCTTCACGTACGCACATACACACATTAGATAATGCTCCGTGGCATCAAGTACGCACACATATACAAGTCTTTCTGAGCTCATTATTGGGTGATTCGGCGGCTCTAGCTTCCACCTACTAAGTACGGCATATCACCTTAATCATAATCAGTGGTCTTGCTTCCACCTACCAAGTACGGATAAATTGATCTTAACTATTTCACTTTTCTCAACATCACATCTTTATCTCATAAAATAATTATTTCTCAAAATATATATTATTGTTATTATGTAATATTCTATTTTCATAAATAATAAAATATTCGGTATGAGCAATATAAGCTTAAATAAAAATATAATTCATATCATAGATATTTATTAATATCAAAATAATTTAAAAATCATAAACGTATTTAAGAGCAAAATCCGTTACCTTGATAAGAAGAACGACTTATTGATAGTTTTCATAAATTTGAACATAATAACTTATACCGCCCACACATAGATGTAAAATAAAATTGTTTTTTTTTTGTCAAAAGTTTATGCATGAAAAGAATATGGAAGAATGAATGTGTCTGACTCAAGGAAAGATGACTTATTTATAGAGTGAAATATTTAATTCTCAAGTTACCCGTAATAAAGATTTATTTTGGTTGGCATGCATGGATTTTATTAGAATGACAAGCCGTCCATTCAAGAGTTACTAACCCAATTGAATGTTATATACAAACCTCTTCTTCTTGACCAAGTCAACACATGACTCAGGGAATTAAAGCAATTTAATGTATTAATTGTATTATTCTCTATATGAAAATCAACTGAAATCTTACTCGGTTAATGAAAGGACAAAAGTAATAAGTCATGCTATTATTCCGAAAAATACTTGTGCACACAAAAAAATATATCATGAAATTTGAAATCATTTTTTTTCTTTTAGATATTAACTGGAAAATTAAAAGATGACCTATGTAATAATAAAACTAGAAGTAAAAATTATGTATGTATTTATATATATATTTTTTTTCTATTTAAAGAAAAATTGGGTTATAACAGATCGTGTATAACGATCTGATTGTAATACTTAACCAAACCAATTCCATTGTTTTTAAACAGGAGTATCTTGAAAGTTCAAATTACTACTTGCATGCAAAATTAAAATGTTTATATATTCAATTTTACTCAAAAAAATGTTTGTATTAATATTGTACCAACTTGAGGTGGCATTTTCTTGAGAAGGATATCTCGCCTGGCAAATAAATTGGAGAGCTCAACAACCACATGTTTATATTATATAAATCATCTCTACATCTTATTAATTTCCTTTGAATTGGTGTTAAAAAATCGTTAAAACTTTCATTATCAACAATCAACCTGATCTCTATTGATGTGTGTATGATAATTTATTATGATTTATGGAGCCAATTATATTTGTGACTTTCACGTTCTGCAACTAAGATCGGTTCAGATTTTAATTCAATTATTATTTTAGATTGATAATGACATTTTACCTTTTTCTGTCAACTTTTTTTTTATGACTTACAAAGCTCCAACCAGCCATTGGCACATTGTGAGTTTGTGACCTAAAAAGAAAGTACTTTATTTTATATTTTTGAGGTAGAAAAAAAGTACTCTATACATCCATACCGTATTGATATATCATGAAAAACTCCAATAAAATATTTCAATGTTTAAATACTTTTTAACTGTTAATATATTTATTCGAGTAATAGTCTATTTCCATATTGAATATACTTATATTTTCAGAATGTATGAACTAATTAATTACAACATGTACTTGTAAAAACAAATTTTTGACGAGTGAAAAAAAATAGTGGTGCCCTTATTGCAGTGAGTTGCCTCACAGATTGGCACATAATAATTGCCAGAAAATTAGCATTATTCCTTTTTCTTTAACCTTTCTTGTGTGTTACTTGTATTATATTTTGGAAGAAAGGCATACATTCTTTAGTTAGTACCTTTCTTTTCTTCCTTTTTTCATATAGGCACATTTTTTTTTTTTGAAAGAATATATATAGGCACATTTTGCTTAGTTACCAAGAGATCCTTCTCTTCTTTCATTAGTGCTGAACTTTATTTATTTCTCGAATTCTGAAGTTTGGACTAAAAATCTCAAATATCTTCGATAAAGAAGCTCAATTTTGGCTAGTTGAGAAAGTAAAATCTTCTTGTTTATATATAAGATACAAAATTGAATATTTTATTTTGCTAAAAGAACATTCTACTCATACAACTTACTATTTTAAATTGTTAATTAAGTTCGAAATAACTGTGTGTTGATGGTATTTACATTTTTAGGTAGGTTTAGAATTATAGTGTGTCCAATAATTAAGAGCACAATTCAGATAAAAAAATAACATATTAATTATTACAGTTCAAAATAAATAAATAATGATGGTGATAAAAAAAGTGCAGCCTGTCGAGAGTTGAATAGGGGTCATGACACTTTCTATTCTAACATAGCTGTCTCTTTATGTAATATGTTCAGCTTAAACGCCTTCCCCACAAAAATATTGTAATTAAAAACAGTTAATTATTTTTTATTTAATATGGACAGAAACCTATTCAACATTAATCACGCTTTTCTTTGTTTTTGACAATTTCATCATGACCAAGAGTCAATTACAGTTATAGATATAGTCACGTTGTTAATTAATATTTAACTACTTAATTAATTAGTCGTGAGCTGGAATTTCATTGACACAATAATGAAAGCAATTTTCAGTCATTAGCTGCAGTAAATAGCTATCAGATTAAAAACACAATTTTCGAAAACAACAATAACCCAAAATAAGGTGACAATTTCTAACTTTTCATCCCTTGCTAGACTTAGCCCGTAAATAATTTCCCAACATGATATGACTAATTCCTAAAAATGAATTTACCAATATAGGCTAGTGATATTTTAAGTTTGATTAAGTTGTCAGTGCAATGCATGAGCTGGCAGGGTCTACACTAATCAGCTATCAGCAAGCTGGAAAACCATAATTTAATCAATTAATCTTGGTTGAATTTTTTCTTTCAATTTTTAATGGCTGACCGCCAAATATTAGATGCTTTCACGTTGCTCTCACTTTCAGCAATAAATCTCATTGAATTCTTCTTTCGTTTACTGCTGTCTTCCCTCACTGACAATTCGGGCCCACATGTCATTCAGCATTCAAAATTTCAACAGAGGTATTTTGTTAGTGGAGCCCGCACTGAGGATCCAATCACCGAACGAATAAACTTGTCGTTAATTTAATCGACACGAAGCACGCGAGGCGAGCCATGTAACTAAAATTATTCACTATACATTCTCAACGGTGTAACGCATAATTTCATCTATGCGTGCCGGTGCCTCTCCGTTCCGTTCCGTTGGTGGTAGTGTACTAGTGGCTTGGTAAAATAAATCTATGTTGGATTATATGTGTCAGTAGTGTGTATGGGCTAGCTAATGAGTTTATCTCATGCATGTCATTGTGAAAGGAAAGACAAGTTAATAAAACTGTACATAAGGACAATAAAAACTAAGTGTTGAAGCTTCATTTAAACTGTTACCCTACATCACACGAAAAAAAGATTTATCGAATGATGAATTTAAAAAATAAATATATTTTTTCTGGTTGTGTTGTGTCAGAGATGCATCTTCTTGCGTTGAATATATTTCCAACTTTCACCTAATGATGCCAAAATTTAGTGGATGTATGTAAATATGATAGTTTGCGAAAGTGAGCGCGTCTCTTTATTTTGTCATTAATTTAATTCATGACCTAAATAACAAGAACCCTATTTCCTATAGGCTATAGGGAATTCAAATTGACCCGATTTTTGCAAGATCTTCTCTCGAATAAACTTGGATCTTTCGTCATTGCTTGCCCAGTAAAATATTTATAACACCCCATTTAGTATTTATCCTCTAATTAATCCAAACATTCTTATATTCTATCATGTAATAGAAATCATTAACTCTTTTGTGATTACATGAAACTTGATAAGATGTATACAGACTTTAAAGTAGTCAATTTATGATGTTTCAATTTAATTTTTTTTTCTTTCCCTTACTTTTGATTAAAGTGTAGGAGCAAAGTGAAAAATGAAGAAAACAAACGTGTGCTCACATTGGCTTCATGTTCTTCTCGAGACTCAAATCAAGTTCAAACTCACCCTGTCAAGAAATATACAAATACAGGAACTCCATCTTTACATAAAATATTTCTCTGTCTCTCTCACTCTTATATATTTTTCTTACCGAGACTCAAATATGCAGAGCATTCAATTTCCTTTTTTTACATGACAGGCTATTTACTGACTCTCTACATATCCATCTACACTAAACCGACAGAGACAAATCAGGCAAGGTAAAATACAAAAGAGACCCAGTACGAGTCTCCGTATAAAAAAACACTACAGCTCAGCACACAAATGCCTCTCTTGCCACCCAACCCACTCCTATTGGACCATTTCCTCTTCTTTCCTTTTTAAAACTCCCCAACCTCATTTTTTAAAGAAACAACAAAAAAAGTGAAAACCCACCTTTTTTTGTGGCGCATAGATAGATCGATATTCGATAGATAGATCGGAGGGACAAGAGTAGATCTTCTAGTTTCTTCTTCTCTCTTTTCTCTCTCTCTGTCTTTAGTCTCTTTTAAAGAGCTGGTTTTCATTCTACGCAAGTTCTTGAAAGTTCTGGAGGCAAAATTCAAAGTTAGGGAGGCAGAGGTTTGAGGAGCTTGGATCTGCACCGAGCCGTGCAGATCTGAGTGGAATTACTATCTTGATACACGCGAAGGTAATTAATTAACTAAATATTCAACCATTATCCATTTATTGCTTCCTTCCTTTTTCTGTTTTTAGTTAATATCCAGATCTGGAAGTTCCTTAAATGTTCTGGTTATTGATGTTCGCAGTCTTCTTGTTCGGAATTTTAAACAGATCTGAGTTGTTATTATTGTTTTTCAATCAACATTACTTGTGTTAACCAGTGAAAAATCATTTAACAACGCTGATATTTAACTCTACTGCGAAAATCTATCATTACAGACCCTCAAGAGGAGAAAAATCAACAATCAGATCTTAGAAAAACAAAAGAGAAAAAGAAAAACAATCAACAATGGCGCCGAGCACGATAAGAAAGGCAATAGGCGCGGTAAAGGACCAGACGAGCATTGGTCTGGCAATGGTGTCGAGCAACATGGCGCCGGAGCTCGACGTGCTCGTCGTCAAGGTGACGAGCCATGACGACGAGCCGGCTGAGGAGAGACATCTCAGAGAGATTCTTCATTTAACTTCTTCTTCTAGAGCACTCATCTCTTATTGCGTCCAAGCTGTGGCTAGACGGCTTAACAAGACGCGCGATTGGATCGTCGCTTTGAAATCTGTCATGTTCGTGCATCGGCTCCTCTCTGATGGAGATTTGTCCTTTCACCAGGTTCGCATTTGTTCTTATCATGTTTTGGATTTTATCGGATTTGAGATTTTTCTTTCGAATTTGGTTTTTAAACTCGTCTGGATCTGTCGATTTTCTTTTCTTTAGAGAAAGTGATTTCTGAAAAAGTAAAATTTTAATCGGTCAAACTGGAATCTTTAGTTTTTCCATATGATTTAGGGTCAAAAATTTGTTTTCTTTTAACTAGTCAATGGGATTGGAAGATCACCATAACAGCAGAAACCTTTTCAATTTCGTAGAATCGATTTGAATTTGACCACTTCTATCTATCAAAAGTCAAATTTTACTTATTCTAATATTTGAATATCACAACACAACAAATCTTCCTAATTTTTCTCAAACAGGAGGTGTTGTACGCAACCAGGCGTGGGACCCGGTTGCTGAACCTCTCGGACTTCCGCGACGAAGCGCACTCAAAATCGTGGGACCACTCGGCCTTCGTGCGCACCTACGCGCTCTACCTAGACCAACGTCTCGAGTTCTTCCTCCACGAGCGCAAGAACAACCCCAACCCTCAACCTTCTGTTCGCGAAAAAGACCGCTACCAAGACAGGTAACTTCAAAAAAAATAATAAAAGAAAATTTGTCAACTTATCTTTATGTTATATTTTGTTAAGCATTTTGGGCTGATCGTAGCCAACTTGTTCTATAACATTAGTAATCTTCTTTTTTCTTGTTAGGTATCGGTCTCCCGACCCTTACAACTACGGCGAATCCAGCAATGCCCGGTACGACAACAATCGGTATGATAATCGGTCCGACAATGGCCGGTATGACAATAATCGGTATGAAAATCGGTCCGACAATGGCCGGTACGACAACAATCGGTACGATAACGGTCGGTACGACAACGGACGGTATGAAAACAGCCGGTCCGACAACGGTCGTTCCCCTGATTACAATCGGTCCCCAAGTTACACCACCAAATCTCCTTCACCATACACATCCCCTAAACAAAAAGAAGAAGAACCTACCAACAACAAAAAGGAAGTAACTCCTGTCCGTGAAATGAAACCAGAGCGTTTACTCAACCGTATGCACCATTTACAACAACTATTGGACCGGTTTTTGGCCTGCAGGCCGACCGGCCTAGCTAAGCACTGCAGAATGGTAACTATTGGCATTTAAGAATTCAATAATAAATAATAATTGATTCTCATTGATTTTATTGTTGATTGATAGGTACTTGTGGCGTTGTATCCGATCATAAGAGAGAGTTTCCAGCTGTACGCTGACATGTGCGAGGTTTTGGGGATTATGTTGGATAGGTTTTTTGATATGGAGCAGTCTGAGTGTACTAAGGCCTTTGAGGCTTATGCTGGTGCTGCTAAACAGATCGATGAGTTATGCTCGTTTTATGCTTGGTGTAAAGATACTGGCGTGGCCCGCTCGTCAGAATATCCAGAGGTATTATAAGGAAATAAATAAATATATTGCCTATTTGATGTATTTTCTTAAATATTTAAATTAATTAATTTTTATAAAATTTTGTTTGACAGGTGCAAAGGATAACGGATAAGTTGTTGGAAACGTTGGAGGAGTTCATGAGGGACAGAGCCAAGCCGAAATCTCCTGAGCCTGCGCCGGAACCAGTTAAGGAGGAAGAACCAGTGGAAGACATGAACGCAATCAAGGCCTTGCCTCCTCCAGAAGACTGGAAGCCGGAGGAAGAGGTTAAGCCGGTGGAGGAGGTTAAGGAGACTCCGCCTCCACCGCCGCCACCTCAGCCTGAACCTGATCTAGTGGATCTAAGAGAGGATTCAATCTCTCCAGATGAACAGGGGAACAGGCTAGCGTTAGCTTTATTTTCAGGCCCGGTTTCTACTTTTGACTCAAATGATGACTCTGGCGTGACATCAGCATGGCAGAATCCAGCCGTCGAGAAGGCCGACTGGGAACTAGCCTTAGTAGAAACCGCTAGTAACCTCTCAAAACAAAAGGCAGATTTACCAGGCGGGTTCAACCCGTTGATTCTAAACGGGATGTACGACCAGGGAACCGTTACTCAACACGTGAGCTCAAACATAACAACAGGCAGCGCGAGCAGTGTTGCGTTACCCGTTACAGGAAAGACCACACAGGTTTTGGCCTTGCCGGCTCCGGACGGAAGCTTCCAGAAGATCGGCGGGGACCCATTCGCGGCTTCCTTGACTATCCCGCCGCCGAGTTACGTGCAGATGTCGGATATGGATAGGAAGCAGCAGCTTTTGACGCAGGAACAGCTGATGTGGAATCAGTATCAGAGAGAAGGCATGCAAGGTCAGTCCAGTTTGAGTAAGCTCGATAGGAATTTTAATAACGGGTTTGGGAATAATGGTTTTATGCCCATGCCTAATAATGGAATGCCACCTATGGCTTATGCGGGGCCGAATACGGGGTATTATTATCCCACTTATTAATTCATTGAGGAGTTTTTTTTTTAATTGTTTGTTTTGTTTTTTATACACGGCCTGTGATGCATATGTTGTTTTTTGTATTGTGCTGCTTGCGATTGTGAGACTGTCGGTGTGTTGGCTAGCAGTGTGATATATGTTATATATATGTTAAACTGTTGTATTTGTTGGACCTGATTTGGTAATTACGGTTGAGTAGTTGGGATTATATTTTGTATGATACTTGTTTAATTTAAAGTCTATTCTTTTTTATTGATTGTTTTATATGTTAATTACAGTTGCGTATGAATATATGATATATATCTAAATATGGTGAAGTAATATTTAATCTTTGTGGTTAAGGGATTGGTTCAGCCTAACTTATATCTGTTGTGTGATGTTGATCTGATTGTTGTATTTAACTTGTAGCCAGTGGTAAATTGAAAGCTACTGGTACCTAATTATGTAGGTCCCAACTTAATTTCATGTGAAAAGAGGTGAATGTGGGACTGCTTTCTAATTTGTATTTGCTCGATTTTCTTACATTAGAAAATAAAAAGTCTACTTTTTTAAAGGTACTGAATAATAGTAAAGTCTGTTTATTGCATGGCATACATATCCTGGATAAAAATATCAGGCAGGGTCCACTATGGGCAGAGCCAACGAAAAGACGACATGAACATGAGCTGATAGTTGCACATGTTCTTGTCAACTCACTCGCAGAACGAAATCATAACATAGTGACAATAATTAATGCTTTGTGGATTTACAACATGATGGTCTCTATTCTTGCCACAATAATTGGTCTTTTAACTTTTCATAATTGAAGAGAAATTAAATTTGAATGGCTATCTAGTACTACTGCACAACAGCTTGACAATTAGTGGCAAGCACATCTTCAATTGACGAACTGCCACACACGTCCATCAAACTAACTTTTATCTTCTTCTTTTTTATTTCTTTTCTTTTTGCCCTATGACAATAAGATAGCAGAAGTAACTTTCTTTTTCACTTTGATTTGGTGTATATGGTCAGGTCAACATGTCATCTTTTTTATAGTTCTTTTTCCTTGTTTTTTCAACATGTCGAAAGGAACATACTGAACAAAACAAACCAGAGGCAAATACTGTCCCAAGAAGAAAAACAATAATAAATGTAGTTACAGTTACTTAATTAACTAATAAATGAATCATCATTTATCTAATAAAAATACTGTAAGTACAGAATCACCAATATTCTCTTTATACAGTACCAACAAACAAACTAAATTGTGCATAAAAGAATTGTAATATAGTTTATTATCTTGCACCTAAGCACTATTCTTATAAACGGTTCCTAAAATCCTGATGGTCTAAGAAATTCTTTAATATTACCAATTATGCCCTTATCATATGGATTTCTAAATGTAACTCCACTACCTGAACCGGAAAAAAAAAAAAAGGAATTAAAATCTTATTAAAAATCAAGAAAATAACAAAGAAAGAATGTTTGTTTTTTCAATGAAATCTAGTAGACTAACCTAAATCGGACGATTCCATGAGCTGAAATTCAGGGTATTTGGTCCAATTTATCTAATTGAACAAATAAATAAATAATTTGAAAAAATAAAAGGGATAATTTTATTTTTCTTGTAATTTTTAAACTTTAAATAAGGCAAAGAGCAAAGCAGGGGAAGCAAGGCGTTACCCACTCCTCTGTTCTTATATTGAAGCATATACAATAAATGTGCCACATCAGAAATATCACCTACATATTTATTCAAAAATAATAACATAATTAGATTATAATTATTAACTTTAATAATAATAAAATAT
Source organism: Juncus inflexus (assembly GCA_024447665.1). Taxonomy (NCBI): domain Eukaryota; kingdom Viridiplantae; phylum Streptophyta; class Magnoliopsida; order Poales; family Juncaceae; genus Juncus; species Juncus inflexus. The sequence continues at coordinate 557,995 of JAJHPC010000005.1, forward strand.
TATTAAGAGTTCTTTAATGATGTTTAATTTGTGACAAACCTGCCACAGCACTTGGAGCACAGAGAAGAGCATTGTGCTTATTACCATGTTTAGAGATAGTGTGCTCTGTTTTGAAATAAAATAAAAACACAATTAAAAAAAAAATAATAATAGTAATAAATATAATTTTGTCTAAAAAAATTTAATAAATATAATTGCATGAAGTACCTCTGCCCCAATTTTAACCGTGTTAAGAGATCCCGTTATAACTGCATAAAAGATGAAACATTCAAACTTAGACTGGTTTGTTACAAAAAAAATTTAAAAATAAAAGCTGTGGTATTTATAAATTTATTCAAAAAATTAGAAAAAAATAATGGCATACATTTAGTAGAGCACATTATATATGTCGATTCAGCAATAACAAATCCAGTTAAAAGTACCATAAATAAGCGATGGTTCTTCTGACCTACCAAATTCAAATTAAATCAAAATCAAATATTATTTGTTGACGTTTTTTCATTAAAATAATATACTTATTTATATTACCAATGCAATTTCCAAAAGCAGGACAATGATGATCAAATCCCCTTATATTTTCCTTGCATTTGCTACAATATCTCACCCTTGAAAATACTGAAGGATTCTAATTCAAATATTAAATGAAATAAATTAAAAAAATAGAAATGTGAATGTATTTTTTAAATAATAATTTGACTTAATTTTACCTCGTTGCGAGAGATTAATTCAGTAAAATCTCTGCAATCAGATTCGACTGAAAATGAAGAATCACATGAAACAATCCCTGGATCACTTGAAAATATCCTGCAATTATTTTAAAATTTAATTTAAAATTATATTGTTCCTTTTTCTTTTTTGTTTCACTGTTTAATATTTTAATTAGAATATGATAGATATAGGTAAAATTAATAACCTATAAAGACCGAATAAAAGCAAAGCACACTCAGCATTTAGAAAAGCATCCAACAATGAAGAAATGGCTGCATTTGCAAAAAAATAAAAATAAAATATGTCAATAAAGAAAAACATGGAAAGAATTAAGTGAAAATAAAATGGATAAATATAGAAAGAAGAAAATGATATAATACCAGTTCTAGTTACAAACATATAAATGCTCCAAAGAAATAAAATGTTGAACAAAACAAAAGCAGGAGGCGAAGCAGAAACTCCAAATAGCCGTCTCAACCATTTCCCCAAAATAATCGTACCAAAAAATACCAATCCTAATTACAGAAAAAAAAAATTCATCAATTAATGAAAATTAACTACATTGAATCCAATTCAATGAATTAATTGGCAACAATTAAATTAACTTCACTTCAAATTCCATTCTTTCCACAGACAGAATTTGTTCATAATATACCACAATCATACTATTTAAGTTTAAAATTAGATACAATAACTCATTAACAATGTATCAATTTCATCACCAATTAATCATCAAATTGATCCAAAAAGAGGAACAAAATCAATTAAATTAAAACCTGCGATGGGAAGCATGGCGATGAGAGAGACGGAAGAGAAAATCCGAGGCACCATGGCCATGGCGAGCTGAGACAGCATCACGAGCAAAGCTGAAACGAGAGTTGAAGAAACCATCTCTCTCGGATATCTCCTCAATCTCTGCATCCACATTCCACCTCCCATGATCCTTCCTTCTCCTCTTCGATTCAACTTCAAATATAGTAACAGAGATTAAGAACAGAAGCATAAGCTATGGAAATTGATGCATTTTGAGATCTGAGTTAGAAGTTTGAGCTGGAGATTCGAGTGGAGAAGTTCTGACTTTTCTGTAAGAAAATCGTTTTTAGTCTTTACTGTGATAGCACGTCATGCCATTTGTCTCTTTTATTTCTGTAACAAGAAACTGAAGAAATAATGATTTTCTTATGTTTCATGCCGCATATAGTTTAGACTTAGAGGCATAAATAATTCAGCAACTTAGTTTATTTATTTTTTCAATGTGATAAAGAAATTTAGTATTTGTTGTATCATGTAATTACGAAAATTAAATGTTGACATTTGACACATCATTATTATTGATTATATTAAGATATTATTGGAATAAAATGTATGTAGAAATATAGTTTTCATTTCGATTTTTTTCTTTTAGGCCCGAATAAAATGGGCTATTAATTGGAGCACAAGATAGGAAATGGAAATGTTTCATGCTAATCGGCCCAAATGTTAAATAACTAACCGAAAGCATTTAATTTTCAAAGGCCAATTGAGCCTTGCATGTTTAATTGTTTCAGAACTCATACATTTTTAATAGGTGCTTGAGAGAAAAATGATGTGAGTTTAAGACTGAAACTGAAAATGATTTAAATATTCTATTATAATATAGATTGAATATAATTGATGCTACATTTTCAAATTTGAGAAACTGAGCGATTTGTATGTATTCATCGTTTGTACCATTAAACATGTCAGTAGCACTAGCATGCATAATAAAACGCTATTATAAGTTTTTATACATGCTATTTCGATGTTTTGTAAGGGTGACATGAAATTATGTCACTAAAAATTAACAAATAAAGCCCATAAAGATGCCTCTCAGTCTGCCTTTAAAAGGACCAAATGCAACGCACTCTAAGGATCAATGCATCAAACATTAAATTATTTGAGGCCTTTTGGGTCCGTATATTTAATATATTCAATTAATAACAAGATATGATATTATAATGTTTAAAAAGTTTGATTTAATGTTTAAATGCGGAAGACAAAGAGAGGGAACAAATGATGGAAGGAGTGGGATGGAATTAAAGAATTTGGTGCATGGTTGCGTGAAAAATATTTTAATGCTTCATCAGTCTTTTGATGTGAATCAAAAGAGGCAGCCGGCTCCATCATAAAAATAAATAAACTAATAAATATTTTCAAATGTTGAAAAATCCTCTTACATGCATTATGCCTAAATGGAAGGAAAGGCTTGCATTGTTGATTCTCTCCTACATTAATGGAGAAAGTTCAAAGTCCGAGTCATTAATTGGTGCCACTGCAACACTAGTTTCTTTAACTTAAAACTAAGGGATATTATGTTAAGTGACTCATTAACTCCATAGGTTGATTGTCCAAATCTTGATTTGTCTTATTAAACACATGGTTGAACTATTCCAATCAAAATATGAATGATTTAGGGTTTTCATCATTTTTTATCTCTGATTAAGATGGGCCAATGTACTTTGGTTTGGTATGAGACTAGTTGAATCATAAAGAAAACATTTATTTAGTACATTTAACCTTAGATGGAATAGGTGAGTTAATAAACATTTAAAGATAAATAATCAATAAATATATTTTTTCTAAAAATATTGAAGAATGAATAAAAAAAAGAAGCATTAATTTCAAAACAGTTATGCATATCATTCATTACTTTTTTATTAAATTCGTTTAAATTCTAATTATAAATACATTAAAGTATCCTCTCATATATTATTATGAAATTATTTTATATTTAAATAACCTTTTAGAAATTCTTTAAAAAAACAAAGTTTAGAGGTTTGTGAGGAGCCTTCTTAACTTGAAGGAGAAAATAAAAATGATGAATGGGCCGGCCTAACTAACGCTCCAATGTTTCACCAACCAAATTTAGTAAACTACATCACCGACATTTTATTTGGTCTTCAATGTAACTCATTACTTTGGGTTAGTGTAGTGTAAACATAATGTAAGTAATAAAACCAATGATTATAGATCGAAAGATTATGCGTAGTTTCACATATAAACCCTGCAAAACACATGAATGTGTCATACATAACTTGCAAAAAAGAAAAATATAATTAATTTTATCCTTTCTCATCTGTTTTCAAAACAAAATGCAATAATATCGTTGTTTCTCATTTATTTATATTATATGTCAAGATAATAGTGAAGCCGAAGTAACTTGGAGTTGGAGACCACCTGTAACGAATATGAAAATAGATGAAGATTGCATATGTTATTTTTATATTTTGTAGAGCTATATAATATATATGATATTTCTTTTAGTTTGTAGGGTATTCTTAAAAGAATACAACGATAGTAATTTCTAATCTCCATCTGACACGTGTCCAAATATCGGATTCTCTGTGCCAAGTAATGTACTTGCAATATGTAATGGGTCATTGCTAAAAACATATCTACTCAAATCCATAAATGATGGTTTATTTCTGTTTTATAATTTTTGGTTGAATAAATACTCTTAAGTTTTGTGCTTATTACAATATATGCCATTAGTCATGTTACTCATAATCATAGTAGATGGCATTTTTGTTATTTAATTTGATGTTGAGGATCTTTTTTAGTTGTTAATCTCACTTTGTGACAGCTCAATATGAAGAGTATGTGAGGCACCCGCCACAAGCTCCACACTTGACATCCTCTTTTCATCATGTCAATCCCTTGATATCTCCAAAATATTCCTCATAATTATAGTAGATGGCATTTTTGTTATTTAATTTGATGTTGAGGATCTTTTTTAGTTGTTAATCTCACTTTGTGGCAGCTCAATATGAAGAGTATGTGAGGCACCCACCACAGGCTCCACCCTTGACATCCTCTTTTCATCATGTCAATCCCTTGATATCTCCAAAATATTTCCTTTTCTCACAAAATGGTGGCCCCACATATTCTAATCCGCTAATAATTGATTCATATCTCCTGATTAGTCTACATTGCACATATACAGATATGGGTGTCGTATTCGCTACGATACGACATGATAATTAAAAAAAAACTCAGTATACGATACAAAAATATTTTATATTATTTATTTAATTAATTTATTGATTATATTTTATATAGATTTAGATGTCATAATTTGATGCCAGAGGTACTAAAAATTTGTTATTATAGAAGTAAAATATTTATTTGCTATAACTAGATGTCATAATTTTGTCTTATTGATTTTATATTTGCTAGAGGGATCCGATGTAGATATAAGTATCTGTGAAATATTTATTATTATTTTGAAATAAAATATTATGATATGTCATAAAATAATTTTCGATACATGTCTCTTTAAAATAAATAAATTTATCATATATCTCCCTGAAGTGGAACGAAGATTTGTACTGGTTTCTCATAATCCCATTCCCATCCTATGTTCGTAGATTTTGAAGATTGCGCCAAAAATACAGTTCACGCGAAAGAAAATATATATGTATTTGGTATAGCATTTTATTTTACATTAGATTGTACATATGAGGATGAAGATAGTAAAGTGGGTGTACCAGAAAAACTGATCACCAAAGGTTAAGTTCAACTGCCTAATCATATTTTAATTCCCATTTGTTAAATAAATATCTTCCTTTTTTTATTAAACCCTTCTCTCTCTTTTCTTAATTATAATTTCTATGAACTTCAAAAATATCTCTCGCATGTCTTACAATAGAAAGCCTACACATCCAGTGACCGAGTTTGACTCAGTATTTTGAGTGCGGTCATAATTTTTTTACACCACTAAATATATTTATATAAATTTTTTGTGGGGCCTGCCTATACATATAAATATTAATAGCTTTTGAAATTTTATACACTAAATTCTTATAAAATATACTACTTAATCGAAATTTTGGGGATCATCCGGTCTGAATAAAGCTCCGTGTCACTGTACACACCTCATTAACATCTTTTTTAAGATAATAAATCCCTCTTTCCTTTTCTTAATTATAATTTATCTAGACTTCAAAAATATCTCTCTCACGTCCTACACACACCTCATTGACATATTTTTTAAGAGCATAAACATTCAAAGTTCTTTGAGTAAGGCCAAAAAGACCACTTCAATTTTTTCTCACTTTTGATTCGTAGAAGTAGAAAGTGTTCATTGATCTATTCAAAAAACAAAGTGTTCATCTATTAAAATAAAAAACGCGTAGAGAAAATAGCATTTTAGACCGGACTTTTTTTGTTCGGAGATTATTTCCCTACACATCGTTTTCTATATAATACAAGTACTTATACTGTTCATGGGACCCACTGTCAGTGATCCATAATGATACACCAATTCCAGGGAAACATTCACAAAGTTATCTTATTCTTCACTTATTCGACGTGACGTATCATTGGCCGGAAATATCTGAATCCTGCCCCCCATGGCCCCATCTCATCTCATTCTTATTCCTCTCCGGTTATAAATTGAGAAATTGGAAATGAGGATAACGAAGGATTGAAATTATATATCTTATATACTATTTTTATTTTTTTAAATATATATTGTTTACTGAATGAATTTTTATATACTGTTTACTTTCAGTTTATATATTTTTATATATTGTTTTCATTTTTTTAAGTATATACTATTTTAGTGAATGAATTTTTTATATACTCTTCGTTTTCAGTTTATATGTTTTTCCAATTTTTATATACCGTCGCTACATGGTCACTACAGTACAGCCGCGCAGTATCAACTCCCAAATTATAAATAACTAGATAATTAATTTTCGAATTTGATGGTGCAGGACGGAATTTTCCCTTCGTATAACACAAACTTCCATTTTCGTGAAAAAAGTATATAAAGACAATAAACAATATATAGGATTCATTTATTGATTAACAATATATATGTAAATAATGAAAATAATATAATTATATATAGAAAAAATAATATATTAAAAAAAGAAAAAACATTATATACAATTTCCAAATAGTAAAAATGTACAAAAAATATTGTATAAAGACAATAAACAATATATAAGATTCGTTTATTGTATAACAATATATATGTAAATAATGAAAATGATATAATTATATATAGGAAAAATAATATATTAAAAAAGGAAAAAATATTATATACAATTTTCAAACAGTAAAAATGCACAAAAATATTGTATATATAAATATTGAAAAGCGGAGATAACAACATATCTGAAATTTTGTAGCATTTTTTCGTGTTCATTCCCGTCGTGTTTTCAATGGAATTTGTGTGGTAAATAGAAACAGAAAATTCTATCATGCCCCGTAATTGCTGCCATATCGCCCACATGATATCAGCTTGACTCAGCAGATGATAAGTAGCATTGACAGCTGGATAAAGTGAGTCTCAATTTAGGTAGTAAGTAACAAGTTCATGATTTTGAAAAATTATGATGGTTTTAACTTGGATAATATAATGACATCCTATCACATCATATCACCAGTAGTAGCGTTGTAGGATTTAAGATTATTAATGTTAAAGTGAGTGTATAATGATTCTTTTACAAATTTTGTTTATTTTAAAATTATTCATTTTATTGCGAATGAAATTATAATAGTGGATATATAAAGGTTTAAATGATAGTCTGTCAGCATATACTGGTGATTTGATAATCTGTCAGTATTTCTATTTATTAATAATTCTGATTCATTTTTTGAAAATTGATAATTATGAAAATCAGAAATCATAATTCTCTTTCTTCAGTGACACTAAAACTGTCTTACAGTACTAGAGTACTAGGAGGACAATACAAGAGTTAATAGAAAGTGAAACAATGGAAATTTGAAGTATAGTATAAATGGAGAGAATGAAATCTAGTTGTGTTTTATTATTTGAAGGATTTCTGACTTGGTCCGTGCAAATACGCGCCGCACAGTTGTTCCGCTCACCTCCCATCCCCGTGAGAAAGTCTTATTTCATTATTATTTTTTCAAGATATTTTTGGTTAAGGTTTTTTAAGATATTTTTGCAATAATTGAGTAATTATTCAATCTTACTGGATCACTTATTTTAATTATGTTAATTTTTTTTTGAACTCCTCAAATGAGAGGGTTTATTTGAAAGAAATCACTTTTGACGAATATCCACAGCTTATTGGTTGGTGAGATGATACATTTACCGCCTGATCTAGCAAGTTTTGACTTAATTATGTTAAATTATTTTTGCTATTCGAGAGATCTATGATATTAACACATTACAAATAGTAATTAGTTGCAGTGAATTGTTACATATTAATTTGAACTTATATTCTTATATCTTAATTTGAACTAGTATTTTTTCAACCCTTATATACAACAATTTTATGGAACCATACATCAAAATATATAAAATAATAATTAGGAGTATATGACCAAATATGATTTTTTTTTACTTAAAAGTAACGTCACATCATGAAAATAATTATATTTAAAAAAATACATCATGAAAATAGTAGCCACAAATAGTCAAATATTGCTTCAAATAGCCATATTGTTTTTTCCTTTAATAAAAATTCAGCCTAGCCCTATAAACAAGTTTAGTAGTTTTTAAAAACTCTTTAGATTTGAATAATTTGATCACCGCGAATTCCCTGACCTTCCCAACAAAACCTCTCCTCTCTTTTAAAGCCAAAAATAAAATCCAACGCTCAAAACTCTCTTCTTTACTTTACTTTTCCACTCTCTCTCTCCCAACTCACACTTCACCGCCACCGCCGGGCGGGGATCGCCGGCGCCGGAAATAGATGGGACAGGGAGTCAGCTGCAGCCGCAGCAGCGGCGAGCACGACTTCTACAGCGCCGTGCAGAACGGAGACCTCCAGTCCGTCGAGTCAGCTCTGCTGGCCGAGCCCGATTTGATCCACCGCACCACGATCTACGATCGGTTGTCGGCTCTGCACATTGCGGCTGCCAATGGGTGCATAGAGGTAGTTGTTGATCGTGTAATGGGTTGTTTGTTTGGTTGTTTTCGAAGGGGTTTTATTAGTTTTGATTGATCGATGTGAATTTTTGATTGATTATTTTTTGCTTTGAATTTCGTTTTAGGTTCTTTCGATGCTTTTGGATCGATCTGTACAGCCAGATTTGGTGAATCGGCATAAACAAGTGAGTTTTATATCAAATCATTTTGTTTTATCTTAGTTTTCCAGTGCAGAATAATATATGCAACTCTGAGCTTTGTTTCGTTTTTTTTCTGTTAAAGACTCCATTGATGTTGGCTGCAATGCATGGAAAGTTAGATTGTGTGGAGAAGTTGTTGGAAGCTGGAGCTAATGTAAGAAAACTTGTTGTTTTTCTTTCTGTTTTTCACATTTTGAAGTTGAATTTAGTACTGATCTGACTTGAACTATGCTAGATCTTGATGTTTGATTCGCTAAACAGGAGAACTTGTCTACATTACGCCTCATATTATGGCCATTCAGATTGCGTCCAATTGATTCTATCAGTCGCTCAATCCACCTCTGTTGCTGAATCCTGGTAATTCTTTTCACTCATTCAAAATCGTTTCTCTTATTTCACGATTCCATATATCTTTTTTGCAAGTTTTTGATCCTTTTCTAATAATTTTTCCTATTTTTTCGCTCAAATTGAACAAAGAATTTATGATTTCTCTTATTTCATCCCTCTTTTTTGCGATCTTTTGATCCTTACCTGATTTTTTTTCTTTCTTTTTTACTCAATTTGAAAGGGGATTCACAAGATTTGTGAATGTAAGAGACGACAATGGAGCAACACCTTTGCATCTCGCTTCAAGGCAAGGCAGACGAAATTCCGTCCACATTTTACTAGAAAACGGAGGAATCGTCTCTGCCACAACCAGTTCATACGGGTAAACAACGAACTAACTGGACACCTCCATTTCTCATTTCACCTCAAAGTTCACAACGATTTATTCCAATTTGATTAATTTAATTCCAATTTCAGATTTCCTGGAAGTACGCCGCTTCATTTAGCCGCAAGAGGCGGGAATTTGGACTGCATTCGCGAATTGCTCGCTTGGGGCGCCGATCGCCTTCAGAGAGACTCAGCCGGGTACAAATTGGATACTGTTATCTTTTCACTTTATGTTAAAACTTTATTCCTTTCATTATTCCTTAGTTACTAACTCAAATCAACTTTCGCACCAATAAATAACCTTGCATTCCAAGTTATCCTGGATCCGATTCAAAAGCGTAATCAACAAACATTTACTTTTTAACACCAAACTAAACATAATCACATAAAACATACACGTTATTTCACTCCCAAATTTATTCTATCCCCTACATTTTCCCAAAATTGCAAAAAAAAACCCTACATTATTGCCAAAATTGCATAAAATCCCCTACATAATTCCCAAAATTGCCAAAAATCCCCTACCTTTATTTAGGAGCTAACGCCGTTAGATTTTAAAGTTAATTAACCTTTTTCTCTCCGACAAGATTTCTTAAAGTCAATCAACACTTCTCAAACTCACTTTCAATTCAATTTCCTTTCCTTTTTTCATTTTTCAGTCGAATAGCATATGAAGTAGCGCTAAAACGAGGCCACGGAGCCAGCGCTGCTCTCCTAAACCCCAGCTCAGCAGAGCCGCTCGTGTGGCCGTCTCCTTTAAAATTCATCGCTGAGCTGGATTCTGACGCGAAGGCTTTATTAGAAGCGGCCTTAATGGAGGCCAACAGAGAGAGAGAGAAGAAGATATTAAAAGGAACGAAATTTTCTTTGCCTTCTTCGCCTTTGAGATCTGAGGATGATGGGAATTGTTACGATGATTCTGTTTCTGAGGTATCTTTTACTAAATAAATTGAACAATTTTGTATATACCCCTATAAAACCTAAAAATATTATGTATGCCCTTACATAACACTTGTATTCTAATCTAATTTAATAAAATGAGAATAAACCATTGAAATATCATAATAACCCTTATATTATAATCTGATTTAAAAAGGACAATGAATACCATTTTTTTTTCTTACTAATGATATTTCTCATTTTTTTATTTATATTATAATAATAACATTTTATTATTGTATGACAGGAAAGTGATGGTGAATTATGCAGCATATGTTTCGACCAACCATGCACGATAGAAGTAAAAAACTGCGGACACGAAATGTGCGCGTCTTGCATTTTGGCCCTCTGCTGTCATTCCAAGCCTAATCCCACAATGCCTCTTTCTTTACCGTCTCCAACTTGTCCGTTTTGCAGGTGCACTATTACTAAACTCGTTGTTGCCACACCGAAGGCCGCAGAGTTTGATGGTGAGGATGATTTGGGGGATAAATTGGGGTTGAGTAAGATGAGGAAGTTGAGGAGGAGTAGGAATTTTGGGGGGAGTGAGGGGACTAGTGGGTTTAAGGATATTTTGGGCAAGTTTTTGGGCAAGAAGAATGACGAGTTTGATGAAATAATGGATAAAGTTTAGTAAAAATGTTAAAATTTTGGCGATATATTGAATTAATTAATCTATTTGAGAGAGACAGAGAGAGAGAGATTCTGTTTCGAAGAATGAGGAGATCTTCTCTTGGGGTTTTAGATTGCGAGATTGATGGTATTGATAGAGTGAGAGAGAGAGCTTGGGTGTAGATGTATTTAGGGTTTCGAGAGAAGAATCATCTTCATTCTTCTCTAGTGCTTGGTTGTTGTTCCTTATGGGAATTAATAATTCTTTTATTTCCATGTAAGATTGGGATTACATCCCCTAATCAATAAATATCTTGCTCATGAGTATATATAAATATGTGTCAAGTAATTTGGAACTTTGTTTTGAAATTTCCTGTTGGAATGTTAGTATAGTTGAATATGTAAAAGCCCTTTAAACGAGTCATAGTTAATGGAGTTGAATGAATCCGATTGTATTCAACTTTCGAGTGGTGCTTATGAGTTGAGAGACCAAAGGTTTCCTTTCAAACAAAGTTTGATTCGGACGGGTACTTAGAAGGTGACGTGTCAACAGCAAGTGATGTCTCTCTCTGACGCTACCTTTGTTGGATTGGGATTTGGGGGTCGTAGACTCATAAGTCACAACTCATACCCATTTGGCAGGTTATCAATGGATTCTTATTATTTTTTTTCAAATGAAGCGATGAAATTGATTATTTTGAAGTGAAATGATGGTGATACCGATTGCGAAGTTTGTTTCAGTCAAAATGATTAATGTATCTACCATAATTTAGGCAAAACGAGGAATTTATTATTCAGAGCTAACAAACCATGATTGTGTAATGCATAATTGGCTCCTAATTAAATGCATTCATGCCCTCTTTTTCCTTGCATCGTATTGTTATTTCACATGACTCATCATTATTCATTGTCGGTATCACGTTATGTAATTTGGGGTCGACTTTGATTTTTTGAGTCATAAAGAACTAACAAAATCATTGAGCTAACTGATTTGATCATGACATTAAGAAATATCCCACATTAAAAAAAAAAAGAAAATTTACAAACAACCCCCTATCTTTTCTGAATATTATAAATAACCCCCTATCTTTTCAAAATTTATAAAAAAAAACCTGTCATAAATGTTTTCTTTACAAATACCCCTCTACATCCATTTTTCCATCAATTTAATGGTCAAATTTTTTAAAATGACCAAAATACCCTCACCTATATTAAATAAATTAAATTAATAAATAAACTTAAATAAACAAAAGAAAGTAAATAAAAAGAAAATTAAAAATAATTAAATGAACATAAAATAAATAAAAATAATTAAAAGATAAAAGAGTTAAAAAGTAAAAAGAATTAAATAAAAAGTTAAAAGAATTAAATAAATAAATAAATAAATAATAATTTTAAAAAATGATAAAAAATAATAATTATTGATAAAAAAAATTCTATTTAATATAAAAAAGGGTTTTGTGTATCAATAATGAGCAGTGACGGATCTTGTCTCCATTTATTTGGAGCCAAAAAATTATCTTGCTACTGATTAATAATGTATAGAAAAAATTTGATCGGGGGAGGGACAAATACATAGAAATACATGTATTTCGAAAAAATTCACCGAAACACTATTGATATATACTGTTCTGTCAAAATCTTGGGGGTGTATACGGCATGCACCCCAGTCTCTATAAAGTTCCGCCATTGTTAATGAGGGTTTTGTGTGTCAATAATAATAATTATTTTTAACATTATTTAATTATTATTTTCTATTTAATTATTTGTATTTTTATTTAATTATTTCTAGCTTTTTAATTATTTAAATTTTGTTTATGTTGTTATTTAATTAATTTTATTGAATGATTTTTTGAATAATTTTAATTTTATTATTTAATTATTTTTGTTTTTTTAACTTTTTTCTTTTGAATTATTTTTCTTTTAATTGATTTTATTTCTATTTAATTAATTTTATTTTTTAATTAATTATTTTGTTATATTTTTATTTAATTTTCTTTTGTTTATTTATTAATTTAATTTAGTTTAATTTATTCAATATAGGTGAGGATATTTTGGCAATTTCAAAAAAATTTAACCATTAAATTGATGGATTAGTGAATATGTATTTGTAGCAAAAATATTTCTGACATGGGATTTATTGTAAATTTTGAAAAGGTAAGGGGTTATTTGTAATATTCAGAAAAGATAGGGGGTTATTTGTAAATTTCCCTAAAAAAGACATTAACAAATATTCAATTGGACTAATGCTTCAGATGGATTGTATTGTATCTACGTGGATTAAATGGAAATAACTTTATTGTAGCAAAACAATAATTGAGGCCAACATATTATCTATTATCATGATACTTTTTTTCTTTCTTTTGTGATTTATGGGGAAAAGCTAATCCATCAAATATCATGCATTCCAAAAGTAGAACATGATGCCAGCAATAGTTTGTATTTTCTTCCATTGGTTTGAAGTTGATCATGATCTCTTTTTTACTATTTGAGCACTGTTTGAGGATCTTTCAACCAAGCTCGTTTTGTAGATAATTTACTGTCCTCACATAATCCCATACCACCTTTACAGTTGGGCCCCTTGGACCTGGGTCATCATGATCATTTTTTTCTTCAATTTTCAATCTTTTCTTAGTTTTTACAAAATTTAATTCACTTTTATTACCTTTACAATCAAATATGGTGATTTTTTTATCAAATGGAGAGAGAGTATAAAATTCAAATACTCTGGTTGATTATGGGGACCAAGAGAGAGACGAGTCAAAATTAAAGACTGGACCATCTATGTTTGCTAAATGCGATGACCCTACAATAATACTATACTATTCCATATTTAAAGTTTAAACATAGTGACTCTTGCAGAGTAAGTCAGGCACTGCTTCGATAGGAAGAGGAAATGCATTAGTGGTCAGACTGTTTCACTTAGAAAACTGATCTGATCTACATTTAAAGTGAGCATCCTTAAAAGGAACGAATAAGTACAGTGATCTCATTTTTTTTTTTTTTGAGAGAACAGTGATCTCAATTAATATCCATACCTTTTTTCAAGTAATTATTTCTTTCAATTTCCTATATAAAATGAAAATTATTGATAACTACTCTTTCACGTGGTCTCATTTTTCTAATTCATCGAGATATGAGAAGTTATTAGTGCTCACTTTTCGAGATATAGGCATTCCAAACGCAAGATACAATGCAAGAAAAGAGAAGTGGATCTCAAGATCGGGGCCCTACTATTGAAAGAAATAAAGAGCAAAGCATGGGTAAGAACTTAGAAGAAGACAGATGTAGAGAGACATGGACATATGGGGCAATCTGTGAAAGCTGCATATCCATATTTACATATAACCTTCCACATCAACTGTACAACTTACTATGTTACTGTCACATATGGGCTTTGTCCTTCGCTTGGGATCAGATCACAAGTGGTAAATTCAATGATTTTACATGTCAATATTTACTAGTTTTGTTTCTTTTGGTTAAAAAAATGATGTTTTTTATGGTCTCAGTGAATTTCTAGACATTTGTAATATTGGATGTAAGCACATGAAAGGAAGTTCCCATTTATGTGATAGGCAGAAAATCTCACCGGTTAGAGAAACAGTAGCACGCTATACCAAAAAAACATGTGCATTTATTGAGAACCTGGGATTTATTACATCAACTGGAAACCGAACAGGAAAATCAAAATTTCCAAATATTGAATCTACTTCAGTTACACATTAGCGATTACATTATATATTATTATTTGGACTAACAATGGGCTTAAACAGCTATTAAGGCCCAAATCTCATCAACAACGAACATGAATATAATAGCCCACGAATTATCAAAATACACAATTTAATTCCGTTTTGTGCGAGTAACTGATGCTATACAACCAACAGAAATGTTTAACCAAAGCCCCCAAAAAATTAAATATTCCAATAAACAACAGCAAAGAGCATCTGTACATGTATTATTACCAAACATCCATCAAAGCATACTACAGACATTCTAATAACACTGGTTCGACAACAAAAATCAGCTTTATTCAACATAACAAAATTACATAAAGAAAGATAACCATCAACGTCCACAGTTCATTACACATTCAACATGGCCAAACTAACTCGGCATTATAACTACCATAAAAATGAAATTACAACTATTGGAGGGCAAATTAACTTACCATAAAGTACCAAAATGTATTACAAATACCGTGATGGCTTAACTAGGAATTTAATGAAGCTCTACTATGAACTGAAAGGGAGAAGAGCAACAAGAGATCATCCTCAAGCATCCAGCTCACAGTAAGGGCATTTTAGTCAGGTACTCAAACATCCATCTCATATCAAGGGTATTTTAGTCATTTCTGAAAGAATTCATGAGTTCAAACTCTAAATAGAGTTGCTTATACTGGTACAGGTACACTAACCGGTACAAACCGTATTCAATTTTCAAACTTGAGAAGAATCAATTTAAAAAAAACAGGGACTCATAACAAGTGTAGCATCATAACAAAAACCATCACTGTGGCTGGAATCCAAACCATCTCTATATCAAAACAGATGGTACAGAGTCGCATAAAGGAGAGAAGAATAAGAGGAGATGATAAGTGTGATTTACAAAACTGCGCTAGCAAACAAGCCCTAATTGAGATGAAATGGATTCCTAATTAGCCACTCAAACCTTTTCTCTTTTTGCTAATCATCGCCCCATTTTGAGAGAACACAATGAAACCCAAAAGGAAAGATAAGATCAAGAAGTTGCATGAAAGAAATTTAAAGAGGTCTTGAATTCAAATCCCAATTAAGGGTAAATTTATATTTTTCTTTTATTATTGTATTTTTAATAGAATATTTATATTTTTTTGTATTTTCTATATTATTTGATTAAAAAAAAAAATCTTTTCATTTATCTTCTTTTAAGTTGAATAAAGGCGATTAAATAAATTAATAAAAATAATAATTAGAATAAAGGTATTGTAGTAATTAGGAATTATTTATATATTTTAAACCAACTTTTTATTCCATGAAACTTGCCAAATGATGATGGAATAAAACAGAATATTACTCTTCCACTCTTCCACTATTCCACCTTTCACCGAACAAACCCTAAGAGAAGAAATACAGTAAATTTCACACCACTAGTCACCCAATTTTACTTTAAGATTTCATTATGAAACCATGTAATCTTATAATTTTCCATAAATGAGTGAATAAGTCTTAGAAAGCTCACTCATCCATCCCTCAATCAAAACCCAAAACCCTAAACCTCAAACCCTAAACACTGAAGTGAAGGGAAAATGTTATAAAACAGGGGCTCATGTATATCAAGTATAGATCAATAGGACAAAAAGCATCAGTCTGGCAAAAAACAATACTATCTCATGGAAGCAAATACATGTTCAAAAAGCAAGAACTGCAATGCCTCAGTATTTTTCCCATTTTACAGTTGGATGGGATATTTCTCATGTTATATAGGATAAGTGATATTTTGAGATTTTGTAAGGGTACAAATGATATTTTCCATTGGTCAAGTATGAAACTTGATCCGAAACTTTTATCTGCATCCATGAAATAAGCATGAGTTTCACATCAAATTCAGTCCTTTCTCTTTGAAATCATCGCCCCAATAAAAACATAAGAGTAAGAGAGGATGAAAGGGTAAATGATAAAACAAACAAATATCAATACTTGTTACTGTTATTGTTGCTAGAGAGAACTTTTTTTTAAGTAGCACCATTTTGAAAAATAATTAAACAAAAAAGGGGGCTTTTGGAATTTCCTCAATAAATAAATACATAAACAAATAATAAGGTTTAATAATTTTCTTCGAATTTGGAGCTCAAAGAAGAGGGACTAAAATTCAGGTATTATTTATGATAATCAGACCACTTAAGACCTCTAATTTAATCACAGCCCCATATAAGAAGCCATCATGAGAGAGGAACTAGTAGAAAGTTTGATAAAATATTTACTCAAAGGTTCACAATCATCATCATCATCTTCTTCTTCTTCTCCTTATTATTGTTATTATATTATTATATTTTATTTTATTTCTCTGAAGGCGGTCTAGTAGACCTACAGTAAAATCATGCACAATTTTATAAAGTAGAGGGACCAAACTTGTCAAATCAATAGTACAAGGTCTAAATTGTCATGATTGCTTCTTTTTCTGAGAGATTCAAATCTCATATTGGACCGACCTTTTTTTTTGAACTAGCACCATTTTGAAAAATAATTCAGAAAATAGCGATGGTTTCAAAACTTGAAATGGATAGGTAGATAAGATGAATCAATATGACCCATTTGATTCTTAAAGACGAGCTTTTTGCTTTTCAAAAGGAATAAAGTCACAAAAGAAGGGCTCATAAACAAGTGTAGTATCATAATATAAACTGATTCTTCAACAAAAAAAAAACAAAAAATCATTGCCCCATTTTAGTAAACACAAGAAAACATCAATGAGTAAAAAATGGATTATGATATATATTAAGTAGGGTTCGGGACCAATCATCATTATCATCATCATAATCACTATTATTATTATTGTTATTATCTTTGGGAAATTCTTCAAGACCCCCTAACTTTTCTGGATATTATAAAAAAAACCTAACTTTTTCATTCCATTTTTGGGAGAGGGATCTAATTCACCACCAGCACCACCAAGAAGAAAGAATAAAATAAAATTAGAAAATTAGGCTCATAAACAAGTGTAGTATCATAATATGGACCATCACAGTGGCACAAATCCAAACTATATAATATGAAAGCATATGGAACATGTCCATACAAAGAGATGATAATGATGAGGAGGAGAAGGAGAAGAGAATGAATAGTAAAGTGGAATCCACACCAAATCAAGCATGCACAGTGAGATATGGATTTCTATAAGCCACTCAAGCCCTTTTCTTTATGTCTTGATCATCGCCCCATTTCATAAACACAACAGCACAATATTTAGAGAGAAAATAAAGAGGTTTGAGGAAAAAGGTCGTTGGTTCGAATCCCAATTAAGAAGTTGGGTAAATTTCACCATTTTGCCATCAAAATGTATCTCAATAATCTCATTATGTATCCATACAATCTTCTATGCAAGCTCATTGGTCAAGTGCTCAAGTAAAGGAAAAACCCTAAAACCGAAACGCCGTCACTACTAAATCTTACTTTGCGCGGCCCTTTTGCAATTTAGATATCATGCAGGGCCTTTTTGCAAATTTCTTTATACATTCAAAAAGAATTATCAAGCACCAAAGTGCGATGATGCGTCTCAAAGACAAATTAACCGCATCCCTTTATTTTTTCAATTTCACTAATCTTTGAGCATTCTTATCAAGGTGGTTCCATGAGAAACAGTGAGTGAGCCGCTCTACTGTGGGCCTCACACACACCAAGATAGACACAACATATTGAGAAATCCAACATAGACCATTCCGCCCATAAAGAGATCAAGATATTCATTTTAGGGCGAATTTGGTTCATGGTAATATGACATTACCTTGGGAATGAATGAGAGAGAGAGAGAGAGAGTTTGCTTTCAACACCACCATCACAACCAAGGAATAGAATTAAAAAAAGTAAGGGCTCATAAAGAAGTGTAGCATCTTAATATGGACCATCACAGTGGCAGAAATCCAATATGTATAATATAAAGGAGATAATGATGATGATTACAAAGAAGAAGAAGAATCAGAAACCAAGAAGAAGAAGAAGAAGCAGAAGATCTGAAGCGCATTTCCAAATTGAAATACACCAAATCAAGCATGCACAAAGAGATATGGATTACTATAAGCCACTCAAGCCCTTTTCTTTCTGTTTAAATCATCGCCCCTTTATAGCAACACAACAAAACATCAATGGAGAGAGAGAGAGAGAGAGAGAGAGAGAGAGAGAGCACTATATTGTGCAAATTCAAGGCATAATAAAAGGGGCTTTTTGGAATCTCCTTAATAAATAAATAAATAAATAGGTCGAATAATTTGTTGAGAATTTGGTGCTTATAGAAAAAATTCAGGTATAATTTATACTATTCAGAGAAGTTAGGGGTTTTTTTGGAAAAATTTCTCACATCCAAACAAGCCCTAAGATAGATAAGATGGAGTCTCAAAAGCCACTTAAGCCTCTAATTTAATCACTGCCCCATAAGCCACAATCATCACCATCATCAGCATCTTATTATTGTTATTATATTATATTAAATTATATTTTTCTGACGGTGGTCAAGTAGACATACAGTAAAACCATGCACAATTCAAACTATGTACCAACCGTGCACAATTCTATAAAGTACAGGGACCAAACTTGTCAAATCAATAGTGCAAGGACTAAATTGTCATGTTTGCTTCTTTTTCTGAGAGATTCAAATCTCATATTAGACCGACTTTTTTTTTAAACTAGCACCATTTTGAAAAACAATTCAGAAAATAGCACTGGTTTCAAATCTTCCATTGCATATGTGGATGAATCAATATTAACTCATTTGATTCTTGACCTTTTTGCTTTTCCAAAGCAATCGAACTCAGGGAGAAAGAAATAATGTTAGAAAATCCCTTAGACCCTAAACCCTTAATTCCAAATTCTTTTAGATCCAAACAAGCTCTAAGAGAGGTCACATGGATTTCATTAAGACACTCCAGCCTTTTCTTGTTTTAATCACCGCCCCATTTTAGTACACACAAGAAAACATCAATGAGACTGATACGGAGTAAAAAACGGATTCTCAAGAAAAGCTGGAATAGCTCGGTTAGAGCGTGTGGCTGTTAATCATCATCATCATCATCATTATTATTGTTGTTGTTGTTGATCAAGAAAAATTGCCAAAAAAAAGCCATATGTTACACCAAAATTGCGAAAAAGCCCCTGCATTATCTGAAATAGCTTGGTTCAGGGGCTCATAAACAAGTGTAGTATCATAACATAGACTATCACAGTGGCAGAAATCCAAACAATATAATATGATAGTGTATGGAACATGTCCATACAAAGAGGAGATGATAGCAATGATAATGACACGCAAAAAAAAGCAGAAGAAGATGATGATGAATAGTTGAAGTGGATTTCCAAATAGAAATCCAATGATACAAATCAAGCATGCACAATGAGACAAGGATTTCTATAAGCCACTCAAGTCATTTTCTTTCTATTTTAATCATCGCCCTATTTTGGAAAGACAGGAAAGATCAATTAGAGAGAATGTAGAATTCAAAGTATGTACCAGCCGTGCACAATTTATAAAGTATAGGGACCAAAAGGCCAAATCAACACTACATGAACTAAATTGCAATCCAACTAAAGTATTGTTGTCACGATTGCTTCTATAGGGACCAAAAGGCAGGGTTTGTTTTTGCAATTTCATATAATGCAGGGGCTTTTTCGCAATTTTGGCGTAACACATGTTTTTTTTTTTTGGCAATTTTTCTTGATTTATCTAAATCATGATTGCTTCTATTCCTGAGAATTCAAATCTCATATTAGACCCGAAAAATGAATTCAAATCTTGAATTGGATAGGTAGATAAGAAGTAATATATGACCCATCTGATTCTTTAACACAGGACCTTTTTGCTTTACCAAAGCAATCAAACTCACGGAGAAAGGGATAAATTAAAAAGTAGGGCTCATAACAAGTGTAGTATCATAATATAGACCATCATAGCGGCAGAAATCCAAACCCTAATTCCAAATTCCTTTACATCCAAAAATATAAGGGGTCATTTGGCAAGTGGAATTAGTAGAACGGAATTGGATTATAAGATGGAGGAAAAAGTTCTGGAATTATCTTAATTCTAAAGTTTGTTTGGTTGTTTGAAAATTCTGGAATTTTGTTATGATTAGATAAATTACCAAAAGCCACTCAAGCCTTTTCTTCATTTTAATCACTGCCCCTTATTAGCAAACACAAGAAAACATCAATAAGAGGGAGTAAGAAAATGGATTACTATTAATATTATTATTATTATTATTATTATTATTATTATTATTATTATTATTATTATTATTATTATTATTATTATTATTATTATTTTCTTTTCTTTTCTTTTTTTTTTTTCAAGAGATATCTAATTCACAGCCACCATCACCATCACCATCACCACCAAGAAAGGAATAAAATAAATTAGAAAAACAAGGGCTCATAAACATGTGTAGTATCATAATAAAGACCATCATAGTGGCAGAAATCCATATAGAAGTAGATGATAATAATCATGATAATGTGCAGATAAGACAAAAGGAGAAGAAGAAGAAGAAGAAGAAGAAGAAGAAGAAGAGAATGAATAGTTGAGGTGGATTTCCAAATTGAAATCCAATGAAATACACCAAAGCAAGCATGCCCAATGAGATATGGATTTCCATAAGCCACTCAAGCCCTTTTCTTTATGTTTTAATCATCGCCCCATTTAGGAAAAACAAGAAAGATCAATGAGAGAGAGAGTATATAGAAGAAAGAAAATGGATTTCAGATTTTAAATACACGTTAATATCTCAAATCAAATATGCCTTCACAATAATATCACAGTGCCTTGGAAGAGAGAGACGGAGAGAAAGCCCAAAATCAAGGCATAATAAAAGGGACTTTTTGGAATTTCCTCAATAAATAAATAAATAGGTCTAATAATTTGCTTAGAATTTGGGGCTCATAGAAGAGGGGCTAAAATTTCAGGTATTATTTATAATATTCAGAAAAGTTAGGGGGTTTTTGAAAAATTCTTACATCCAAACAAGACCTAAGAGATAAGATGGAGTCCGAAAAGCCAGTTAATCCCTCTAATTTAATCACTGCCCCATATAAGGAAACATCAATGAGAGTACAAAGTTGGATTATGGATATTTATTCAGGGGTTCAAAACTTCCTCCTCCTCCTCCTCCTTCTTCTTCTTCTTCTTATTGTTGTTATATTATATTATATTATATTTTTCTGAAAGTGGTCTAGTAGACCTACAGTAAATCATGCACAATTCTATACAGGGACCAAAAAGTTCAAATCAATAGTTCATGGACTAACTTGCAACCAATTAAAGTATACGGACCAGAGAAAGCAGGGGCTCATAGTAAGCGTAGTATCAAAATATAGACCATCACAGTAGCAAAAATCCAAACCCTAGATCCTAAACCCTAAACCCTAAATTCCAAATTCCTTTGCAGCCAAACAAGCTCTAAGAGAGATCAGATGGATTTACAAAAGCCACTCAAGCCTTTTCTTCATTTTAATCACTGCCCCATATTATTTATTTTTTCTTTTTTTTTGAGAGAACTACTTCACCAGCACCACCAAGAAAGGAATAAAACTAGAAAAGCCGGGGCTCATAAACAAGTGTAGTATCATAATAAAGACCATCATAGTGGCAGAAATCCAAAACCATATAATATGATAGCATATGGAACATATCTATACAAAGATGGGATGATAATGATAATGAGGTGGAGGAGGAGAAGAAGAAGAAGAGAAAGAATAGTTGAGCAGATTTCCAAATTGAAATCCAATGAAATACACCAAATCAAGCATGCACAATGAGAAATGGATTTCTATAAGCCACTCAAGCCCTTTTCTTTGCGTTTTAATCATCGCCCCATTTCATAAATACAATACAACACAACACAACATAACGTCATTTAGTGAGAGAAGATAAAGAGGTTTGAGGAAAAAAGTTGTGGGTTCGAATCCCAATGCAGGGGCTTTTTTGTAAATTTCTTTATGATGCACGTCAAAGACAAATTAACCGCTTCCCTTTATTTTTCAATCTTTGAGCATTCTCATTAAGGTGGTTCCATGAGAACAGTGAGTGAGCCGCTCTACTGTGGGCCCCACACACACCAAGACAGAGAGATGCATGAAATCGCAACCAAGGAATAAAATTTAAAAAAACAGGGCTCATAAACAAATGTAGTATCTTAATATGGACCATCACAGTGGCAAAAATCCAATCTGTATAATATAAAGGAGATAATGATGACGATGATAATAATTAGAAGTGGAGAAGAAGAAAAAGAAGAAGATCTGAGGCGGATTTCCAAATTGAAATACGTCAACTCAAACATGCACAATGAGATGTGGATTTCTATAAATCCACTCAAGAACTTTTTTCCAGTTTTAATCATCGCCCCTTTTTGGAAACACAATAAAACATCAATGAGAGAGAGAGAGAGAGAGAGAGAGAGAGAGAGAGCACTATGTTGCACAAATTCAAGGCATAATAGAAGGGGCTTTTTGGAATCTCCTCAATAAATAAATAAATAAATAGGTCTAATAATTTGTTCAGCTTATGGGGTTCATAGAAGAGGGGCTAAAAATTCAGGTATTATTTATAATATTCAGAAAAGTTAGGGGATTCTTGAAAATTTTCTCTTACATTCAAACAAACCCTAAGATAAGATGGAGTCCCAAAAGCCACGTAAGCCCTCTAATTTAATCACTGCCCCATATAAGCCACAATCCATCAGCATCTTCTCATTATTATTGTTATTATATTATATTTTATTTTATTTTTCTGAAGGTGAGTAGACCTATAGTAAAATCGTGCACAATTCAAGCTATGTACTACCTGTGCACAATTTTATAAAGTACAAGGACCAAATATATCAAATCAATAGTACAAGGACTAAATTGTCATGATTGCTTCTTTTCCTAAGAATTCAAATCTCATACTAGACCCAATCGAAGATTTCAAATCTTCCATTGGATAGGTAGATAAGATGAATCACTATAACCCATCTGATTCTTAAATACATGATTACTTTTTCTTTTCCAAAGGAATCAAACTCAAGGAGAAAGGAATTAGGTTAGAACAACATGGAGTATCATAATATAGACCGATTCCTTGAAAAAACAAACATAATATAGAATCTAAACCCTAATTTCCAAATTCATTCACATCCAAACAAGCTCTTTCTTTTAATCACTGCCCCATATAGGCAGACACAAGAAAAGATTCATCATCATCATCATCATCATCATCATCATCATCATTATTATTATTATTATTATTATTATTATTATTATTATTATTATTATTATTATTATTATTATTATTATTATTATTATTATTATTATTATTATTATTATTATTATTATTATTATTATTATTATTATTATTATTATTATTATTATTATTATTATTATTATTATTATTATTATTATTATTATTATTATTATTATTATTATTATTATTATTATTATTATTATTATTATTATTATTATTATTATTATTATTATTATTATTATTATTATTATTATTATTATTATTATTATTATTATTATTATTATTATTATTATTATTATTATTATTATTATTATTATTATTATTATTATTATTATTATTATTATTATTATTATTATTATTATTATTATTATTATTATTATTATTATTATTATTATTATTATTATTATTATTATTATTATTATTATTATTATTATTATTATTATTATTATTATTATTATTATTATTATTATTATTATTATTATTATTATTATTATTATTATTATTATTATTATTATTATTATTATTATTATTATTATTATTATTATTATTATTATTATTATTATTATTATTATTATTATTATTATTATTATTTTCTTTTTTTGAGAGGGATCTAATTCACCAACAACAACAACAAGAAGAAGAAGGGAATAAAATTAGAAAAGCAGGGCTCATAACAAGTGTAGTATCATGATATAGACCATCACAGTGGCAGAAATCCAAACTATAGGGTTTAGGAAGAAGAAGAAGAAGAATGAATGAATGAATAGTCAAAACAGATTTCCAAATTAAAATCCAATGAAATAGACCAAATCAAGCCTGCCAATGAGATATGGATTTTTATAAAGCCACTCAAGCCATTTTCTTCATGTTTTAATCATCGCCCCATTTCATAAATATACTACAACACAACACAACACAACACAATGTAACATCATTTAGAGAGAGAAAATAAAGAGTTTTGAGGAAAGAGATCATAAGAAAAAAACCCTAAGCCTTAAACCCGAAACACCATGTCACTAATAAATCTTACTTTACATTGCGACCTTTTTGCAAGATCCAATTTCATACAATCCCTTTTGCAATTCGGATATTATGCAAGGGCTTTTTTGCAAAAAAACATTATTATTTAGAGAGAATCCATCCAGTACCAAGACAAATGATGTGTCTCAAAGACAAATTAACCGCATCCCTTTATTTTTTCAATTTCACTAATCTTTGTTGAGCATCTTATTAAGGTGGTTCCATGAGACACACAGTTAGCAGCTCTACTGTGGGCCCCACACACACCAAGACACACACAACATTTTGATGGATTACCAAAGCCACTCAAGCCTTTTCTCTGTTTTAATCACTTCCCCATTTTAGTAAGGGAGTAAAAATATGGATTATGAATATCTATTAAGTAGGGTTCAAGAACAATCATCATCATCATCATCATTATTATTATAATTATTATTTTTTAAAGAGGGATCTAACTCACCACCACCATAACCAACAAGAAGAAAGGGATCAAATTACAAAACCAGAGGCTCATAAAGAAGTGTAGCATCATAATATGGACCATCACAGTGGCAGAAATCCAAACTATATAATAAGATAAGCATATGGAACATGTCCATACAAAGAGGAGATAATCATGATGATGAAGAGATGAAGAAGAGATGAAGAAGATGAAGAATAGTTGGCATGCACAATGAGACATGGATTTCTATCAAGCCACTCAAGTCCTTTTCTTTCTGTTTCAATCATTGCCCTGTCTAGGAAAGGGAAATCTGAAAGCACGACGGATTTTTGTATATACTATTTTTTTTTCAATATACTATTTTCACTATATATTTTTGTTGCCTCTATATATTGTTTACAAAAAATGAATCATATATACTGTTTTTATTCTATTTTATATACTGTATATCGCCTCTATGGCTCTATATTCTGTTTTTACACGAAAAAAGCAATGTCAAGTCCCATTTTTCAATCTCACCAATCTTTGAGCATTCTTATTAAGGTGGTTCCATGAGACAAACAAGTGAGTGAAGTGCTCTACTGTGGGCCCCACACACACCAAAACAGAGAGAGACACAACATATTGAGAAATCTAACATAGATCATTTGGCCTATAAATAGCATGAAGAGCTTCATTTGAGTGTTCATTTGGTTCACGGTAATATGAGAGAGAGAGAGAGAGAGAGAGAGAGAGAGAGAGAGAGAGAGAGAGAAATATGATATTTTGGATTTTTGGAAGGGTAAGTATGATATTTTTTTAACTTTAGAAGGGTAAATATGATATTTTGGAGGTTAGAAGGGTAGATATGAAAATTCCCCCAACTAAAAAAACAGGGCTCATAAACAAATGTAGTATCTTAATATGGACCATCACAGTGGCAGAAATCCAATCTGTATAATATAAAGGAGATAATGATGACGATGATAATAATTAGAAGTGGAGAAGAAGAAAAAGAAGAAGATCTGAGGCGGATTTCCAAATTGAAATACGTCAACTCAAACATGCACAATGAGATGTGGATTTCTATAAAGCCACTCGAGCCCTTTTCTTTCTGTTTAAATCATCACCCCTCTTTTGGAAACCAATAAAACATATTACTTATCTTTTAGGATTCCTCATTTCACAATCCTAATCCCTGAAAAAAATCCATTCCTGCCCTATAAAATCCTTACGCATCCAAACATAGCCTAAGAGTGGTTCCATGAGACTCACAGTGAGTGTGTGAGCTACTCAACTGTGGGCCCCACACACACCAATACAGACATACACAACATAGAGACAAAATTCCCCATACAGTTTTACGTAGCTTCCTGTACTCGTGGCTTCCTGATGCTCACACATTAGCTTCCTGCAACCATGGCTTCCTAAACCTTGCTCAAAACTACGCTAGCAAACAGGCCCTATATATTACTTATCTTTTAGGATTCCCCATTTTACAATCCTAACCCCTGAAAAAAATCCTTTCCTACCCTATAAAATTCTTGTGCATCCAAACATAGCCTAAGGTGGTTCCATGAGACTCACAATGAGCCGCTCTACTGTGGGACCCACACACACCAAAATAAGAGAGAGAGAGAGAGAGAGAGAGAGAGAGAGAGAGAGCACATTGAGAAGTCAAACATAGACCATTCTGCCCATAAAGAAAGATCCAAATCAAGTCCAAGGAGGGCATCAAGAGCTTAATTTTAGGGTGCATTTGGTTCATAGTGACATAACATTACTTTGATAATGAAAGAGAGAGAGAAATTAAAAAGGGAAACATGCAAACACGACGGCATTGTAGCATGACGGCACTGTAGATATACTGTTTTTCCATTTTATATACTATTTTTCTCATTTTATATATTGTTTTGCCATTTAATATATTGTTGTTTATTTTTTGTGTATTTTTTATTTTTTTTACTTTTATATACTGTTTTCCCATTTTATATACTGTTTTCACTTTTTATGTATATATTGTTATTAGAAAATACATTATATATACTGTTATGTATATATTGTTATTAGAAAATAAATGATATATATTGTTATTAGATCCGTCGTGAACAATCATGCTCTATCATGTCCCAATTAAAAAAGGTAGGGACTCATAAACAAGCATAGTATCTTAATAGGGACCATCACAGTGGCAGAAATCCAAACTGTATAATATAAAGGAGATAATGATGATGATAATAATAATAAGAATAATAAAGAGAGGAATAATCAGAAGAAGAAGAAGAGAAGAAGATCTGAGGCGCATTTCCAAATTGAAATACGTCAAATCAAGCATGCACAATGAAATATAGATTTCTATAAAGCCACTCAAGCCCTTTTCTTTCTGTTTTAATCATCGTCCCCTTTTGGAAACACAACAAAACATCAATTAGAGAAAGAAGAAAGAGGTTTGAAGAAATAAGGTTTTGGGTTTGAATCCCAATTGAGAAATATAGGGTAAATTTCACCATTTGCAAATGGCTCATAAGTCATAGCTTAATTTGTAAAGCATATTGCATGTGTAATAAGAGTTCATGGATTCAAATCCCGGTAAACGCAATCTTATATAGCACATATTCAGCAAACTCTTTCAATCTATTTAATATGGGTTAAATCTCAAAAAAAAATTATGATATTTTCCAATATTGAGAGTAATGTTCAAGGACAACTTGAACATTTTTTAAAAGTTCAGTGGACAAAAGTGCAATTTTCCCTTCTATTGAGCAGAATAGGTCTAACATAAACTTAGCGAATGACAACGGGCCACATCACTAATATGAGAAATCCTCCAACTAGATGGGTGTAAATCTGTTAAAGGTGGTAACCATGAGACACACAGTGAGTGAGCTACTCAACTGTGGGCCCCACGCACACCGATACAGACATACACAACATATAGAGACCAAATTCTTACACATTAGGCTTCTAATTCATTTTTCTTTCTTTTTTTGTTTCATTTTCCTTCTACGAAACAAGCTTGCATGCTTCCTATTAGAAGCTAAGCTTAACAATTTAGGACCGATTCTCTCAAGAGAATGACAGATTCAATAGAGGGCATGTTTGATATGGATGACATTGATGGATACTCCGGGACATACTAAGATAGATGAAAGATGTATTGTATTGTATTGTATTGTATTGTATTGTATTGTATTGTATATGTGTTGTTTGATGTGGTAGATTGCTAGATGATGGAAAATGAAAATTATTGTCTGATTTGAAGGAAAATTGGAAAATAGTTAGAAACACAATTTTTAGAGCAAAAATAATTTAGTTAAAAACAATACATGAAAACAAAATAAAACAAGATAGATAGAAAGAGGAGAAGAATGTAAGATTTCTTACTAAATAGAGATCTCCAACTGCACAAAGCATGTATTAATAATATATATATTTTTTTAAAGCAAGCTTGAGTATATATTAATATTTCTTTCTCTTTGATTTTCCTTTTGAGAAGAAAATCTGCATGCTTACAATTAGAAGCTCAGCAATCTTAAGGCACCAGTTCTCTCCTTGGATATAAATCAACTGATTCAAAGAATAAAATTCAACTGTAAAGAACAGATTGGAACCTACAGACCTACTAGTAATAGGAACAAATCGGCCGAAATCCAGTCACAACAGCAGATTAAACAATCTCAACACTAGAAAAATTAGATCTGAACTTACAGTAAAAGCTGCGATTGAAAAGTGTGCCGTTACGGATCCAGGTCGAGATTCACGCAATCAACCCATCCATCACAAAATTCCACGAATGGAGCTTGGCGATGAGATAAAAAACCGGAGTGAAACAGATGATCTAGATTTTGCGTCGAGTATTTGGAGTTTAGGGGGTAGTGAATAGTGAGTAGCGAGGAGAATTTGGGGGAGAAATGGAGAAGGGAGCAAGGCGGGAAGAACGAGGAAGAAGAAGCGAATCCGAGGAAAGAGAAAATGGCAAGTTTCTAGAAGGTTCGAAAATCCAGTTGAGTCCAGTCCTTAATAGGCCAAATTTATTTCTATTTTTATTTTTTGTATTGGGCTGAATCTGTATGGCCCGTTAGTGGAGAAGTGAGTAAAACTTGATAAAACCAATTTGTGAGACATCAGATGAACATATCAAAACTTAATTTTACTTTTCTTCTTTATTTGTCATTTCTCCTTATATAAAACCAACGCATTACTGATTCACATGACACATAAATACAAAAGTTCGTAGGAATAAAATAAAATTCAGATCTACACACCAAATTTGTAATGTCAGTTCTGACAAACAAAAGAACTTATTGTGTCCATAAACATGTCATTAGATGCTTGTTCCAAAATGAACTCGCCATTCTAAAAAAGTTCCTGCCAAATCCAACATAGTTCACACTTCACACCACCAAAAAAATACAAAATAAATAACTCAAATAAAAACTATACAACAAAAACTACATCATTACCATCCCCCATATCCCCCAAACAAACAAACAAACTAAGCATAGAGAGGCGAAGCCGAAGGCCTCAGATATTCCCCTCCTTTACCCCCATTAATCCCCTCCACACTCTTACTCTTCATTCTCCCCCCATTACTCCCATTCACTCTCCCCCCATTACTCTCCCCCCCACTTTTCGGCATATCCTTACAATCCTGCACGCTTTCCAAGGCAGTAACAACCTGAGCCATGCTAGGCCGACACCTGGCGTCCATAGAAAGACACTGCACAGCAAGAGAGGCCAGCTTTTGAGCTCCAATTAATGAATATTGAGAGCCCAAACGAGTGTCCAAAATGCGAAAAACTCGTCTCTTGCTCGTGAGATAAGGCTTGGCCCATTCTATTAAGTTGTGCTCACCACTCGGTTTGTTTTTGTCTATTGCTCTGCGGCCTGACAGAAGTTCTAGAAGGACCACTCCAAAACTGTACACATCACTCCTTGAGGTTAAATGACCTGAATAAAAAAAATTAGTGATGTATATTAGCATGTTTATTTTAAAAAATATGTATGTTTATTGGTATGCAAGTGGATAATATATGGCAAGTTGGATGTACAAGTGGTGTATTGGGACCACTGCCAGTTGGATGAGAGTAACAAAATGTATTTAGTACAAGAATGATTTATTTACAATTTAGCATTGACTCAGTGTTATTATTAAATAAGGGATTAAATGCATACTGGCATGTGGTTAAATATGCACTGACATTTTTACTGAGTTAATGTACAATATGCAAATTAATTATAAGATAATTGAGCCGCTTGCACATGAGATGAAGAAGATTAGTCATTAGATCATCATCATTGCAATTTGGTGGCACGTTTTTAATTAAGATTCTTAATTTCTTAATTAATGATTACTATATTTAATCTCAATTAGAACAAGTCTTTTGATTATAAATATTTGCCAAGTCAACACCCAACATATTATTTTTTCCTTTCATAGTATTTCGCTAACAATCAAACTGAAAACCTCACAATCTTGAACCGAGAGAAGATTATTAAATCTCCCAGCTAAAGAACAAACATTAATAATTAAAATTATAAAAAAAATAGGAAATTAATTAAATTAATTAATGAATTACCAGTGGCAAGATATTCAGGAGCAGCATAACCATAAGTTCCCATAACTCTAGTAGAAACATGACTTTTATCTCCAGTTGGTCCATCTTTAGCCAATCCAAAATCAGAAAGCTTGGCATTATAATTCTGTCCAAACAAACACCAAATCCATTAACTCAATAATTAAAGTAACTTAATTAAAATCATGATTTAGAGTATATATAATTAATTAAATACCGAATCTAGAAGGACATTAGAGGTTTTGAAATCTCTATATATAACTTTGGCTTTATCACTGTGTAAAAAAGCAAGTCCTTTTGCAGCTCCAAGCGCAACTTTCATTCTTAGATTCCAAGAAAGAGGCTGGAAATAAGACCCTCCTATAAACAAAACAGACAAATCATCACTCAAAATTCATTTATCGTTAATTAATTCAATTAAAAGAAAGTACTTATAAAAGAACATACTTCTGAAAAGATGATTCTCCAAGCTGCCACGTGGCATGAATTCATATACCAAAAGTCTTTGCTCATCTTCAAAACAGTATCCAATCAACTTCACTAGATTTGGGTGAGACAACTGTCCCAGGTAATTAACTTCAGCCTAATTCATTTGAAAAAAAAAATTTAAATCATCACTCATCCAAAACCAAAACCAACAAAAAATTCAACAAATATATCACAAAAGTCTCAAAATTTACTTACCAGCCACTCTCTATGACCTTGAAATCCATCTTGATTCAACTTCTTCACTGCAATCACAACACCTGTGCCAGGTTTTGCAGCAGCTCGGGTTTGCTCGTCAATCCAGCCTTTGAAAACAGAGCCAAATCCTCCTTCGCCCAAAACGCTGTCTGGACGGAAATTTCTGGTGGCAATTCTCAGATCGTTGAAGGAGAAAGAATGGACGTTTGGGGACTGGAGGATTTCGCCCTCGCTTCTCTGAGTGGACGGAATCGAGTTTTGAGAGATTTTACTGTTGAAAGTACTGGAAACATTTGATTTCTTGCTTCCGTTTCTGGAACTTGAGCCTGTAATTGGATTGAAAGGAGAAATTGGAAGTAAAAGAAGTTAGTTTTAGCCTTTTCGGTGAATTGAATTTAATTCTAGTGCTCTGTGCACTTTTTTGGACTAAAAAGAGTAAAAGGCAAGTTTTAACTAATACACAAAGATGGTTAAAAAGAGAGTGAAAAGAAAGAAGGGAGACAAACAAACCCCAAGTGAAGGCGCTGTGAGTAGGACTCTCATCAGCTTTAATCTTAACCCCGAAACAGAAGCAGTTCCCCATTTACCCTCCAAAATCCCTTCTCTCTCTCTCTCTCTCTCTCTCTCTCTCTCCCACTCAAGAGAAAGAACACTGAAAGAGTCGCGCCTTTTATACTGATTCTGACTTCCCCTTTTCTCTATCAATTGAACTCGACCTGGACGAATAGAGCCTCTTCCTCTTCCTCTCTCTCTCTCTCTCTCTCTCTGTGAGAAGGTAGAGAGAAAAGTGTTAAAAAGAGGGGTGGGAAAGATGAGAAAAGAAAAGAGAAGGGAGAAAAGGGGACAGAGAGATAGTTGGGAGGGGCAGAGCATTAATGGCGGCTCTTTATCCCGCGCTCTGTACCTCTTTACACTCGGTTTATTTTCCGTACAACAATAATGTTACACTAGAAGAATATGTTATGTGTAAATAAAATGTTGTGGGTCCGTTTCCTGTATTACGGTTCATATAAAAAATGGTACACCATGGATTATTGAAAAGCCTGCCTTCACTTGCGGTTTACTCAAAATCATCTTACTCAAAAAGAAAGACCCTTCTTCCGAGGCAAATAAAACCTGGCCCTTGTAATTTGCTGTTTAAACACAATTTTGAGACTGACTAGAAATGTAATTTTATAATGAAAATAGTTGGTGTTTTTGCTTCCAGAAGTGTTGTTTTTCTTTGTGGGTAGGTTGCATTGGGTTGAATCCTGGAAGTTAAAAAATGAAAATTTGGGAGAGCAAATTAAATATATTGATTGTAGAAGTATAGTGGATTTATCGTGATTGATAAAAAAAAACTTTTATGTACTTTTTTCTTCTTATTACAATTTTGTTTTAAGTGGCCCCTCAAAACTTTTCCTTTTCATCGACTGATCTAGAAGTGGCCCAAGTCCAATAATCATGTGAATCTAGACCTAAACAAATTCATTGAATTTTTTCTCATTAATTTATATGCATCCCCCTTTTAAAGGTATATCAAACACTTACCAGATTATCTTAGCTGTACTAAAAGTGGAAAAAATGACTAAAATTATATCTATTTTCTTAAAAAGCAATAATATAGCAAAAGAGTGTTTTTTGGGATATTGTTGAGAAAGGGTCCCATTAGCATTGAATTACAAAACTAGGAGCTGTTATAAACTGGACCGAGTTTCTGACAGCTTTCGGTGGACGGTTAATAGGCCCATAAAGGAACCAGCATATCTGGTCTTGCATGTGTACATCATTAATTCGCTATATAGCAAAACATTTTCAATTGATTAAGTTTAATAAGAATGGATTTTATACTTTTTTTAGTCGTGATTTACGTGTTGCTTTCATCAGCATTGTGCCGAAGTAGAATAAGTTAATGTAATCTTGATGTCATCAGCTTTTGTGATATGTAAATCTTTTGACTGCATGCCTAACGTGAGTTATTAAAATATTATTTTCATGTCCTTACCAATTCCTTGTTACATATATATGTTTCTCTATGTCAGTTGAATTTTGTTAATTCTAAAATTCAATAGCATTCGTGATATATACAGTATAAAATCCAGTCAAAGATCTTTGTATTTTCCACAAAATACAATATAAAATCGGGTCAAATACTTAATTAAGAATTTCAGCTTCATTATCATTGAAGATGTTTTCTTTTTGAATATTATATCACTGAATATGTTAAGTTATTTTGTATCAAAATAAATACATAATACATTATTTCAGTGCACACTATTTAAATAGGAGGCTATATAAATACGTTTGTGGTTATTCCAGTTTCTGTGCCATGGGGACTTCGCTGATTCGCTCAGTTGACCTTTCTTTCCTCCACATAAAAAATCGTGACCTTTGACTCCATATCCAAGTTTGACAACTTTTTTTCTTTTTGAAATGGTAATAAAAAAAATTAATTCATAAACTAGCCCAATTTTCAGATTATTTATAAAACTAGCCGTTTCGCCCGCGAAATACCCAGCAAATGGACGAAACAAACATTTTTTCATTTTCTACATATTTTCAGCTATTAGCGCTAAAATAATTATTAATTAAGGCTAAAATGAAATAAAATAAAACTGTTTCGTCTATTTATTGGGCGAAACTGGTACAAAAAGTGTTTTTTTGCTCTAAATTAAAAAAAATGACTGTTTAGCCCAGTGAGGGGAGGAAACATCTTTTTTCAATTTTTGCCTTAATTAATAACAGCTTAATATATAAAAAAATGAAAAAAAAATTAAGGGCTAGTTTTGTAAATAATATGAAATATGGCTATTATTGGCTTAATTTTTTTTTCTTTGGTCATTTCAGAAAAAAAAAAGTCAACTTTGACCAGATGATAACAACGATCTACAAGCCTAAAGCAGCCTCACATCCACATACAAATCTTCAAACAAAATTATATAATATTTTACATTACATATAATACGCATCTCATCTCAGTTAAAATATGATGGCAGTGGCCTAGTACAAACTTACAAACAAACAATATAATTTGAGTCTTTGACTTGTGATAAAACATACAAATCTTCTGCATGTGATTCTCTGAGCATGTTTCAACCTTTTTGTCAACCACTTGTTGTTGTTAGGCAGAGCACAGCTGCCCATTTTGACTCTCGCCCTCTCTTTGATCTGTCCTGTTTTGCCTTCTTTATTACAATTCAAATGACGTATTTATCCAATGTACATACATAAATATCAACCAACCACTGAAAATGATTGAATTATCAGTCTAATTGTATAATTAAATCATTTAAATTGGCACGAATTAATCTGTTTTTCTTAACTGTATAAATAGGAGATATTGAATAAATTTAACTACTGAAGGTTTTGACTAGAAATTTTTAGTGCAGAATAAAATTATCCCAAGCCCAACCTTTAAAAATAAAGGTTAATTAGTATATTCATCAATTCAATAGTCAAATTAGTAATTTGGTGACAGTGAATGCATGAGAGAATAAGTCAAATTCTGTTGACAGTCAGGAATAAATCAAATATAAAAAAAATATCTAGTTGACTATCAAGATACCCCAAATTAAAATGAATTGTCTGTAACCTTTATTAAATAACAACAAAGCTCAACACTCCAATTAAAAATTAAAATAAATAACACAAAAATCAGCTTGTCTCTTGGACCATTTTTCGATTTGTGTGTTATACTTGTGCAAGTGCCAAGCTAATCTCAACTTGTTGAGTCGGAGATCCCTTGACTTGTAAAGTTCAAAATTGTTTTAAGTCAACTGATTGCAAACAAAAAGTTTTAAAGTCCACAATAAGGGGTTGCAGTTTTTGGAGCTCGTTACAATTTGAACTTGCATCTCATTTTGTTTGAGATAAATAAATTATTAGTTCGTCTCATGCCCATATGAAATATTGAATTACAGCTAACAGATCTACTGAACAGACCAAACACGAAATGACAAAAATCACACATCACATACAGGACATTGAACAGGTGATTATCAAGAAGTTACTTTATAATCCACAATTAATTTGCTCATTATTGAAAGGATGGATGCTTTGAAATGATGTATATAGGTACAATATAAAAAAGATTACGAACAAACAGATCATTCATTATCTTTACTACTGGCATTTGGAAAACACTGGAAATAACACAAACACATTATTCCTTCAATAAAAACCGAGAAATGTTAAGTCTACATCACCTATTATTGTCCCCATTAATAAATATCACATACAATAGTTCCTAAACAATTAATTAGAAAATGAAAAATAATTATTCAGAACCACTGGAAATAAATAAAACAACACATCTATTCTTTACGTTGTATATTCAGCATTTATTTTGACATAATCATAACTTAAATCGCAGCCCCATGCTTTTCCTATTCCCAGCCTGCCACCTGTCATAAACCAAACAAATAGATAAATAAATACAGGAAATAAATTATATATATCTAAATATAATTGTGTATAAAAAGCTCACCAATAGATATTTGAATTTCTACTGTGCCATGTATCTCACCAGCTTTTCTAAGGTAATCACTAGCAGCAATCCTGAATTGCAAAACTAAAAAGTTTGAGTAACAAAATTTTAAAAAAACTTCATTTTTTGAAATGAAATATTTGCTGACCTGTCAAAATCGAGCGGCTGACCATTTTTCATAAGCGATATATTTCCAAGCGAAATATCAAGTTTATTCGCATCGAATTCAATTCCTGCATAACCAGCTGCACAAGCAATTCTACCCCAATTTGGATCTCTACCATAAATCGCAGCCTAATCAAAATATTAAAAAAATTAATAAAAAAAATATAATAAAAAACAAAAAACATAATTATATGACTATACTTTAACAAGAGAAGAAGAAGCAACAGATCGTGCAATTGTATTTGCGCTCGCCTCGTCTTTCGCACCACTAACAGTCACCTATTATTATTTGCAAAAATATAAAGTATTATTCAGGTCGCTAAAAAATATTAATTTTACATAATAATCCAATAATAATATAGTAAAATATTATCTTTTCAAATAAATATATTTACCTCGATTAAGCAAGTTGCACCCTCACCATCCCACGTTACTGATTTCGCAAGACCTTGCATCACCTATCTCAAAAACCCAAAATATTAATTAAAAAGAGACATAATTTATTACTAAAATATTAAATTATCAAAAATAATAAAGAGAAAATTACAGCATCAAGACAGGATTGAAGTTGAAATGCTTCATTGGTATTAAATGCAGAAATTGGGGCTGAACCAGCTTGCCCACTTGCTAAAGCTATCACACAGTCATTCGTACTTGTATCTCCATCCACCTTTTCAAATTAAAAATAATATTAAAAAATAATACTGAAAAATAATTAGAAGTTAAAAATAGGTTAAAATTAAAAAAAAAATGATCATTGCTCACTGTGATTTGGTTGAAACTTCGGTTGACTGAAACCCGGACCATTTCTCTCCATATTTCGCTACTCACTGAAGCATCTGTTGTAACAACCTGAAAATTATTAAATCATAATTATTACATAAACAATGAGAGCGAAAGATCTAGAGAGAGAAAGTCTAGAGAGAGAGAGTAATACACCAAGCATTGTGGCCATGTTAGGATGAATCATTCCAGAGCCTTTCGCCATTCCTCCAATCCTTACAGTAACTCCTCCTACCTTCTCTCTCCAAAAATAAATTAAATCAATTGAATTTAAAATAGACAATAAATTAAATATTAAAGATTTATATTATATTATATAATATTGAGACCTCAGTTTCTACAGCAATACTCTTGCTGACTAGATCAGTGGTGGTTATAGCCACTGCTGCATCATTTCCACTGCATATTTGATTAAAAGATCAAAAAATATTATTTTACTATTTAAATGATTTATTAATTTAATGAGATAATATTAGGTCGGATTATAGTATATTAATTTATACCTCTGAACAGTTGATGATAGAGAATCAACGAGTTTTGGAAGTGAATTGAGAAGAGCCTCCTTTATATTTAAAAATTAAATAAAAAATATGAGATGCGATTGTATAATATAATAATTTTAATATAATTTTTTTAATGAAAAAGTGTATTTTTGACCTTTTTAATTCTTTTACCAATTACTCCAGTTGACTGAATCAAAATCGCATCTGAACTCACTTGGAGAAGCTAAAATACCATATAAAACAACAGTATAAATATAAACAGAAAATAAAAAATATAAACTAGGGTTTTTAACTTTTTATTAATTTATTTTTATTATGAAAATTTTATACCTCAGCTAGAGCATTAACACTGTCAACAGCATCCTGGTATCCAGCATCGCCCTATGAATTAAAAAATAATTATTATTTAATATAAATTAAATGATTTAAATCTCCAGCTCAAGATAAATATGTATGATATCATTATTGAGATTATATCATATGTTGTTTTACACGGAATTGGTTAATGCACTTACTGTAGCAGCATTTGCTTGACCAGCATTGATTAACACTGCTCGAGCCTAAACAAATAAATAATTAATTAATTAAAAATACATATTAGATAAATAAAATATATAAACAAGAAAATAAGTTTATATACTATTGTTGAACTGCCAAGCATTTTTTTGCAGTAAACAACTGGCGCAGCTGCAACTAAATTCGTAGTAAAAACTCCTACACATAAAATCACAAAATAAAAAAAAAGATTAATCTTTTCTTTTATCCCTCTTAAATAAATTTCTCTATTTTTTTAATTAAAAAAAGTTGAAATAAATAATTAATTGCCAGCAGCAGTTGCGTCAACATCACAAGCAACCAAAGCCAGATCGGGTTTTTCTCCTGCGCGCAACCCTCCGTACAGCCCTGCTGCTCTGAATCCCTTTGCAGCCGTTACGCCACCTGGCACCTGTACCAAAACAGAGCGAGAATATCGAGCAATTAAAATAGAATATTCAAATCCAAAATTATTCATCATGTAAAACTTTTTGTTAGAGTGTATCGCACAATTTTGAACCCAATTAGAAAGAATGAGAAGTGATTCTTACTTGTTTCCATGGTCCATCTGGAAGAAGAATCGGAGCCGCTGGAATGCAGGCTGAGACCGCGTCAGCTTCCATGCTGAGAGTCGCACAAGGCCTCATTCTAAGGCGTAATGAAGAAGGAGAAGAAGATGATAATGAAGAGATTCTGCCACTCAAGCTCTGAAAATGCAGTAAATAACTCACATCAGGATGAAAAATAGAAGAAAAAAAAAGGAAAGCGGCAAAGTTGGGATTAAGGATAAAGTAATAAATCATTACTTGTTCATGGCGGAATTGGAGGGGTCGAGGTGTTAAAGAGCGATTCAGGAGGAGAGACATGGCGATGAAGGTTTTGGGAGGGTTTAGGAGGAAGAAGAGCTGTCTGGTTTCAGGCTGCAGACTTTCTATTTGAGCTTGCAGGTATAATCCACGGCTATCTAATCATATAGGAAATAATTTGATTTTGATTTTCGTTTATATTGCAATATTTGCCAAATCTGCAATCGAATCTTGGATTTATGATTTATCTCTCTCAAAAATGTTTCAAAAAAGATGTCTCAGATATGAAACCTGGGATTTGGAATTTGGGATTCTTCTCAAAGGAAAACGTGGCCTCATTAGTTGGGCTTAATAGTGTTGGACTTAGTGGAAACACAAATAAATAGACTAATACAGGCCTTTAGAAATTTTTCTTGAATAAAATTCCGGCCTGATTAGATTTAAATAGCTTCTCCTTCCTTCTCTCCTCTCCCAATTCTGCTCTGACTCCTCGAGCTCTCAGTCTCAGCAATGGCGCTGTCAGCTTCTCGCTCCGCACTCCACCGCCTGATCAAAGCAACGAATTCATTTTCTTTAAATCAGCTCTTTCTTCGCCCAAATCGCCAAAGCTCTTCTTTTCCCTTTGGAGGAGATGAAATTGACAGCTCGCTCACCACTCCTAAGCTTTTCATCAGCGGTCTTTCAATTTTCACGACGGAAGAGAAGCTCAAGGAAGCGTTTTCACGTTACGGACAGCTTCTAGAATGTCAGTGAATTTACTAAGTCTAATGTCTCTTTACATTTCCATCTTTAATTTTTCTGATGATATTTTAATCAATTTGGTATAATTTGCTTGATTTACAGGCAAAGTTATTACTGACAGAATTACTGGACGATCAAAGGGATTTGGATTCATCAGATATTCAACAGTACAAGAAGCTGAAGAGGCGAGAAAAGGAATGAATGGATGCTTTCTTGATGGTTGGGTTATTTTTATCGATCCAGCTAAATCAAGAAAGAACAAAAACTTTACTAGACCAGCTTTTACTGAGAATTCTGAAAGCAGTAGAGAAAATTAAACATTTTGAACATTTTTGTGTAAATGTCAAGTTACTTGTGAATTATTGGAATAAACAGAAACTAATGTTAAAGCACAGTTTTGAAATTTGAACTTGATATTTACAAGAGTCGTTAATAATTACTTCAAAAGGCAATAATCCTAAAGTAAGCTAAACTAAGCTGTAAATCAACCAGAACCATTAGATAAAGCTACATGATAAAACAGCATGTTAATAATTACTACATAATTACTAAATACACCCTAATAATTAACAGTAAATACAGCCTAATAATTAACTAGAAGGTTAGACGGAGATTATTTCCTAAGCTTGAACTGGAATTGCTTTCTCTAATATATCTGTTCCTTCAAATACCATTATAGCATGTAGCTCCCTTAGCATTTGGACCTGTTCAAAGTTAAACATGTGAGATAAAGCAATTTCTGAAGAGAGAAAGAGAGTGAGTGAGAAATTAAGAACCTTTTGATCTGTTGATTTAACAAAACCAAACTTATCGATCCAAATAGATTGCATCTTATCATGAACTGGAGCTATAATAAGCCTCACTTTTAAAAGACCTAATAATTCTTCTATTAATGAGAGAAGCATCTTGAAATAACCCTGAAAAAAAGTTATAATTATATGATATATTTTAGTTTTACATATTTTAATTAATTATAATTATTAATTACCTTTCTGCGCCAGATTTTTGATGTTGTAACTAAAGGAATCTCAGCGACAAATTGGCCAAAAACTCTGAGCAGTGCAATACACACTATCTCTTCACTGCAATAAAACATAAGAAATACTCATAATATTAAATCATGTTATATAATGAAAGTAAGAGTAAAATGTAAGATAGAAGTAAAAATTTGAAGTATAAATAGAGGGGAGCTTTACTTGACTTTTATTGCTATGCACAACATCCCATTGAAACCCAGCCCCTTTCCTATCACTTCTTTTCTGCAAAATTAAAATATAATAATTTTTTTTTTGTTCTTTATTTAACTGAATATACTGTAAAATACACAATACATATGAGAAAAGGAGAAAAGCTCGAAAAAAGTAACTTACCCAAGAACCATTGATTGTATCAAATTCCTTTCTTCATAAATTGGTTTAAAGGCAATCTGCAAAATATAAATAAAAATCGTGCATACATGAAATCCTCTTTCACACCTATTATCACATTAAAAAAACATTAAAAAACAGGGGACTTACTTTAAGAACCTGTAAGGCCGAAAGAAGTAAATTTTCATCTTTAGTATTTTTTCCACTGAAAATTTGCCACTCAATATTTGATGAATTTTCCTCTGTTTTTTGTCTCTTAAGAAATTCCAAAAAAGAAGAAGGAACAGGATTTGGATCATTGGTACATAGATTTTTCAAGCTGGTATGAATCCAAGTACAATCGGTACAGCAAAACCAGCTCTTATTAAACACATCCTGATTAAAAAAATAATATTTATATATAAATTTAATATTTACAAGGAAAATAAAAATATTATGATTTTTTAATAAATTTACCTCTATGCTGAATGATTCTTTATTATCCAAACAACCTACATGGTATGCCTTGCCACACTGAGAAAAAAACAATTAATAATAATAAGACATTATCTCAAAGATTTATATTAATATATCAAATTTTGTAACTATATAACAAAAAATAAATAAATAAGTGAAACATGCCTGATTGCAAAAAATGATTAGTTTAGAGTGGTTTTCATCTCCAATAGCAGCACTGATATCTCTATAAAATACTAAAATTAGTTGCTAGGGAGAAATACGATTAAATTAATTTTAATAAGAAAAACTTACTTGCAAATGGAGCAAGAAATAATAATTCCTTTTAGGGTCTTTAGTACTCTTATGAGTTTATTATTTGTTGGAATGATGCTGACTTTGGGTGAATAATCGAGGTCCATAAATAGATTAAAAAAAATAAAACAATTAACTTACAGTTTATCATACATAAGTATAATTTTATTTGACAAATGTAATTTATAAACATAAGAAAAGAAGGTAAATGTTAATTAATATAAATTAGATTTTCAAATAGGTAACAAATAAAAAAACTAAAAGAATTAAAGAACTATACCTTGATGTGGGATTTTGAATTTTACTTGAACTTCTGCCAAAATAGGAAACAAAGGAACAATGAAAATTAGTATTAGTTACACAGTATAGACAAGTGTTTAATTAACATCAAAATTGATCAAATAATAATATAATTGTTAAGAAAAAAATAAAAACCTGAAATTGGTTTTGGAATTTTGGCAAGTTCAAGGCATAAATCATGCAGAGTCTTTCCATCAGAAGTATAAATATGGTGATAGCTAAAATAAAATAAAATAGCATAAAGCTTAATTAAACAGTATATTAAAAAACAAAATGCTAAAAGATAATTAGTTACTCACGGTTTTCGCCTCTGAGCCATTCCAGCATGAGCTTCAAATTGTGAGGGTCTCATCTGATTAAATAAGTAAAAATAAAATTAAAAAATAATTAAAAAAAAAACGAATTCCTACTTTTTTGATAAAAAGAAATTAATTACCGCAATATCATGGCAAGCACAAACTATACAGTCTCCTTGTTTGTAACCAGTAAGCAGAATCTAATAGAGGAAGAATAAAATAATTAATAATTAATAAAAAATGCCAATTAAATTACATTGATTTAAAATGCACGCAATATAAGTTAATAAATTAATGACCTTATTATTAGTACGGTAAGTCAACTCAGTTCCATCGGGAAGTCCGCCTTCTTCAAAAACCAATCTATGCAAAGTTGTATCTCTGAAATTAAAAAAAAATTATAAATATTCTTAAAATTTCTCCAAATTAGCATTATTATAGTAATAAA
Source organism: Juncus inflexus (assembly GCA_024447665.1). NCBI lineage: Eukaryota > Viridiplantae > Streptophyta > Magnoliopsida > Poales > Juncaceae > Juncus > Juncus inflexus. Next base: position 600,854 of record JAJHPC010000005.1, read on the forward strand.
TAATTTAATAATTAACATGCAGTTGTTCAATATACCTTCCTCTTTTCTTCAAAATTGTTCCTCCCATATTGGCCGTCTTTTCATCAGACAACCTAAATCAAAGAAATTAAAAAACACAATAATAACAGGCAACAAAAAGTAACAAATTTTGTGGCGATTAAACAAAAAAAACGTGATTTAATTTTCACCTTGGTTTCAATCTACACTTGTTCTGATTCCAATCAGGATCTTGCACAGCAGATTTCTCATCAGCGGAATTACACAAGAACTTAATCTTCCACGAAGAACTCTGATCCAAATCCGCACGGTTCTCAAAGCAGCCCTTGACAAAACCGCTCTGCTTTACAATAACAGATTGCGCATTGCACTCTTTGTCACGCATTTTAAAGCGGAGGAATCTAGGCGACCTGGCCTTTCTCAAAATAAATCCCTTACTTGATGGACCTGGTGCACCATGAACCACCAAACTGGGCCCCACATTACTATCAGTAACTGAAGTTTTAGTTGGGTTGGATGGACCTGGTGCATCATGAACCATTGAACTGGGTCCCACATTGCTGTTACCATTCCCAATGTTAAAGTTGTATTTTGGAACTGAATATGTAATTAAGTCAGTTTTGACTTCAACAGATGGACCTGGTGTACCAGGACCAACTAAGCAGGGTTCATTAAATGCGGTTTTGGCAGAGTCGGTAATAAGATCAGGTTCTGAAGTTTGATAATTTGGTTGAGTGTTTGATTTAGATGGACTTGGTGTATAAGGAACAATTGAATCGGGTCCCACATTGAATGTAGAAATTCCGTTTTCAATGCTTTCTGAAACTAAAACTTGTGGATTTGGATCCGTGTTATATTCATTAGTATGTGTTTTGGAATTAATATTTATATCGGTTTTGGAAATATTTGTGAGTTTTGAAGGTGATGTTTCTTGAATTGCTGAACTGGAGTCTCCATTTGGTGAGTCGGTTGAATTGATTGCTTTTGAGCCTGATTCATTATCTCTTGATTTTCTGTTTTAAGAGAAAATTTAGGGTTTGTTAGTTCAGTACATAGCCGAATATTAAAAGAATAGGAAAACGGTATTAACTTATTAAACTACTTGGAATAAATTAAATTAAATTACAACCTTTTATAACAGTTGATGAATTGCTTGGGACCTTCAATAGACGTAGATTTCTCTTGAAATTTCAGTTCACTGTAATCTTCAGAATTTTTTTCTTTATTTGCAATTTCAGTATTTTCCACAAACATAATCTGTTAATTTAAAAGGGAGATAAAAAAGAGATAAATTGAATATCTTCTCCAGTGAAAATTACTTTTTTTATCATGAGTTAATGAAAGAAAAAACTGACCAATTTGTCAAATCCTAGCTCTCTTCTTTTCCTCTCACTTCTCCTGTAAAAAGAACAGCTCTTAAAAGGGACTCTCAAACAAACAAATTGAACTTTTCTTTTGCAATTATATCCCTTGAATAGTATTTTTTTAACAAATAAAGCATACCTTTTATTAGCCAAGCCCTTACTAAGCACTCTGATTGCCTCTTGAAACAATTCAGTTTCCTTCAATAGGACCTCGACCTATCAAACAGAAATAATGAAAGGCAAAGTGAAGAAGAAAAAGAGAAATTATTATCTTTTTCCGAAAAAAATAGAAATTGAAACAGAAATCACTTGACGAACCTCAGAAGAAGAGCTAATCAACGCTCCTTCACCTAATCTAGTCTCCAAAACCTGTTTCACCCTATAGCTTTTCCCCAATTTCGCAGATTTCTTCTTCAAAACCGCTTGTGGCTTCAAATCACAACTCACATTCTTCAGCCTGGGCGATCTCCTCAGAAATCCACTCGCTCCACTTCCCCTAGCGAAACGGTCAAGTCTCTGAGGCGTTTTTCCGCCATTTTCCTTCAAGTTTTTCTTCGTAATCTCCTTCGCCGCTTTAGGAAGTAACACGGCCGTCTTCTTGATGGGTGAATTCAGCCTCGGAGATCTCCGCAGACCTCTAATTAGTTGTTTCTTCTTCGCCATTGATTGAAGCCTGGGGTTTAAGCGAGTGAGGGTTTTTCACTTCTTTTCTTCATGTGAGATTGTAAGAAGAGGAATTTTGTCGAGAAGAGAGACACGTGGAAAAGTGAAGCGGCGATGAAATTAGTAACGGATTCGCGCGCTAGACGTTTGCTTTTCCGTTAACCGTTATTTCCGACCGTCTCCGTTCCGTTTGTTTTCTTCCGGCCCAATTTAGAAAGATGTAATGGGCCTATCGGCCTATATACCCTCTCAAATGTTCAAAATATCATTTTTTCTTTCTAAAACTGCAAATATCGTATTTAGGCCATATATTTTCTTTCATATTTAAAAGAAAGATATTTTATTTCATATAACCAACATCTAGAAGAAATTAAGAACAAATCACAGCCAGTTTATAAATAAGTTCAATATTTTTAGATGAATAAATATGATATATTTTGACTTTTAATATAGAGTACGACATTTACAAGGAAGGGTAAACATGAAAATGAATTATAAAATCAGAAAAATCAACCGAAAACAAAAACAAAATCTGCACAAACACATCAGGTATAAAACATCAAGGTCAACTGCCCAATCATTACATCCCACAAACCATCATCAGCTTGCAAATACCAACAAGCAAACAAAGCAGTTCACAACTCCGTTAACAAAAGTCATTAATAAAACCCAACCAACAATAACAACCAAGGGCCATTAACAAGCCCAACTCACTTAGCAAAATTATAAACATCATTTCACCCCATTCCACTAAAATAACCGCAAAGTAGTAATAATAACCGCAGCAATAGAAAGAAATAGCAATAATAATGCTATTTTTATTATTAATTTTAATTGGTTCGGCCTCTAATGACATCAAGACCCATTTCGGTCGGATCAGTGGCCTGCAATTCGACTTGGATTCCGTCCAATTCACGCTTGAACCTGTCTTTTGAGCTTGCGTAAAGCATCTTGCTCCTCACTCTTGCCGTATCAGGCGACCTTCCAATCAAATTAAAATAATTAAAAATAATTCACAAAAATTCATAATGGAAATATACGTAAATAATTCCTTTTTTGGCAGAATTTCACATATACCCCTCCAAAACTGTGAAATATTACCCCCAATCAAAACATAAGAAATGCCATTAATACTCATTTCCCAATTTCTCCAATAAATGCCTAATTTATCTTTATTCACTTATTCATGCATAACAAAAACACAAAAACATGCACAACTTGGGATTTTTTTTAAATAAATAAAGAAACTCGCGGTATAAACGATATTTCTTACATTCTATAAAGGCATCATCCATGATATTTCATATATATTTCAGGAATATCCATCACATTCCTCATTTCTCAACTGTATAACACATCCCATTTCAACAAAAGAACAACAATTATTTCATTCATTCATTCATTTCTTACCATGCAATGAAGATGATCTTGCTCTTCTGACAATTCTCCTCGGTGACGAAATCAAAATCATACACCGAGTAGCGGCACTCGTTGGCCGGCAGACTCGCGGTGAAGTCCTCGTAGCTCTGCATCGGGTCCCCGACCTTCTCCACCACCACCTGCTTCAGCTTCTCTTCTATTTTGAACACGATGAAGCGGTGTGATCGCTTCGCCTTGAGTTCGAGGAATTTCAGCTTGCAGTCCTCGTTCACCGCCATTCCTGACGCTGCATTCGCCTGGTTGAAAAAATAAAAGGAATTGAAGAGATGAAGTATGTTTTTTCGAAAATTACTTTATAAGTTTCTGAAAAAAATTAAAGAGATGAAGTATAAAGAGAAAAATTGAGAAAAAGAAAAAAAAAAAAAGAAAATTTTAAAAAATAATAATTTTCAGGAGAAAATAAAAGAAAAAATGAAATGGTAAATATAAGTATATGAAATATAGTTAACTATTATGTTTAGATGAGATTGTTTAGTATGATTTTGTGATAGATCCATGGTTTTAAAGGAGGAAATGTAGAATGAGATTGAATATTATTTTTTGGATGAAATGTCAAGGGGAGAGGGTTGGATTAGATGAAATTGGAGAGAATATAATGTGAATCGAAAGATCTGTTAAACAAAATCAGTTTCCTTCTTTTTTTTTTGCGTTTCAGATCGTTATCAAGTAGAGTGATGACCTGACGAGTAACGAGTGGAATAATCCAGAAACTTGATCAAAATGGTAAGGAGTTTAAACTAGGCTATATTATGTATTTTAAATTATTTTCTTTGGATCTAGTTTAAAATACACAGAATGATCTCAAATATAAGAAATTCATCAGTGAAATCTAAAAAAGAGAGATCAAACACTGAGTTCACTACAATAACCAAATAAACGGCAAAAAAAAGAAAGCTCAAAATCGGAACTCTCACCACTAAATCCCTATCTATCATTAGCCGAGATCCAAGCCCAAACCCGAAAATAGAATAACAAACCCTCCCTAAAATCAGAAAACAAAATAACCAAAAAAAGAACAAACAACATACCATTATGGATATCAATCGACGCAGAAAACCCGCGCCGAAATAGGAGAATCAATAACTGAAGAAAGAAAAAGAGAAAGAGAGAATGAGGAGATGCGTGTGGCGCGGTGCACAAGAGCACTGGTGGTTCGGCTTTTATTTGTAGCGTAAGAGCGGAGCGGAGGGGAGCCAGCGAGGTCTGACTGGTGACTGACTGTGGATCCTTTGCTCATCTTTATTTTATTGCCTTTTTTGTGGCTGTCTTTTGTTCTTCTTTAATTATTTTTGGGGGGCAAGCTTTTACTGTCCATAATAAAATTGGAAAATGATAGTCATACATTGTACTTGATAATAATATTACTACATTCATTGAAGATTAATCTTTTCTGTTCACGAATTAGTTTGTAATTCTAATCGTGGACCTGGAGAGTGTTAAATATTCATCTTAAAGTTTATCTGATTCTATTTTTTATATTGTTTCAGCACAAAATCTTAAAATGGTTTTGAAATTAACTTCTCAAATAAGAAAGATGATAGTAAAATAAAAATAAAAAGACAAAATCATGCGCTGATAGGTATGCAGTAACCTAAGGTGATTAGGCACCAACAACAGCTCTCCTACTTTGCTATTTGGACCTATTAAAAAAAGTGAAAAAAAGACCTTTATAGATGCCCAAATTTCAATTTATAATGATTTTAATTAAATTAACTAAAATTCTTACATTACTTGTACTAATTTACATCTCAGTTAGAAAATTAGAAGAAATTCACAAGGATGATGAGTCATTCATACAATTCTATTTTAATACTGTTAAGCATTCCATTCTGCAATCTGGACATCATGCAATATTAGCAAGTTTTTCTCAAAAAAATACTTCAAAATAAAGTTTCAAACAAATAACAATATATAATTTGAAAATGACGACCGTACCAAGACTCAAACGGCCTTCTTACAACTGAACCAAAATCCTTTTTGGAGTTGTTCTCTACTGATTCCATTGATCCATTCCCCCTTCCATTTTCATTCTATTACCTGGAATCGGTCCATCATGGACCAATCCAACAAAATCAGTCCACATCATCAAAAATTGCCTCGGTCCATCACAACCAGCCCCACCCAATAATCCCTGTTTACAGTGTTCTGGTCAACCACTAATCCCTCTCATTACTTTAAACAAACAAAAGCATTGACTCTTAAAACCCCTACATATAAATCCCATAATATCCTAATTAATCCAATTCCACCACATAACAACATAAAAATGCCTATCATATCACCATTCACTCTATATGCCATTACATGGACATCCATAGTCACATTTACTGTCGCCATTGCAGCCTTCGCACCAGAGCTGGCTTTCGTCTGGTCCGTCTCGCCAGCTGGTAGGCTAACAAACGCTTGCCAGTTCGGTAAGGTTGGCTTACCAATGGAAGGGCCGGTTTGGGAGAAGATATGTTTGCCGTTGGAAAATTTCGGACGGACTAAAGCAGATGTGTTCATTCCGCCCATTTTTGCCGTTACTGTTGTTGCTGGATCGGTTTGTATTATGCGAGCAATTGGATTGTGGGAGGATGATGAGGAAGAAGAATCATAATGTTTCAGTTTTGTTTCTTTTCCCTTTTTTTCTTATTTGTTTGATAGAAGGTTGTTATGATTAATGACCTAACAAACAGACATATCACCCCGATCATCCATCGCCTGATCTGATATGAAGAGAGAGAGAGAGAGAGAGAGGACGAAAGAGATTCAAATTTTGAATATTGGGCCTGAGTTATATACTGACTGATAGTATGTTAACTAGGCCTACTATTTGGGCTTTTTGCACACTTCTTCTTCTTCTTCTTCTTCTTCTTCTTATTTATTATTATTATTATTATTATTAATAATAATAATAATAATAATAATAATAATAATAATAATAATAATAATAATAATAATAAAAAATAGTGTAATTTTCCCCCTGGTTGTATTGTTCCCCATTGATCTTTCCTCTCAAAAGTCAAAATCTCAATCCAATTTTCCTTCTTTTTAGATTTAACTTTGAAAGTGTATCAGATTTTGTGGTCACCATGATCGTGTATTGTGATGCAAGAAGCAGATGCAGTAACTGGAATACGATCTTTTTGTGATACTTTGTAACTTTCAATTTTAAATTGACAGTTCTTAAATGTTCTAAAGACGAACTCGTTTGTGCAAGACTGAAAGATGCAAAATATTATTCTGCTCAAAATGGAAAAGGGACATCTGAATCTCGATTGAACTACAGGAGAAAAGAGATTCTACATTACATGCAGTGCAATTTAAAGTTTAACCATCAAATGTTTACACTATATCACAAATACAACACAATGAATATTATAACTAAACCAACATTTTCAAATTTACAGCCCAAGCCCAATCTACAGAAAACAAGGATAAATTAGAACATATTTTCAAACAAAAACCAACAAAATATCTCAATCAGTAATTACAACAAAAATGTCATGGACCATATCTCCACAAAAGAAAATCAAGTCTTGAAATACACATTAATATTTCACGGCTCATGCAACATATCCCCATCTCGTTTCTTGTTCATATATTTCCAAACATTCTGCCCAATGTCTCAACCTCGTCTTGAATTCCGTTATGCTATCTCCTACACGTACAAATAAATTCATCTCACCATATAAAAATACCCACACAATAAGTTAAATCGTAACATAAAAATACAACAATATTTCTAAGAAAGATATACCTTCCTTTATTTTCAATTTTCGGGTTAACTCTGGTACCAATTCCTTGTTTTTTTATTATTTTTTAAATACTATATTTGTCCCAACAAACCCCTGAATTCAAATTCATATCCTTTTTTCACTCAAATTAGGAAAATCAAATTAAATCCTAGCCAATTATAAGAAAAAATTACCTTTAACTTGCAAATATAATAATTTTTTTTTGAGGGATTGCAAACATAATTATAATGCTTAAAAAATAAAAAGATCTTTCAAATTAAAAAAAAGTGAAAATTAAAGTTAAAAAAGGGGGCTCATATCAGGTGTAGATTTAACAAAATAAACCATCATTGTGACAGAATCCCATACTCTCTATCATGGAAACAAAATTCTCATTAAATAATGTATCACAGATAGTACAACGTAGTATCTGTTCTTATTCAGCCGTAAAGAAATTGGGATAAGTATCTGTTTCCATGAAAGATGTATGAGTTTCATATCCACTCCAGTCCTCTATCTTAAATCACTGCCCCCATGAAAAGCAGAAAAAAAAAAAATATAATAATAATAAAATAACAGTAATAATAATAATTATTATTATTATAAGATTTTTTTGATGGATTCAAATCACTTGTTCTGAGATCTGAATAAAGAAGCAAATATATTGAATTTTCCAAATATTTATACGGATCATTTTCAATTTTGGCAATTTTAGGGTTCTATACCTAAATTAGGCCTATCTTGGACCTTCATTTTTTGCTCATTGTGCAATTAGGCCCTTCAAATTAGGGGTGTAAATGGAGCGGATACATTTCAAATGGTGCTCATACCATATCCATCCATATTTGTTCAGGCACAATACAATATATTTTTTTATTTCTTTTGTGCAATATCTCAATGTCAATCACCAGCTGTTCAATTCACGAATAACACTCGTTAATTCACGGACATATCCATAACCCCCACCTTTTCTTAATATTTGGGATTACTCAATCTCAGATTCCTAGTAAATCACACAAAAGGGAACTTTTTCAAAAAGCCCCTAACTTTTCTGAAGCTCTCTTTAGCCCCTCTTTGTGAGTTACCATAAATATACTTTTCCGAGACTTAAGACACCAAAAAGTTAAAAGGAGAGAATAGTAAAGAGGAAAGGGCTCATATCAGTAATGAAATGGTACATTAAATATTTACTAATTAGTCTATGTCTATTTGTAATCATAGCCCCGTAAAAATATTAAAGAAAAAAGAAAACAAGAAATGTAGAGGAGAATAAAACAAAGTAGAAGAGAAAAGGTGAATGGAGGTTCTAAAGAATTCTGCTCCATATTAAAAACAGCATTATATCAGGCGACCTAAATAGTAAATAAATACACAGCCTTCAGGCTTCAACACAATGGCGCCACAAATATATATATGAATGTATGTATGTATGTATGCATGCACATATATATGAGATTAATTAAATAGTGTGATCTGTCAACAAATGGTTCCATGGGACATACAATGACTATATTGTGGGTCCCACACACACTTAGACAGAAATACACACAATAGCCCTCAAATATATAACAGGGAGTTTCATATTTACCATTACAAAACTTCAAAATATCATAGTTTTTTTGAGACTCAAAACTCACAATCAATGAGTTGAGAGAGAGAGGCTCATATCAATATCATTCAACTACTTTCCAATGTCTTCCATATCAAACAATATTTTTCACTTTTCATCGTCTAATGTCTACTGTATCAAACAACACATATCAGTCACACAAATCCTTCATTCGCTTCACCATCATCTTATCATCCTAGTATGTTCCGGTATATGCCTCATCAGTGGCGGATCTTGACCCGAATTCTTGGGGGGGCAAGGGAGCCGTAGTGAGAAATACAGTGAAAAATCTTAGTAGCATTATCATATATATATATACTAAAATTTCAAAATTTTGAGAAGGCAGCTAGCTGCCTCTCCCTGTCCCTACTAAGATCCGTCACTGTGCCTCATATCTTTCACATCAAACTATAGTGGAATCACATAGGCCATGTTTGATTTGATATATTTTTGCACTGGTGTGCCCCACGCACACTAAGAAAATTACACACAAAAGTGATAGTAAATTCATGTATTTATTCAAAATACACCAAAACCAAATTTGTTACTGTTTTTTAAATTCATTAATTTGGCATCAGCAAAATAGTCTCAACCCTTTTACCAGTTTACATGGAGTTATGTATGCATATTACAACATTATTCCCAATTTTTTCATCACTATAATAGGAGTTATTGACATCTTTTATATAGTCTAGTATTGTGAGCAAGAAACACATCTAGTAATTAACTAGAATACAATTTTTGCAACATTTTGTAACTTTCAAATTTCAAATTGACAATTCTTAAATGATAAATTAAAAGCAACTCGTTTGTGCTAGACTGAAAGATGCAAAACATTATAATCAAAATGGAAAGGGGGAACTGAATCTTGATTGAACTGCAGGAGAAAGAAGTTAAACGAGATACTAAATTTCTTGCAACACAATGTAAACATAAAATGTTTACAATATATCACAAATATGCACCAAATGAATATTATAACTATCTATTGTCAAATTTACAGTAACTGCAAAATAAACCCAGCTCAAAATATAGAAAACGAGGATAAGTTAGTACATATTTTCAAACAAAAGACAACACAATATCTCAATCAGTAATTACAACAGCATCAATAAAAAATCAAGTCATAAAATACATTAATATTTCACGGCTTATGGAGGATATCCCTGTCTTATTTCTCGTTCATACATTTCCAAACATTGTGCCCAATGCCTCAACCTCGTCTTGAATTCCGTTATGCTATCTCCTACACGTACGAATAAATTCATCACACCATATAATAAATATCCACTCAATAAGTTACTTTTAACATAAAACATACAACAATAATTCTAAGAACACAAAAACTGGACTCAGAATCAACCCAAAACTAAAAATAAGAAAGACTTACAATTACCTGCCTTATTTTCAATTTTAGAGTTAACTCTAGTACCGATTTCTTTTTTTTTATTATTTTTAAAATACAGTATTATCACATACCAGGTCTATAAAGCCACGCTTCCAATTCAGGCAACATTTTCAAAGAACCCATCTTTCCTTCCTCAATTTCACCATTACAACTCAACAATTCTGCTTCCGATTCTTGCTTCAACAATCGTAATCTCATATCTTGTTTAACCAAGAAAAGCAGCTCTAACCCTGGAAATGTTTCAAGTTTCCGTCGAGGACAATCTTCACTGAAGGACAATCCCAATTCAATGAGTCCGCCGACCTCTTCCAGATCTTCATTAGCTAATCTTCTCAACCTCGGCTGCAGCTCGGTTTCGTGCTTCCAGTTACCCCTCACCTCTCTAATATACTTGCACCGCTTCTCCCATATTTCCCACATTTCCCTTCATAAAAATTATAACTTTTTATTTCAGTATATCTTTTCTACTTTAATTGTAATTTCCTATGTTGGTTATATTTCTTAATATTAACCAACTAAATTGTTGAAATAAATAATTTAGTAATAAATAGAATGGGAAAAGTTTAGAGTGACCCTTTAAATGAGTCGTGACTGCTCTAAAAATAAATTGACGTCATTATGTGTAAGTTTTAGTCTATTTGTCTCCAAAATTATACACCACTATAAAACCTAATATTCATTCCAGTAGAACAATCATAAAACAAAAAGTTTTCATCTTAAAAAAGATGAAGTCACTCTCAAGTTGAAGATCTTTGCATTGTTCGTATTGAATAGTAAGATTCTGACCTTTTTAACAATTCAGAAAAGAGATATTGAACAATAAGATTCTGAGAGAGAAAGAGAGACTGATGACAGAACGTGACTACGGACTTAGATTTAGAGAGAGAGTTTTCATTTATGATCCTCATGTATCTTGGTTTTAGTTATTATATTATGTACTATAACTAACTCTACCCCCCAGGACGCAGTGTTAGTAGTTTATCAATTTAGTATTTCAATAGGTTGTTTCTCTCTTTGTCCATTATTATTATTTACTGTGATGTTGTTTGTGAATTGTTAACTCTTATCTTGAAGAGTGTAGCGCGCTATACTTTGGCGAGTAGGTGAAGAACCGAGAGGAGAAGCCAAAAGCCAGACCCGCAATAAACACTTGGACCGACGAGGCACGAGAGTAGCCGGAACGTTTCGAGGGGAGCAAGCAACGCCACATATCTGAAAGGACTCGTACTCTGGTGTGGCATCCTGAGGGTGCGAACACAACGATTCACTGCGAGAGCCGGCTTCGCGATACCGGGGTGGATCACCATCGTCAGCATTAATAAGAAGGACAAGGAGAGACTACGAACGGATATACTGAGGAGATAGACGAAACAACTAAGCCCTGGATTGCTCTCCTCTAAGACAATCTACATATCACCCCCCTGCGCAAAGCAAGCGCAGGATCTTCTATTTTCATTTATTTTTATTTACTTTCTCTTGCACAACCAACTCTTAGATTATGTTTGTATTATCAATCGGTAGCTAGTCCAGTACTCCACCTTTGGCCTCCATGTGGATCGACACCCCAACTTTACTACATAACGAGGTCGTGGGGACGACCAAGCAAAGTGAAACTGAGATTCTAAATTTCAAATTGCGAGCCGCTCTTTATCCATACACTCCACAGACACAACAATACTTACGCGCAAACAGATAAAACGAGAGCGTAGGTATCAAAGACTTGAGATTGTAAAACAGAGCACTCATGATGGAATGGTTGCGGAAAATAAAAGCTAATGGAGCAAGAAATTTGGCTATCCACAATTAGGAAATGCTATGTAAATGTAGAGAGACCATGGGTATGCACTCATAAAAGTTTCTTCATCAAAGATCTAGCATCATTACTTCCTAAGTTTGAAAATCGGGCAAGCATCAAACTAGGAAATGACATCGAAACAAAATTCTAGATGAATAAATGACGCTCAAACCCAGGCACATACTTCGCCAAGAAATACCCAGGACTCTACAGAAGAGCAAGAAATAAAAGAATAAAAGTAAGTCAAGTACTTACCGACTCGGCATCTCTCTAATCAAACCGAGCAATCAGTATCTTCCAGCAGCAATAATTGCGTGACTTAATGGATAACATATAAAACACAAATCTAGCCAATGATTCTGATAAAGTAGTATGTAACACAAATAAGAAAGGAAAATTATCCGTTAACTCGGTCTATAAATTCTTTGGAAACACGTGCGTAAAGATTATGAACGCAAAGTAATTTACTCAAGGAGCCTCCAAGGATTAAAACTTTTATTTGGCAAATGCATAAAGGCAAGATGCCCACAAAAGACATGCTGAAAGGCCGTGGGCAATTGCAAAGAGATAGTTGTCTGACTCGCACAACAAACCAATGCGAAAATCACAACCATCTCTTCTTAGATTGCACATTTGCAAATGAACTTTGGCAAAAGACATGCGCGCACTTTAACAAATTAGTGCCTAATGCCACGGACTGCCTGACCCAAATCCTCCTATGATGAAAGAGATGCTAAAAAAAAAAGAAATATTGGAAAGCCCTATAGGCGGGCACTATACCGAGAACTTTGGAAGGAACGAAATAGTAGAATATTTCAAAACACGAGAAAAGTCACATGAAAAGTTTTCGACACAAATGATACAACATCCCAGTGGTTGAAGGCGTCAAATGCCGTAAGGAACACGAGATCTAGCATGGCGAGATTTGATAGAATAATTCCTAGGATCCTTGTGTAGGCGACATTAGTGATAGCTTGATCTCGTCGAATATTGGCGTCTAATTTGATGTATCTTGTAATTTAGTAATCTTTTTATTTATTTTAATGAAAACTTTTGTGGCAGTTTCGACTACACCATCAAAAGAAATATTGTGTTGTAATATCACATCATGAGAGTAGATGGAGGATTCAACTTATTCGGGAAATAACTAGATTTGGATGTTTGACTATAAAAGAGCACAACCCTTATAAAAGGATCCAATGATAAACAATTATAATACTCCTCCATGGGAGGCAAAGCCCAAGATATGAAATGTCCATTTTTGTTTCAGATTTTCAGTAATACAACATATGAGTTTTAAAATTTGATAATATATCCACCTCAGGCAAGTAGTGAAAAGAAAATAATTAGTAATATTTATAAAATAATTATTAGAAAAACATATTTATAAAATAAATAACACAAACACAAACACAATATATATTTATTTTATTTGTTATGTTCTTGTTTTATAGAACTAACCTCAATTCCGGATCCTTGCTGTCGCGACATTTCTGGAAGTCTTCGCACATTCGGATCCACCATCCCTTTTCTGTGTCAATAGTATTTTTCTTTATAATATTCCCCATTGATATTTCTCTGACCTCGTTCCAGTTTTCTCGTTTTTCCGTTCTTGGCGATGGAAATTAAAATAGGAGATTAAACCTCAGGAATGCCTGGCTAAGAGGCTTGGATTCACAGAATTTAAATAATTGCACAGCATTTCTTAAAATAGAATGCCGTTACTACAAACTGCATTGATGTCTCCTTTCTGTATCTAGACAACGCGCAGTTTTTTAACTAGTTTTGAAACACAAACAGAGGAAAAACACGTGTCACTACTAGAGGTTGGGGATGGTTCAAGATGTAACAACTAAGGTGTAACAAGAGGAAAATCATGTGTTACTACATCTAATAAAGTAAATTTGTTATTTTAATTAATGACATAGTCCAAGTTATAAAAATTTAATGACATTGTTAATTGATTTTAAGATATAAAAATCTCATCATATTCACGTCTGTCCTTAATCATGCCACTTAGATTAAGGTATCTAAAGATTAATATTTATACAAGGAGCGCGTTCAGCCTGTGGCAAGCTTGACATGAAGTCTACATCTTGACCCTTCATTCTTGTGGGCCCCATAAAAATGAAGGGGCATGATGTACACTTAACGGGAAGTGCCACTCAGTCTCAGAGCTCTCTCCTCTGTTGTCTCTGTCCGCCTCACAGATTATCACTGACCTCTCTCCGTCTCTCGCACAAAACGCATAGCGGAGCTCTTTTCCCTATCCTCTCCATGAGCAGCGTTGGATTGGACTCTCTCCAAGCTGGTTCCCTTTTCTCCACATCCGGATCCCTAATGAAGAGGGTACTCTTCTTATTTGCAAAAAATGACATTTTGTTCTCTCTCGTTTTGTCTAATCTGTCAAAAATGAGCTGATAATTTCAATTTTCTGAAAGGATTTTACGATATGGGTAGCGTCTGTTCATCTCTTAGGATTTTCGTTGCACAAAGGGGTTAAGTACATTAGAGAGTTTCACCTGCTTGAATTCTTTGTATAGCTGCCATCAGCTTGGGGTATATTTTCTACTATTTTTTTTGTGAATATTCAGTTTTATTTGCATGCTACTGTATGCTTTTTAGTATATGATTCAAATTTGATTCTATGATTTAGGTAAATAATGACTTACTAGGTATGGGTAAGAAAAAATGATCCAACGGGAGTAATTTGCAGTGCATACTTGAGGGTTTGGAGATCATATCTAAACATGGAGATCAGATAGCTTCTCAATTCCCATTTTTGTTATAATCCACATATATGCGCATCTTTAAATGTGGTGTGAAAATTGTTCTTTCTCCTTTTTTTAGCCCCATTTGTTTGGCATGAAATGAGAAACCAGCGGATTGAAGTCCAAAAAGCTCCAAAAGAACCCATTCTAAGGTTTATTTATTAGCTCCCATTGTTTGGCATGAAATGAGAATCTAACAGATTGGAGATTAAGTACATGAATCCAAAAAGCTCCGAAAGAACCCATTCTAAGGTTTATTTATTCCCTTCTAAAACTAGAATCATTCTAATGTAGGTATGTGATGAATTACAAGACGAGATAAAAGAAGGGGAAAAATAGTAAAAAGTTATCATTACTTTGATTTCTTCCTTGAAAGGTGGTTTTATTTTTAGTTTTATCTCAAAGCACAAAAGTAATATAGAATTATAGATTATAATGCGCCCTTAAAGAATTAAAAAGTATAATTAAGAGATATTAATTAAAACGAACTAATATTTTGTTGAACACTGTTGCTTTGATTCGGTTATGAAAAATTAAAAGTGATTACATAAGTAATATATACAAATATTTTGTAGATACTTTTCCGTGTGACTGTTAGTGAACATATTTACTAACGTTTTTAAGTTTGGTTTATTTTCAATTTGTATCAAACTTGACTTCCCCATTTCCCATCATTACTAGATTTCTCTTAATTTCTTGGAAGATTATCATTACTGCCTTTGGAAGCTGAATTTGTTGTTACTGGTGGAGACTATATTACATATGAAGAGTCAAAAGAGACCACTAATAGTTGCAAAACATTGCAAAAGAGACCAATATGAATTTGAGAATTAGAGTCAAATTTAGCCCCAGGAACTGTTAATGAGCATTTTCATGTTAGATTTAAACCTGCAACATATGCAAGGAGATAATACTATGAACTGACTGCACACCACGACAGTAATAAATTATTCATTGCTATAAAGAACCACACAGAAACAAAGAAAAAAAGTAAAAGAAAATGTCAGAAGCCAAAGAGTTTAAAATCTAACAAGAGACATGACTTCATAAGTACTAAACTATATCTCAAAACACTCAGGTGATTCTTGGAAATAGGTCCACATTGCATTTTCGAATCGTATTTTTTATTTGTTTGGTTCTATAATTGTTGGTTTGGGACTGATGGAGAATTTGCATGATGAAAATCTGATTGTTTTGAAACAAGTTTCCAGCCACTTATCCCATGTGTATTTTCTGAAGTAATCAATGATTCCACATCTAATTTTTTTTTCCCCATTAATGCCCACCAATAGAGAATAATCCATGATGTTGTTATCCTATAAAATTTGTTTGTTTTTGTAGTCATTTTACAAGTTAGGAAAAAGAAGATATAAGAAAAAGAAGAGAGAAAATATACCGCAAGAAATTTTGTGTCGCTCATTACGGATTCTTGTAAAACGGTCCTAGCTTCTTGTTGAAGCAAAATGGGAGCATGCGGAATATTTTTTAGTAAGTTTCCGTCGAGTAGGACTTGGGAGGATTTTTCGTAATTGAACCGTGATCTTAAAGACCCTTTTAGATCGTAAATAGTTGTAAATTCTCCTTGCTTGGGAAGTAAATTTTCCATTATTATAAGGTTTTTTTCAACACTTTTGCTCCCAACAAACTTCAGTGAAACCTTAAAAGGAAAAAGAAAAAAGAATAAAATAAGCATCATAATTTAAATTTATATAAATCCAAAATTATCTTGAACATATACCTTAAAGACTCCATATAGACGGGCGAGACAAGTCGACTTGTTATTAGCGCTCAAATCAGTCAGATACTTGGCGTACTTCTCACCAAACTGAGCCGCAAATTTTGACTCAATTACACTTAGTTCTTTTATAATTAACGCATCATCCATACTTTTCGCAAAATATGAATTGCTTTTCCCTCCTTGTGGCCTCCATTCTTTACTTTTTCCGACTGATTCCCTAAATTTTGTCTCATTCAAGCCCCACAATCTCCTCAAAGTCGTGAACGCATTCGCCTGATAGCAAATCAATGTAAAATTTTCTTCATCTATCATTGCATTTGAACCGTGAAATGAAACGCCGCTTGTTTTACAATATAAAGCCCTAAGCCCAGAAGAAATCGCGCTCATCAAACTGCTACGAGTGTTTGTTGCCGCCTTTCCAAGTAAAGGCGTAATTTCACTCTCGTTAGAAACCTGCATTAATTTCATTTTATGTTCCAATTAGTATTGAAAGGCTCTTGATTTTCTTCATTTCTTTAGCTCACACACACATACCGTTCGCTCACACACAATTGCATACACATAGGGAATAGGGTTTCTAAAAGCTATGGCTTTTCCCACACCTTAAATCCTAATATTGTAGTTGCCCACTGATGAAATGCTAGTGTATATGAAATTGTTGAAAGGATGTGTATTGATTATTTTTTTACCTCTCTAATTGGCGAATTATCTCCGTTTTGTTGGCTAAGGTCTGTGATGGAAGGCCCTTCCCCGCATTGTATCTGTTTATAACATCACGAGAATTAAATGAGTTCAAGAATATTTGAATATCATAATCACTGGTTCAATAAACGATATAAATATTAAAGAAACTAATCATCAACTTACCATTGTTGGTATATTTGAAAGAGAGAATACTTGCAGGCTATTGAATTCCAATTGCATTTGGTACTTGCTGAACCTGGAAGCACAAAAGTAAAAAGGGGAAGATATAACTAGTGAGTAACAAAAATAAATACAGATTGAAACCACTATTAATGTTTCTGGCTAAAATATAAGTACCAAATAAACACTAAATTCCAACTGTTCAAAAAACTATTAACTAAAATCTAAACCTAATTTAACAAGTTTCCAACCTTTTAGACTTGTGCATGGGCTGGCCTGTTGGATTTATTGGGTTCACACTTGGCCCAGCCCTACTTTACTAAGAAATTAATTTTTGGGCCTAACAATGACTCACACAAACGAATTAGGGTTGAGATCTGTACCTTAAGAATTGAGTACGATTATTCAAGGAGTGTCCGCAAAATTTGTTCACAAAATCTCTTTCACTAAACAGTGACAGAATTGAGGAAGAACTAAGGCTTTGGTCTGATATAGTAGAATCGTCATAAATAGTTGAAGAACACTCTTCACAGTTTTGCCACCAGTGTACTTTATCCACATAATCAGACGTTTTCACCTTAACCGTCATGAGACCTTGATGGTGTAAAATTTGCGTCAAGTGATTTTCTGGTCCACCATTACACTTCGTGCAATATTGCTGTAATAGTTAAACAAATAAACTTTAAATTTTTTAAATAATTATAGTAAATAGAATATAAAATAAGAAAAAAGGAGAGGGAAAGCTTGACTTTGCAAAAATGGGAAAACAAAAGAAAGAAAAAGAAATATCATACCACTATTTGTGCAAAGAACAAATAAGAACCAATAAGTTAAAGCAAGATAATAGAAAAGGAAACGAAACCAAATAAAAGAATTATATGAAATGTTTACCTCGGCATAAACATGGTGATTGATGAAATATTTTACCGAGAAATCATAGTTTAGATAATACTTGCTCTCTACATAGTCATTTGCCTCACAATTGCTAGAGATACACCACTTTGACACGATGACCTTTGATTCCTTTCGATTTTGAGTCTCTTCCATTTTTTTTCCTTAGTAAGATGAAATCTTGGATTGTCTTGGATATTCTTGTCTGGTTTCTGAGTTTCAAAGGGGAGAGATAGAATGACTGACTGGGTGAATGGCAGAGAAAGAGAGGTACTTAGATTTACGGTAAGTTATTCCAAATTTAGATTATATCAGCACAATATAATTCTACGGAATAATCTTTTATAACAAAAAAAAAAAAACCTCTATTCCAAGATCAACAATCAGCATTTAATTTGCTGACATTACGGATTCTAACAAGATTATCATATAATAATTAACTTACCACTCACTAGACACTTCTTAACCAGAACACTTGAAATCAAGTCACTAATTAACACAAACAAAGTGGAATTAAAATCCCAAGCCTTTTTGTTGTGTAAATAATTTGTGACAATAAAGAGTTGAACCACTGAATATATTCCAACAGATAAAAAAAAACCATCATATTTTAGTCGATTTGGTTAAATCAATAAATTACTCACAGTAAAAAATGCTCAAGTACACAAGTACACTAGCATATATGAAGTATCAAAGATTCATAATATACAAAAAGTAGTGCATAGTGTACATGCAAATACACTCTGGGGCTCTAGGCTCAAGTCAGCCAACCATCATTCTTTTTTGTTAACTAGGCCTATTTGGGCTTTTTCCACACTCATTATTATTATTATTATTATTATTATTATTATTAATAAATAATGTATTTTTCCCCCTGGTTGTATTGTTCCCCATTGATCTTTCCTCTCAAAAGTCAAAATCTCAATCCAATTTTCCTTCTTTTTAGATTTAACTTTGAAAGTGTATCAGATTTTGTGGTCACCATGATCGTGTATTGTGATGCAAGAAGCAGATGCAGTAACTGGAATACGATCTTTTTGTGATACTTTGTAACATTCAATTTTAAATTGACAGTTCTTAAATGTTCTAAAGACGAACTCATTTGTGCAAGACTGAAAGACGCAAAATATTATTCTGCTCAAAATGGAAAAGGGACATCTGAATCTCGATTGAACTACAGGAGAAAAGGGATTCTACATTACATGCAATGCAATTTAAAGTTTAAACATCAAATGTTTACACTATATCACAAATACAACACAATGAATATTATAACTAAACCAACATTTTCAAATTTACAGCCCAAGCCCAATCTACAGAAAACAAGGATAAATTAGAACATATTTTCAAACAAAAACCAACAAAATATCTCAATCAGTAATTACAACAAAAATGTCATGGACCATATCTCCACAAAAGAAAATCAAGTCTTGAAATACACATTAATATTTCACGGCTCATGCAACATATCCCTATCTCGTTTCTTGTTCATACATTTCCAAACATTTTGCCCAATGTCTCAACCTCGTCTTGAATTCCGTTATGCTATCTCCTACACGTACAAATAAATTCATCTCACCATATAAAAATACCCACACAATAAGTTAAATCGTAACATAAAAATACAACAATATTTCTAAGAAAGATATACCTTCCTTTATTTTCAATTTTCGGGTTAACTCTGGTACCAATTCCTCATTTTTTTATTATTTTTTAAATACTCTATTTGTCCCAACAAACCCCTGAATTCAAATTCATATCCTATTTTCACTCAAATTAGGAAAATCAAATTAAATCCTAACCAATTATAAGAAAAAATTACCTTTAAACTTGCAAATATAATATTTTTTTCATGCAGCCAGGTTGTTACGAGAATGAATAATGATTCATGACCGGTTCAAGCAAAATCCATGTCGGCCTTACATTGAATCAAGTCTTCCTAATAAACCTACTAAATTAGTCATAACATGTTATGATATGACTCCAGCTTATCCACAAACACAACGAGATTATTAGGTAGCAGTGTAGCACGGATCATCATGGACCCAGCCGATAAGAACATGCCACATCATTTGAATCATATTATTTTATTTGCAGCATCATTTTATTAAGTTGGGAGCAAATAGTACATAACCATGTCACAAATCAATGGGAAGTTTGAAAAAATCAACCAAAGCTACAGCTACAAAATTTGCTTACTAGCATGTTACAAAAATTTTCACACACACAAATTCAAAATCAAACTCAGCACAAACACCATCACACCACATATTTCAAATCAATCCACTCTTGTTGGCCAAAACCCAATCTTCAACTCAAACCACTTTACCGACCGTGCAAATATCAAACACACATTACAATCCACACGACCAATCCTTATTCCAAACGAATAAACAATTTTTTCATCAAATTCCTAACTATTTATTTCACCTGCTGAGCTGGCACCAAAGCCCTGACTCTCCATCCATCCTCTCTCTCTCCACTCCTCAAAACCCTCACATACCTCTCCAACGTATGATTCGCCTCATCTATAATCTCATTACCAATCGTGTCCTCAGTTAATTTCACAGCAGCTCGCTGAGTCAGCTCGAAAGTATCCACAGAGGTCTGCACGTGAAGGGCGATTTCGTCTTTTCCCACTGAGAGGAGAGTTATTATGAGGGATTTTATTTCGCGCTGGGCGGTTGGTGTGAGTGACATCTGGTTTAAGTGGTCCACCAATGCTAATTCCTCTCCAGCACTGTTAAATTTCAAAAAAATATATATTATTATGATTGTTAAATATTAAATGAAGAATATATTATTTTATAATCAAAGGGCTGAATATATACTGTTATTTGATGTTATCTATTATTTTAATATTGTCATATGTTATTTATGCAATGTACAAAATAATAGCTTTTATTATTTTACAACAATAATAATAAGTAAGTTATTAAATTACCTTCCAGCGCGAATTTTCCCTGCCTTTTTCTTCTGCTGCCTCGCACTCCGTGCTGACCTGGCAGTACTGGAAGTGACTGAAGCACCTGAATCTCTCGCTGACCTGTCATTTAAAATAAAATAAAAAATTAAACATATAACAATGGTATATAATAAGAAATACAATGACAAAATTACGCCTGTCCAAAATATTTAATATTCAATACCTCATAGTATAAGCACTCATATCGCTAAAACTCGTACTAATTTCCGAAACAGAATCATACTCCAAATTATTAACACTATTTTCCTCCTCAGATTTAATCTTTGCTTGCAGCACAAGTCTCCTCTGACGCACGGCCAAATACCTCGCCAAGTACTTCCCAACCTTCACACAATTCTCTTCACACTCCACAACAATCTGATTCCCACATTCAACCGCTCCGTTTACCACCTCTGTTTCCAAATCCTCTCTTATGTACAAATTAACAACTCTCAAAGCCTCTTCCCACTCTCTCGCGATAATCAAATAATTAACTCCTTTATCCACATCATTAAGATATTCCAATGATATTTTCGCCGCCTCGCACGGTTTTCCAAGCGCTTGGAATTCCTCACAAAGCTCGTTGGCTAAAGAAATTATTTTTGTTTTTTCGAATTTTAATAAACCGGCTAAAGTTAAAACACTCTTCCAATTTCCGTTCTCTCTGTAAGATTTCATCGATTTGGTGTAAGATTTAGAGCATAAATAAGTTGTTGCAGCTTGTTCGAATAATTTATTTGAATATAAATAATCGCCCCATGCTTCTAGAACCTTCTGTTTTTTGTCAGTTTCATTTACCAATTGAAGGCCGAGCGGGAATAAGTCAGGATTATTATTCAATAATTCCATGAAATTATCCCAGTAATTATCCCCAGCTAAGAAAATATTTCTAAGCGCACTTTCATTTCTGTTAAGTTTTAAATCGATCGTGTATTTCATAACAGGGTTAGATAATTCCTCAAGCCCTTTTAAGTAAGGGATAAATTCTTTAGGGTCCTTTTGGGAATTTAGTGCAACCATTGCAGCTAAGTTAAGATCGTACAAACCTAAAGCAGCATTAAATACAAATTCTGAATCAGTTAACCATAATAAATGCTTTAGAGATTCTTCAGAAGATGGATAGTTTTTCCTTTTTGCGCTTTCACCCCCAAAAAGTTCTGATTCGCGAACCGATTTGATTCTCTTGAGAGCCTCTTCAATTAAAGGTGGTTCACTTTTCGCTAGGGTTGTCAAAATGCATAATTCTCTTGAGGGGCATTCTGGTAATTTCTCCTCTAAACTTTTTCTTACCGCAGTTAAAACTGAAGTAACTTTATTTTTACTTAAATCATCGTCTCTTTTAGGCAAGGAAATATAAGCTTTGTATAAATTATCAACCACATTTTCCTTCTTAATGTTACAAATAAATTCGGTTATGTAACTGAGATTATCCACTTGAGTCACAAAATCAGAGGCGGATTTAATGAAAGAGTTTAACCCTAAATAATCGATTATTATATTGAAATCTATTCTGTGCCTTCTAACCATTGTTAAAGCATCTTTAAACCGATTTTGATTCAAAGCATTAATTATTGAATTAAGAACGAGTTTTCTTGCGTAAATACACTCTAAATTACCTCTATTAGTTTGTAAAATTACTCCAGATTCATCTCCATGTAAAATTCCAATTATTTTCGCACCTTTTTCCCAAATATTCACATAATCTCTGTTTTCTTTACTCTCCTTACTTTTATAATACTTATTATTACCAATGTTATAATTATCCAGTCTTAGCTCAATATTTCCGTGTAAAACTTCACTTACATCCATAACGAATAGAATATCCTGTTTTGTGGTGAAAACGACATGTGTCGCGACCTGATTGGCCGAACCAGCAGCAGCATAATAAAACGCGAAACTGGTGCAATTATTACAAATAATTTTACTCCCCAAATATAATCTGCCAAACTCGTCTAACCCTAAAATCAAAAACCTAGAAATTCCGTTTTGCACACAAACTGCAGATCTCATCCATGGACAAGCAGAGGGAAACCCTAGTTCATTAGAAACCCTAATTGAAACATCAAAAGGATACTCTACAATTTTACCTCCATTTGTTTGAATAAAAGCAGAACATTTCTTTACTGGATTTGGTACAATTGATATAATTGAATTTTCCACAAATATTTTCTTTTTTAACTCTCCTTGCCAGCTGGTGCCAGCTGGCGAAACCTCAATCTCTATAAGAGAATTAGCAGAAACTCCAATCAGAGTATTCACATCCAACCAATTTAAATGCAAAATATTATTACTATTATTATTATTTTCTTTTAAATCGAGAAAATCATTCTCAATTCCAATTTCATTTCCTTCAAACTGGTCCCACTCGTCAGACTCAGGCAAATCAACCACGCTCAAACTTCCATCAGAAAGATAAACAGCCAAAAGACTCTTCAAATTATCAGAAAAACAAGAGAGATTTACTACTGAAGCACGGAATTTAAAGCAGAAGAGATATAAAGGTGGAGGCATGAGAGAGAAACTAAGCGGGGTTATTAACACTTTAGATCCGTCTATAACTAAAGAAACCGAGTTTGCATCGGAAACCGCGCTGGCCCAGATAAATTTGTAGGAATAAACCTTACCAGTAACGCTCCAACAGATTAAATTTAAAGGTTTTGTAGGATCCCAGCAAAACCTAACTCCATCTTCCTTCGAAAACCTAATCTCTTGTTTCAAATACCAGTGATTATTACTAAAATACCATATTTTAATCGCGGTATAATTATCATAATCCACACGAGCAGCTAAGAGCTCCGAATTGGAATTCCATTTTAGGGTTTCGATACTAGCTTCAACTGGACCATCCAGTTCAAACGAGTTTCTCTCAAGACCGTTTCTTTCAAAGAAAACTATAAGAGGGGATTTGTTTTCTGATTTACGGTCGAAACATGTGGCTATTTTAGCGCCACTTGGCATCCAGTCAATGGCGTCACGTGTAAAGTGCTTGGGCTGTGAAGAAGAGTGTACAGATCCTGAATCGCGCTCAAATATTAAAAGCTTGTTGGATTCTCCTATAGTTGCAAAGAATTTTCCGTCTCCTCTCCAAGTAATTGGATAGTTTTGATTCTCATTTGGGGCAGGAGTATCCTGTAATCAAAAAGATCAACACTTTAGAGAGAGAGAGAGAGAGAGAAAGGATAAAGAGAGAGAGTTTTTTTATACCTCTAAAATTTGTACTTGGAGAGAATTTTCGTATAAAACTTCCCAATCGTGAGTCATGATTAAAAGTTGGCCGAGTCCAGTGGAAATGGAGAGGAGAGCTCCGTCTGGACTGGAGGCGATGTTCTTCACTCCGCCCTCTACTCTTCCAACCACTTCAATGGATTTCTCATCTGTGTTGTAAAGTACTAAGGAGCCGTAAATGGAACCGATTAACAGAGCTTCCTTCTCCATTATGTAATCCATTGCAACAATGGAGTCTCCATGCTCTAAGTCGATTAAGCCAGGTTCTGATTCTATCGAGCTTTTGCTCCATTCCGTTCCCTGCTGTAAAATACCGACAATTCAGGCTTAGAAACAAATCGCATGACATAAACATACAACAAACAAATGCTTACTTGGGAAGAGGGGAGGTGAAGAGTGTAAATAAGATTAGAGGAAGAGGCGAAGAAGAGACGGTTGCGCTCTATGTCGAAGGAGGAGAGGAGGAGGGATTCGCCTTCGGAGAGCAGATCGAGTTGCAGAGAGAGCTCTGTAACGAGCTTGAGGTTCTTCATTGTTAAAGCTCTGTTGAGATGCTGGTTAGAGAAGAAAGAAGAGAGGCGAAGAGAGTAGGGTTTTGTTAGACGGGGTTTAGGAGCGGCGCGCCATCAAAACGAAGAGGAACTTTTCCGACGGTGAGTTCGGGAATTGAATTCTTGGATTTAGAAAACTCGTGCATTGAGTTCTAGGGAAGGAAACCGGATTTTGGGATATGAGTAATATGATTTGGATTTCGGATTATTGGTGATTTGGTCTCAGGTTTATGGGTAACTTGATCTGCTGTTGTTCCCTTGTTTGTAACCAGTTGTGGAGTTGCTGATAATCGGATCAAATTTTGTTGATAGTCTCAATGTTAAGTTATTTGTGATCGGTTGTTATAGTTTTATTGATGAGGTAAATTATGGTTATTGGTAAATCAATTGGCAACTTGATTTGATATAACTCAACTTCAAATCAAATTAATATGATTTATTAATAGATTTTTGTTAATCCGATATCGGTTATTTTAGCTCATTATAGTATAAAATATGTGTTAGTTGGTATTGCTCATTGTCTTGTTGGTATAATTGTTATTTGAATTTTTCGTAACACAATTAATATTATTGTCTGCCCGAATCTAGTTATCGGTGGAAAAAAATATTAAATTTGAAGGCATCCCGCGCGATGCTGTGAGTATGAGATTACTTATTAGTTATTTATGATATAAACATGTAGTATAATAGCATAAAAAGAGCCCATTCATATACACACATCACTTTATTATATCATTGAGATTGGCGTAATTTATATTTTTCAAAACATAACCTACAACCTCCTTGAGTACATGAAAATGACAATGTAAAACTAAACTTACACTACCAGGATAATATGTACGCAGAACGTTGAAGTCTCGATGTTCATCACCCTGTCAGACTATTATTTCTCAAAAACCTTTATTTTTAAAAACTTTATATATATATATATATATATATATATATATATATATATATTGTTTACTAATATTTCGAGTTGTTTCACTAGTGTTCACATGAAGTTCAATAAATATTTTATGCTAATTTGATTAATTTTATGTTGATAAATATATCTCAAATTTTGCTTTTTTCTCCTTTATAGTCATAAGAACATTCAGTTAACTGAGATTTGTCTATCAAGAAAGAAATATTATCATAAAACGTATAGCATAAAAAATACAAGTAACACCAAAAAATTTAAGAAATCTTATTCATCACCGTTTGGTTTATGGCATATTTTCGGTATTTAAAAACATCTCTACAATTGAATCATGAATTATGATGATAATTCTCATTGACTCACTCTACGTAACATACACTCATAAGGCCACATAGAATTCACTTCCCATCCTTTCGAGTCATCACCGCACCGACCGCTCCATTCCATCCCTCTTTCGGACCCGCTTCTCCTTCCTCTCTCTTTCTCTCTCTCTTACCACCGACTCTCCTCACACAAAACCGAACTCAATCAATCCCTCAAAGCAAAATCCCCCAACAATCCAATCGATTTCCTCTTCCGTCCTCCAGATCTCGATTAATCAGAAGGGGAAATCAAATCAGCCATGGCCGCAGCGTCGCGTCGGTTGAGAGATCTCCAGTCCCAAACGGGCAACAAAACCTGCGTGGACTGCGCGCAGAAGAACCCTCAATGGGCCTCGGTCTCCTACGGCGTGTTCATGTGTTTAGAGTGCTCGGGCAAGCACAGGGGACTCGGCGTCCACATCAGCTTCGTCCGATCCGTCACGATGGATTCCTGGTCCGAGATCCAGCTCAAGAAGATGGAATCCGGAGGAAACGACCAGTTGAATACCTTCCTTTCCCAATACGGGATCAAGAAGGAAACGGATATTGTTACGAAGTATAACACCAAGGCTGCTTCTGTGTACCGTGACCGGATCCAGGCTTTAGCGGAAGGGCGCGCATGGAAAGATCCGCCTGTTGTTAAAGAAAGTGTTATGTCGGGAAGACCTCCGTTAGGATCTGGATCCAGGAGTAATAATAATAATTATAGTAATAATAATAACAATGATTCATGGGCGAGTTGGGATAATGAGGATTCGAAACAATCGAATAATTATTCGGATATGAGGAGGAATCAATCGGCGGGAGAGTTCGGTAACAGTGGAGGGATGAAACAGCCGGCCAGATCGAGATCTACAGAGGATATTTACACGAAATCGAGTCTGGAAGCTTCTGCAGCGAATAAGGAGAGTTTTTTCGCGAGGAGAATGGCTGAGAATGAATCCAAGCCTGAAGGGCTTCCTCCTTCTCAAGGAGGAAAGTACGTTGGATTCGGATCGAATCCTAATCCTTCTGCTCAGAGGTCTGGAGGGTCTTCTTCTTCTCAAGGAGATGTGTTTAATGTTGTGTCACAGGTAAAATCTTAGAAATTAATATTGTTTTCTTTGATTTATTATGATTATATTTTTGTTAATATTTTAACTTGTTTGATGTCGTGATTTTTGGTTTTGAAGGGATTTGGCCGTCTTTCACTTGTTGCTGCATCTGCAGCTCAATCTGCTGCAACTGTTGTTCAAGCTGGAACTAAGGAAATTCAATCTAAGGTACTCTTCTTCCCTTCCCTTATAATCTTATTGAGTAGGATAATTAGTTTTCATAGTTTGTGAGAATTTCTCCCTTCATTTTGAATATCTTGATTGTCGTTTTCTTACTAGAACATAGTTGACTTTTCTATGCTATCTCAAAAAAGAAAAAAAATTGGCTCATCCTCTGCCTTTTCTTTAATTAATCCATCACTTTCTAGTTTCTGCACAACTTGCATATTGAATGATGACTCAGAATCCATATTCAACTTCTCATAGACACTCTATACAACATACCATAATCAAACCATCATATGCTAATATTTCTTGATACAGATGAGAGACGGCGGCATTGACCAGACAGTCAACCAAACGGTGAACGTGGTCACGACAAAAACAGCGGAAATCGGGTCGAGAACATGGGGAATAATGAAGGGCGTGATGGCTATAGCCACTCAGAAAGTCGAGGAGTTTTCCAAAGAAGGCACTGTCTCATGGAACGACAGCTGGCAGCAGCAGAATCACTCATCTGAGAACGAACGCAACGGATATTACCAACAGTTCAGTGGAGAAAATTATAATAATAATAATAATAATAATAATAATAATAATAATAATAATAATAATAATAACAGTTATAATGGTAATAATTCGGCGGCGTGGGATGATTGGGGTGATGAGGGGAAAATAACAAAGGGGGTAGTAGTAATAATAATAATAATAATAATAATAATAATAAGGGGAGTGGGGATGATTGGGCGGGATGGGATGATGATTCGAAAGATGATGGATTTGATAGTTTTAATCATCATAATAATGTGAGTGCTAATAAGGGGAATAATGGAGGTAAGTCTGAATGGAGTGAAGGCGGGTTTCCCTAGAGGAAGAGAGAGGTTAAAAGGATTGTTGTACTTTGCCATTTTATTTTACGTTTTGAATGTTGTTAAATGTGTGAGGTTATATTGTCAGAAAGGTTATGTTGAATGTGTTGTTCGTATTTTATTGGTGTTGTTGGTACGGGTTATTATTATTCTTTTGGAACTATGATGATTTTAGTCTTGTAATTTCATGAGATTGTTGATCCGAATTGGGATCTTTTAATATTCGAAATTGTAATAATAGTTATTTTGTATTGATTTTGAGGTTATTTTGTCTGTCTAAACTCTAAATCTTATGCATTTTTGTATGTGAAATTTTGATTGTTTAACTTGTTCTGTAGTGAATTACATGGATCAAAATAATTCAAAAAAAAAAATGAGTGAAAAATGCAACAATTCAATTGTTTACAAACTATTATATTAACCTTTCTAAATTTCAACACACAAACAGGTATTATATTTACCAGTGAGTCCACTATAACCATCGAGTCAACTATTACCATTAACCATTATTCTCAAACAAAACACGCAGTATTAAAAATCTCAACTAAAATTCAATTAAATCACCAAAAGTCATAATTTTGTTAGTTGATGAGCTATCCACTGTTATGAACACTACAATCTTTCCCATTAGACAAAAACAAGGTAGCAAAAAGAGAAAGAAAAGAAGGGGTAGCAAAAGGAAAAAGAAAAGAAGGGAAGTGTAATCAAATCCTAAACATGAAAGATACGGGTGCCCCCAAGTTGGATGTCCATGAAAAGGTGCTTGTCTACTCCAATTGCGCCGCCCTCATGGGTGTCTTTCTCTTCATCATCCCCTAGAGTAAACACTTTCTAGCCAAGAAGTTTGTAATGTTCTGGATGTACCCAATGTTCAAAATCTTCTTCTTTATTATATGTCTTTCGATCTTCCACTGTCATATACTATTCATCAGGAGATATGTACTCCCTTTTTGGGATGTGGGACCAAGACCAAGGTATAGAAGATTAAATGTTGATCCATCCCCGCCCTCCACATGTCCACTCCTCCCCCTTCTTCCGACAAAAAGACCCTCTTTGTCCACCGTGTTAACATTCACAAAACAGACATACTATGTCAACAAGCGCCCTGGTGTGGAGCGACTTTTTCACTGTGCCATTGCATCCGGCTTTGAAATTGTATTTTCACATCGTCAAGAAGAGGATATGCATCTCTCATCCTTGGTAAGAAGTTCTATCTGCTTTCTTCTGTCATTGCTTCCAAACAAGCCCTGACTTTATTTTTTGAGAATGATTATATTAGGTATACGGTTTTTTTAAGGTACCATTTCTTTATTTGTATAGATTGGCTGGATCCTATGTCTGAGTTCACCCATTGGCTTTACTGCGAGTCATGCTCCGTGGATGATAATGGCAAATACTTCAAGGATCTTGATGTCACAGGGAGACAACTAGACGAGTCGGTGATTATTGAGGATGACCCAAGAATTTACTGGAAACACTATAATAACTTGCTTTGGGTTAGGCCATTTAAAGACAACACACAAGACGTCAATTTGCAGAAGTTATCGTGCTTCTTTTGGGTCGAACAGAAGTTCCGGGATGTACGTGATGCAATAGATTTCTACTATGGGAATCCATCTTTTCTCTGGAAAAAAGAAGAAGTCTATGAGCTTCTTCTGTTGTACTCTACATATATTGGTGTAAAGAAAGTTTTTCGATTCGGTGCATTAATGATAATGATACAAATCAGGGGAGTAGTGATGACTGGACAGGATGGGATGATGATTCGAAATTGTAATAATAGTATTATTTGTATTGATTTTAAATTCTTTTGTATGTCTATATCTTTTAAGAGTATATATACTAAGCACCTAGATTTCCCCCTCCATGTCCCCCGTGACGTCACTCGACGTCAAAACCACTAGCAACTGGTCCAAAACCGGCAACGGTTTTATTTTTTTTTTATTTTATTTTTTTTAAATTTCAAGTTCGATTACCACCATGTATCAATCGATTAATGCCGATAATCAGTTGAAATCCCACACATTTTTTTCAAAAATTTTCAAAATACCATATATATATCTTTCCTCTCTCTTTCTCTCTCATCTAAAAGCATTTTTCTAAAAAAAAAACTCTGGAGAGAGAGAGAGAGAGAGAGAGAGAGAGAGAGAGAGAGAGATGTGCCTTTACGCCTCTCCGGCGACATCTCCGGTGATGCCGTCGCCGCTGCCGGTAAGCAGTCCAAAACTGCCTATTTTTTTTCAAAATTTATCAAAAACAACAAGCTTTTCTCTCTCTTCTACAAGCCATTTTCTAAAAAAAATCATGGAGAGAGATAATGAGTAAAAGGGAGAGAGGTATCATGACGATTCTCCGGCAATCTCTCCGATGATGACGACTACTTAGTGCTGGTAATTAGGCAGCGGCTGGTAACTATCGTTTCTCCTCTATTTTTTTCATTTTTTTTTGTTTTCCTATATTCTAATCAATATTATTTATGTAATTTATATTCATTTTTAGTTGTGGTTTTGTTTTGGGTTTTTTTAATATTTTTTTTGCTTCTTTTGTTAATTTTTCCTCATTTATTTGAGATTTTTTTGGCTACTGGTGGTAAGTGGTGAAAATATGATTTCATATAAACTTTATTGGTAATCGAATTAGTTCTTATTACCAGCATTAATTGAACTAATTCCAACCAATGTCAAAAAAATAATGTATTTATGGTTATTTTAATGGTGATCTTTATCAAAAAAAATTCATTGCAGGTTGTATATTTAGGTGAAGAGATGGTGAGTTTAATGGTAGTAATTTAATGTAATTTTAATGATGGTGAGTTTAATGGCGTTTAAAAATAATAATTTAATGTAATATTTTTGGTTACAAGTCTGTAATTTTAATTGTTAAAATTGATGTAAATATTTTGTTGGTATTTTGTATGGTAAAATTGATGTAATAGTTTGTATGGTAAATATTTATTGTGGTAATTATAAATTTATATTTATTATTTTACAAATTTTGTATGATAGTGCATTGATTTTTTATTATATTTGATTGAAATGTTATATTCTTGCTAAACAAATTAAGTAAATATCTTATAATTTATAATATGTGATTGCCACCATGACTTGATTACCCCCACAAAAAAATGTGAAAAAATCATATATAAATAATTATTAATTTTTATTAAATTAAGACTTGATATATGACGTGATATGTGACAGGTAATAATGTTATTTTCATGAAAAAATAAAAAATTTATATAAAAAACTCGAAAACCACCTAGAAATCGGCAAAACCATTTATCTTCCGATTACTAGTAGTCAACAATAACTTCATCCCACGTGTCAGTGTCAATTACCAGCTGTGACGTCATGCTGTGTTATGGGAGCATGATGGGGGGCAAATATGGGCATGGCATAATTTCTCATCTTTTAATAACAAATAAAATATAAATAAGAAAAATAACGGTGACAATTTTTTCAGAAAATAAGTCATGTTATATTTTTCTATGTATAGTAAACATACTTTTTCTATATATATAATACCATATTTTCTTTTTACAAATCATGTTAAATGTAATTATTATTTTTATAGTTTTTTAAAGTTAATCATCTATAATCGGGTCTTATGCGGTTTCAACTAAAATCTCGAAATAAATTATCATTTATTTTTAAATTTTAGATCTCCTTCATTGTCCGATTAATATAACATACCAAAAGATAACGGCACAAGAAAACTAAAGAAATAAAAAAGATGAAATTTTAATCTTAGAAATCTTAATGCAAACATAAATTAATTAAATTATAAATTAATAATCCAAATTATTTTTTGGATTATTGTTTTTTGTTTTTTTTGTTTTTTTATGAATTTATTATTTATGTTATTTTATTTCATATATGTAAATTTATTTTTATAAAGTTATCCATTCTTATAAAATTAGATGTGATATAAAAACTATTTTTTAATGAATAATAAATGGATAGAATATCTTATGATATAATTCAAAATGTTTTTAAACATAACTAACTTAAAAAATTATTATACATATTTGTAATTTATACATAAATTTTAAATGAATAACAAATTTAAATAGGGAAGTGATATGGACGGGAAATGATTTGATAGGAGCAGGAAAAATTGTGAAAAAATTGAGTTAAAAAGACTCTTTTACCCTTGTTAGTCCGTTATAAGATTTTTTATAAATAAAAAATATTAGTTAGTCATTTTGGCATTTTTATGTACTTGTTATTTCGTGTTTATGGAGCAATTATGAATTCATGAAATTGCATAATAATGAAAATTTATTTTTTATTCTTGTATATATTTGTAAGTATTTAGCCAGTATATTTTCTTAATCAACCTTTATTTGACTAAGTATATTAATATTAAAATTTTTAAAGATTTCTTGAACAAAAATAATTAATATTAATAAGTTTCACAACATATTTTATAAAGAATTAGTTGGTTTTAATAAATATTCATAAATTTGAAGGTTTTGATGATAATTACGTTGGAGTGAGAAGGAATCAACAATAAAGAATGATATATTCTTGTCATTTTTAATTCAATTGATTGATATGTACAAATAAGGGCAAATACTTCAAGGATCTTGATGCCACAGGGAGACAACTGGACAAGTCGGTGGCCATTGACGATAACCCAAGAGTTTACTGGAAGCACTATAATAACTTGCTTTGGGTTAGGCCATTTGAAGG
Organism: Juncus inflexus; assembly: GCA_024447665.1. Taxonomy (NCBI): domain Eukaryota; kingdom Viridiplantae; phylum Streptophyta; class Magnoliopsida; order Poales; family Juncaceae; genus Juncus; species Juncus inflexus. The sequence goes on from JAJHPC010000005.1 coordinate 633,951, forward strand.
CAACCCATAAGACGTCAATTTGCAGAAGTTGTCGTGCTTCTTTGGGGTCGAACATAAGTTCGGGGATGTACGTGATGCAATATATTTCTACTATGGGAATCCATCTTTCCTCTGGAAAAAAAGAAGTCTATGAGCTTCTTTTGTTGTACTGTACATATATTGGTGTAAAGAAAGTATTTCGATTCGGTGCATTATAATGATAATTTGATCTTTGAATATAAATTTTGTAATGAAGGGACTTTTTTTGTAATTTTTGGATGACATAGGGGCTTTTTAGCAAATTCCCAAAAACAATTAAGTAGGATTTTTTTTTTTTGCAATTTCCAATAACGTAGGGAATTTTTTGCAATTCGGTATAATATAGGGGGGTTTTGCAAATTCCCAAAAAAAATATTTATGTAGGTTTTTTTTCCAGTTTTCAATAATGCTGGCACTTTTTGGAATTTTCAGGATATTATGTAGTAGTTTTTTTTTTCTTGGCAATTTCCAATAATGTAAGTACTTTTTTTGCAATTTCGGAATAATATAGGGGCTTTTTGCAATTTTGGTATAATATAGTATTTTTTTTTTTGGAAATTCTAAAAGATATTGAAGTACGGACTTTTTTGCAATTTCCAATAACAAAGATTTTTTCGTAATTTATGATTTACATAAGGATTTTGTAGCACATTTGCAAAAATGGGTGTTTTTGTAATTCGTGTTTTCGTAGGGTCTTTTTTTTTTTTTGCAAAATTTCAAGAGAAGGGTGACAAGAAAATATAACAAAACTCACAAATCAAATGCTCTCATTTCCCTTATTCGTATTACATTTACAAATCAGAGAACAAGACGGTTAAGATGACGATACAAATCCAACATAATAACATACAAACTTCATTTCATTTCATATCAAATATAGTAATATATAAACGAGCGAAAACAATTAAGAAGTGGATTGCAGAGAGGTCTTCATTTGTTATCCAATACTCACGCGCATATTCTATTTCTTGCTCCTGCTCATCGGCTTCTCCCTTAGAATCAGAACTCCACCACGGCGATACCATATGACCAACATGGTTTCCCTGTCTACCCCTGCCATCTTTGACTGAAACAAAGCTTATTTGATGTGAAAGTTCACTACCTTTTTCTTAGAACATTGCACACAAACAAATGCCATAAAAGGACTGTTACAGCTCCATATACAAGAGCTATGGAATTGGCTGAATTGCAAATTGTATGGTAAACACTCTCTCCTAATATACGTTGCATATACTGATATACATTTCCTCAAAAAATAGTTTAAAAAAACAATTGAGTGGAACTTACGGTCCATCTAAAAAAGTCCACTGCATTATACCGGGCCTAACTAACATCACTGTCTTTCTCGCAAGCGGGCTTCAAATAAAAAATAAAAACATCACAGTCTTCTTTTCGCCGACTTAAAAACGTGGAGCCCAACATGAGAACCGCCAATAGTGTAACTTCCACGCAGATCCAGCTCATTCCCTCACCCATCAAACTCTTTTACCTGAACCTAGTCTCCTATAAACCACCATCAATTTCAGAAATATCAATGACATGGTATGATTTCATTAGTCCGCTTCATCATAGACCCAGTTATTCTATAATAACATCCATACATTATTGACGCGCTACTTACCCATTTCTTTTCCTTTTTATTTCTAACACGCCTCTCTGTGCCCCCTCTCTCTCATTATTTCTCTTCCTTTCAAACCCTAATTTCCTCTTTCCCCTTCTTCTCTTCTATAGCGAAACCCTAGATCTCGATCGAGAAATTCATCTAAAACTATGGCGAGCGCGTTGGATATGACTCTAGAAGATATTATTAAGAGCAACAAGAAGAAGCCGTCGTCCGCCGCCGCTGCCGCTGGCGGCGCTGGGCCTAAGCGCCGTAACAGACCCGCCGGAGCAGGCGGACCCGCGGGTCGGAGCTTCAAGAGATCTGGGAAGCGCGCCGCTGCTCCCTTCTCGAAGGTATTGCTCAAATTCTCTCGCCGATCCGATCTGGTTCTGGTGTGTTGGTCCTTCAACGCGTGAATCGTGATCTATTGGTTTTGGTCAGATCTACCGTTGGATGATCCGGAAATTTATCAGATCTGATATTGAAGGATTTAGGGATTTGAGTTAGATCCGAATAGTGCAGTTTCTCGATTTTGTCAGATTTACTGTTGGAGAGTTTTACGTAGAATTTGGATTTTATTATTGATTTAACGGGCTGGATCAGAAACACGTAGATCAAATCAAATAAATGAGGGGGATTTTGGTTGAATGAATCTTAAGTAGTGGATGGTCAGTCAGTCATCTAGGGTTTTCTTCTCACCACCTCACGTGATATGAAATTCAGGCACCTGATGCGGCGTGGCAGCACGATATGTTCACCGATAATCAGCCAGCCAAGACGGCTAGAATCTCTTCCATTGAGACTGGAACCAAGCTCTATATCTCCAATCTTGATTATGGCGTCTCAAACGATGACATCAAGGTATTTAATGATCAATTTACTTCTTATATCTTCCTTTCTTTTTTATTCTGTTCTGTGTCTGACATGCCTTTTTGATTCTGTGCAGGAATTGTTTGCTGAGATTGGTGATCTGAAGAGGTTTTCAGTCAACTACGACAAAAGTGGCAGATCAAAGGTAAATGATGCTTCTTTTCTTCTCCTGTCTTTTAATAATTACTATGACAAAAGTGACAGATCAAAGGAATTATTTGATTATATTCTAATATTTTTTTTATTATTATCAGGGAACAGCTGAGGTAGTGTACGCAAGAAGGAACGACGCAATGGCGGCTGTAAAAAGGTACCACAACGTGCAGCTTGACGGCAAGCCGATGAAGATCGAAATAATCGGCACCAATGTTTCCAAACCGGCTCCACTTCCCAGAGCTGGCGGCTTCAATTCCGCTCCTAGAAGGTTTGTTATTTTTAATATATAATATAAGAAATTAGTATATTAGTCTGTTTTTACTCAAATTGTTTTAACAATTGTTTTTTTATTTGTCTTTTAACAGTGGTGGACCAAGAAGTGGTGGACCAAGAAGGGGTGGACCAGGTCCAGCAAGGCGAGGCGGCAAGCCAGGTAATAAACCGAGAGGCAAAGGAGGCAAAGGTGGCGGCGAGCCAAAGAAGGTTGTTTCAGCTGAGGATCTCGACAAGGAGCTGGACAACTACCACAATGAATCCATGCAGATTAATTAATTTAATAATTAATTAATTTATTGCGTGGTGATGGCATTGTTTCGATCTCTCTACTGTAGAATGGCTTGTGAGGCTTGCTTGCTTGGTAGTTTGTTTATTTATGTAGCTGTGTGCTGCTACTGTTGTATTGAAGGAAACTGAGCTTTGCTTTTTGTTGGGTGTTGTTTCTGCATAGTATCATCAGAACTGTAGTAGATTTGTAGTGACTCGTATTAAGTTGAATTTTCAAGTTTTTTATTTGTTATCTTTGGAGGCAACCGTGAGAATCTAGATAGATTAGCTTCAACTGTGCTATCACTGCGCTTTAAGGTATGCATTTTTTTTATCTTGTTTTAATTTGTTTCTTATTATTTTGTTTCTTTTTTATGGTGTTTTTCTGTAACTTGGCTTTTTTTTTTATTGTTGTACAGGTTAATTTAGTTAGCGCGTGGTGGTGGCATAAATTTTTATTTTCTGTGATTATACTTAAAGAGGCCATTTAAGTCATCTTTTGTCGACCCATATGGCCTTAAGTTGAAAACAATCATTCATGATGCCTTTCTGCAGCAGATGTGTTTAAAAAGGTATATTTGAATTCACCAGCTTATTCATATATACATTAACTAAAAGGAACTTCAGCTGTTTTCTTCGCCCTTGTTACACGGCCAATAAAATTCTTTGTGCTAAGTAGGTGTGGAAAGTGATTAAGCATCTGATTTTTATTAACTAATTCTTCTGATTCTGCAAAGTGATTAACAAAATGAATTTATTTGAATTTTTCTTTTATTGCTTGTATTTTTATTTTCTTATGTAAGATGTCTTCAAATAGGTTACTTAGCTAGGAACTATTATACTTTTTTTTATTGTTCTTTTAATCCTTGGTGAATAGTATTTTTAGATAGCAATCACTAGTATGTTTTAGTTTTTAGGTTTGTTTGAATAAAAAATTTTGCTTCTTTCAAATGTTGTGTACATTGTGAAATCTATGATTGTTGCTGGTTAGTCTACTGTGTTGGCTCTCAGATGTTTGCATGTTAATCGTTCTTGTTATTATAAATATCATAGAAAACATTGTAATGCTAAAAATGCCACTTAACTATTGTAAAAAACGTCATGCCCCTGCAAGCTATTTTCAGAGCAAAGAATCAACCATCTCCGTGGCAGTTCAAGAAAATAAAAAATGAACTAGCAAATTTGATTTCTAAAGAAATCATTCATGCCACCTGCAAGCAATTTTCAGAGCAAACAACCAACCTTACGCGTTGATAGTTCAAGAAAATAAAAATTGAAATAGCAAATTTGAAAATTAACTTTTCTGTTTTAAAGACATAATTAGAACAATAATTGAAGCCATATAAAAATTGGCTTCAAATAAGTTGATACACATAATAATAACAGCATCATCTGTCATGACTCTAGAGAGTTCAACAATTATTAAGGTGTTTCACATGTCATTTCTCACGAACCGAACTCAAACATAGTCTAAAAGAGAAATGACATGTGAAACTGAAGTTCAACATATATTTACATAGCATAGAAAACAAAAGATACTTAGGCAGAACTCAACAGCGATACACTTTCGGATGTCTGAGCAAGCATTTTTGCATCAAGTTGCTCTGTCATTTTCCCACTTGTCCATCTAATTAACATTTCCAGTGCAGCTTTAGGCTGATCCATTGGAACCATATGACCCGCATCATGCACCTACACAGTCGAAAAATCCACAATTACAAATTGGATTACAAATAACTAGAAATAGAAGGCAAATATCTTCTGAACAAAGTTCATGAATAATAACAATAATAATATCTGAAAAGAGCAAACCTTAAGAAAACTGAGAGGTCCGTATGATTTGATGAGTCCTGCTTCCTCTCCATCAACAGTAAATGATGTCATGTTCATCTTGGCAAACGTGTCATTTCCAGACCAATCCATTGAATTAACCCACCTATAGTTTCCTACAAATCCCAAAACAACTCACTCAATTAATAAAACTTCTAACTAAAAAACAATATTAAATAACATAACTATAAACAACATACCTAGCCAGTTGCAAATGAGATCGTATTCGCCAGCATAAATAAGCATCTTAATGTCATCTTCAAGCAGAGCAGGGATTCCTGTTTCCAGATTCCTCATCCAGTCTGCAATTAAGGCTTCATAAACAATTGATTTGCAGGAAACAAAGTTCCTATTCTTCGCAACTCCAAGTGCTTCTTTAACTGTGTCGTTATTCAGGAAATTCTCCGCTGCTGAGAAATCGTAGCAGAGTGATCCCACACATTTCGTCCTCACATCATAATACTACACAGAAATAACAAAAAAGAATAAATAAAGAAATGAATAAAGAAAGAAAGAAGAAAAGAAAGGGTTTGAGAAAACTAACGTTAATATTTCCAGTAACGGCTAAAATGGAACTGAAGATGGAGTTACAAATAGTGAGGGAAGCAATGCACGCTAAAGTACCAGATGTGCCTGAAATATACAAACAAAAGAATATATAAATCATAAGATAATACAGTTTATAATTTATAAATTGAAATGTTGATTAGAAAAAAAAAATCAGAGTATACTTACCACAGAGTTTGATTCCTAATTTGCAAAGAGGAAATATTTTGTTGATGGTTTTATATGTAGTTTCACCAATGAGGCCCATTTCCAATGCAAAATCACCATATGCACCATACTGAATTTCTGGATCCGTTAATCCATTTCCAATTGCAAAACCCTAAATAGAAAAAATTTTAAATCAGCTGAAAATTCTTACGCATAACAAGACGAACGGTGGCTTATTACAATAATCAAAAGGTACCTTGAGATTTATATAAAGGCCCTCATTGTTTTTATTTCCTTGGTGAACTCTTGAAGCAAAAGCAGGAATATAATGTCCAGCATAAGATTCTCCAGTTATGTAAAATTCATTCTCTAAGTACTGTGGGTGCTCTGTGAAGAAAGCCTGAAGAAATTACAATAATAATGAAATTAATAAATAATAAATGAGTTTGCTCCAGTTTAAATAAAAGTTGAAGATTACTTGTAAAAAGTTGTATAAATCATTCGATATGGTTGTTTCCCCAAAACGAGTGTCTCTTGGATCTGTACTGTAGCTGAATCCAGTTCCAGTTGGCTGATCAACATATATAAGATTCGATGCCTACAAAATCAAAGTGATTTTTGTAATAATTGAAAAACAATCAAGTACAAAATCAAAGTGATTTTTGTAATAATTGAAGAATAATAAAGAAGAAATGAAATGATAGACAAAAAGGGAAATAGATACCTTATCCCAACCATAATCATTCCAATAAAGGGAATTATTATCTCCAATTTTATAAGGTCCATTTTCATAGAAAAGAGCCAATTCACTACTACAACCTGGTCCTCCAGTGAGCCAAATCACTACTGGATCACTGCTTTTCCCTCTCGATTCAAAGAAGAAGTAGAACATCCTGCCAAAACCCCACAAAAAGTCACAATTTAACACAAACTCAAGCTAAAAAAACAAAACAATAACTAATCAAGAGAGATGAAAAGAAAACCTAGCGGCATGAGTACTGTTGAGGCTGTAGTATCCAGCATGATGACCTAGCTCCTCAACAGTCACATTCGAACCACTATCACCTAAAATCGGCAGATTGATCCTCTTCTCGACCAAAACGGGCCCCAAATTCTTCTCAACCTCTCCTCCTCCTTCAATCGCGCCTTGGCTTTTAGCAACATCAGGAAAGAGGTTCAGATCGCGGATTAGCTTATCAGCGAATTGAAGAGAGTGAGAGTACGCATCGGATCGGAGAGAACAAGAGAGGATGAGAAGGGAAAACAGGAAGGAGGCTTGGTAGTTCATTTTGAGAGACTTTTGACCTTGTGTTGAGCTGAGCTTGAGGATCGTGCCCAAATGCGCGCTTTATACAGATTGGAGAACAAGACTGCAACAGAGTCGGTGTATAAAGAGAAACCAGTTGAAATGCAACACGGAATAAATGGATGATATGGGAGTTTATAATTGGATGGGTTTTCGGAGTCCGTCCTGGTTTATGTGAGATTGTTGAGAGGAATCTTTTATGGTGGGATTTAGAAGTAACTGGAATAAAAAAGAGAGAATGGACACGGCCCACGTGGTCACGTTTCACACGAAGTGAATAAAGTGAATTGAAAAATAAAAAGGGAGATGAGATTTAATTTGTTCAATGGAGTTGTTGACATATTGTTCATGGGCTGAAATTTTCTGAATATAAGGCCGAATTATTGCTCAAGTGTCATGAATACTGAATACCATTACAAAATCATACATATATCACGCATACCTCTGCAGAAATCTTAAAATATTACTGGTACCCTCGTCATTAATATTTACTTAAAATCTATTAGTCAAATAATATCTATAATGATTGTATTATTATTGATTACATTATTAAAAATATAAAATAACTATTATATATATTATTTTTTTTTATTAATTTCTTTTAAAAAATTATACATTTTTTCTTTCAAAACATATTCATTTTGAAACTACCATATATAAATATCTAAACTAAAAAGAACATAAAATGATTCAATACAAACCCTTACCATATTTATTTAAATAAAGAAAAAAGTAGAAAAAAAGATTGTTAATCTTAACACTAAATATTTCATAAGGATATTCATAATATTTGAGTGAGTTTGCAAGAATATTGGTGATATTTCACTTTTTGTAGGGTATATGTGAAATTATGATGTTTTGTAGGGGTACACATGAAATTTGGCCTTTAATATAATCTAAAACGCAAAATACTAATTATAGTCTCAATCACGTGACTTGTTTGATTTGGACATTGTAGAGTACGTCATTCTTTGATATTAGTGTTGACATTTGATACAATAGCAACAATATAATTGTAACTACATCTGGTTACATGCCTGATATTAGTTTTTACATTTGATTAGCAACTATATTTATAATGCAGTAGAAAGAATTACAACTGGTTTCATGCCTTTGGTTAGAGCAACAGTCACAATCATTCAGGTCATCCACCATATCAGGGATTTTTTTCATTTTAATAAAGGAACTAGTATATAAGGGAGACTAACATCTCATTTTTCTCAAGAATCATGTGTCGTGTTATTTCCAATCTTAAGAAATTTCCAAAACGCTACATTATTGAAAATTGAGAAATTCAAAATTTAGATAAGGCAACTTCATTATCATCAAACTGTTTTAACAAAAATATCATCATAATTCATAAAGCCACAACTGTACATAACATGAACTGACTTTCCCACAGCCAGAAAAATACCTAGGCATAAGAGAAAAAAAAGCAAACCTTCAAGCTGGTTTATTTATTTATTTACAAGCACCCATTTAACCGCAAAATAAACTAAGTTCTTTCTTAATCAAGATGCCTCAGTCGTAGAAAAATGCATTTTAGACAAAGACTCCCTCAAAAACTCACTTCCACACTTCACATCAGACTCACATATCAACCTGCAAATAATAAATAAATAAAGTAAATAAATAAACAAAAAAACAAACACATTAACAACTTGCTAAATCCGCAAATATTCAAAGGAAAATCTCAACTTCTCTCAAAAATCTCAAATAACTATTACGTTTTATTTTCAGAAGCTTCAATTGCAGATACGCTGCTCTCAATTGAACCACTCCTACTTTCATTCCCAGATTTCCTTTCTGATTTCTTACCCTTTTTCTTGCGACTGTTATTATTATCCTTCTTCTTGCCCTTTTTCTTTCCTTTAGAGCTGGACGGCCTTCCTTTCTGCACAGTGTGTGAGCTGGACGTGACAGGTGGATCGTACACATCTGGGGCCCACCTCACATGCATGTCACATGACCTTGGAGAAATTCCGTCCTGTGCTCTGCTTCCTTTCAGAGCTGATTTCAGCCTAAATGAATGCTACATAAACAAAAACAAAAATAAATAGTCAATATATTAATTATCAAAGGTAGAGTATATATATTACTAACTATACAGTCAATAAATTAATTATCAAAGGTGGAGTATATATACTAATAAATAAATAGTCAATAAAGTAATTATCAAAGGTAGAGTATATATATTAATAAATAAATAGTCAATATATTAATTATCAAAGGTAGAGTGTTTATATTAATAAATAAATAGTCAATAAATTAATTATCAAAGGTAGAGTGTTTGAATTAATAAATCAAGACTCACAGGAACTGAGACGGAACGTTGGTAAGAAGGTTGCTCTGAAGAAACGGGTTCCTTGTCATGCAAGTTACTCTTTTGTTCTGTTACCGTTTCGTCTTCTTCAGCATGAACTCTTGAGCGAGGAAAAGTTGAGCACCTTCTCAAGCCCTTGCGATTTTTCCCACCTTTTGCTTCAGAAACAGAGCGTTCAGATTTCTCTTTAGGACTGGCTGCTTTTTTGCTCTGAATATGATCAGGAGTTGTGTCCAGTAGAGTCTTTTTAGGGTTTGGTTCATGAGAAAGCTTGTGCTTTTGAGATTGAGACACATCAGCAATTTTAAGACTAGAAGAGAGATCTGAGAAGTGAGAAGAAGAAATGATGTCTTGACTTGGAGCGTTTTGTATTAGAGTTGAAATAGTTGGAGAAGAAAAAGAACGCTCTCTTGTCAGCTGCATCTGCATCTGAAGGAAAAAAGAGGGTTTTTAGCTGAATTTGAGAGTAATTTCAAGCTATGTTGAAAACGAGACATGAATGTAAAGTACCAATTAATTCACTTAATGTTGAAATTTAAAAAATCATGGAATTGGCAAAATAAGAGCGTGACAGTTGGTATTTGAACCATTTCTTAACATTAATCCTTAAAAATGACAAGTGATATAAGACACAGTGTATAGTGAGTAATAAAAGCTCGCATCGTTAAATGACCTCAATTTTTTCAGACAATCATAATTACAGTTTCTAAAAAGTAAGACACCGTCTCAATATTAATGTAACAAATAACACACAGATCCAGTATTAAAACATTTCACTTAAATAGTGTGTGTTAAATTAAATTGATGACATACAAAAATTATTGATAATCATTATTCTCATGCACAAGATCTACAATTCAAGATCATCACAAGAACACAATTAATGCAAAATACAGTCATGATTTATTACCTTATCACAAAGCTCGAAGATTGCAACTCAGATCTGATTCAGGATCGCAAGATCAAAAGCGAAAAAATAAAACCGGACGAACTAAACTAAGAATAAAGATGAAATAGCAAAGAAATAGAAGGTTTTAGAAGCACGAATCGAATAAGAAGAATAAAGAGGGGGAAAAGAAACACTAGAAAGACAAATCTAAGCTGTTATTGACTCGACAAACCACGCCAAAGCCATTTTTCGACCTCTTTCAGACGATGAGAAGATGATCCGCCGTGAAACGAAGTAACAGAAGGCATTAGATTGTTCAAGAACTCTCCCAGCATCATACGGATGCCAGAAAGAAAGGAAAAGAAAACTAGATCTCAATAGCTAAAACCCCAAATCCAAACTTAATATTTTCAATCAACACATACACTAACAAACTAGCCCATAAAGTACGAGACAAATTACGATATTCCAATGCGAGAGAGGAATTAAAAGTTTGAGCAGATAAGATTCTGATCGAAGAGCAGATTTGATTTTGAGGGTTTATCGACTGGTGACTGGTTCTAGTTTTCAGAATACTCTCACATAGACGAGTTCTAATGTAAACCGAAGTAATAGCAGTCTGCTGACTGAAATGTAGGGCCCGCATGTCAGAAAGACACGTGGACAGATTTAGATGGGTTTGTAGTTTAGTACGCAGAGAAGAACTATGCGAGTCAGCTTCTAGAGATATTTTAAGACTATGAACTTTATAGACTGTGAATAATTTACGATTGTTTCACATATTACTTGTGTGGCTTATCTTAATTGGTTGATGATCAATGCATGCTCTGCTATTTGATCATGAATCGTGTATCCGGCACAAAACTATGGTTTGGTAGTGGTTCTGTAGAAAGTAGTAGAGTTTCGGAAGATTCTAGTCAAAATCGGAAGGTGTGTTTTGTTTGTCGAATGCACGTTGTATACTAGTTGGTACATTTTATCAGTGAACATGAAGAGAAGAAGAAAAGTAATGGATAGGCCTAGTCATACTATCAAAAGTGGACCAGGGCCATTTGCATTGGATCAAGTCTCGCTTGTTTTGATGTATAGGATCAGAGGGCTTGTTTGATGATAGGTTTAAGTATTGTTTTTTTTTAGAAATCTAAAAAGTGATGGATGTTTTAAATTTTAATTACTCAGAAAAGTTTGGAGGTTTTTGAAAATTTTATCTTTTTTCTATCTCAACTTCAAGGGTTTAGTTTTTTTTTTTAATAAAACAAAGGAAACTGAACGTTTGAAATTAGCCGTCAAGAATTACCAGTTTGGAATACAACTTGAAATCGTGGTCTAAATTAGACTTCAGAGCTCCTCGATCTACTAATTAAAGTTAACTTCAGATGCTATTGAACTGTTGGTTTTAAACAAAACACTGAGTAATAACAGTCTCAAATAATCCACATTAAACCACCTAAAATTAAACCCATAATTTTGTTAGTTATATGTGAGTTATCCACTGTTATGAACATATGTTCTTTTTTACATTAAACCACACAAGTAACATTTAACCCATCATCAATTCATATCGTTGGCAATTTTTCTAACACGAAAACAAGGTAGCAGGAAAAAAAAAGATTAAGAAGGCGTAATCAAATCTTAAATCTCAAAAGATATGGACGTTCCTAAGTTGGATTTCCCTGATACTGTGTGTGTCTACTCCTATCACGCCGCTTTCATGAGCCTCTTTCTCTTCTCCATCCCCCACACCAGCAACCTTCTTTCTCTTCTCCATCCCCCACACCAGGAACCTTCTAACAACGAAGTTTGCAGTCTTTTGGATGTACCCAAAATTCAAATTTTTATTCTTCATTATATGTCTCTTGATCATCTACGGTCATATAGTAGCCCTCAAGCGATATGTACTTCCTTTTTTGGGTGTGGGACGCAAACCGAGGCCTAAAAGATTACCTGTCGCTCCAGCCCCCCCCCCGACAAAAAGACTCTCTTTGTTGGGCTTGAGAGGACTCTAGTATTATCACGGACCAGTCCGCCGCCATTTGATGCACATTATCCTACCAAACTACTCGGATTAAGTTTCAGAAACAAGCATACATACTATATCACCAAGCGTCCTGGTGTCGAGGAACTTTTTCGCTCTGCCATTGCATCTGGCTTTGAAATTGTCGTTTTCACCGCGTCAAGCAAAGGATTTGCATCTCTAGTCCTCTGGTAAGTAGTTTGATATGCATTTTTTTTTGTGTGTCAGCATTAACTTGATTTTTTGAGATATGATTATTAGGTACAATGTTCTGTTGTTGTTGTTCAAATGAGAATCATTTTGTAAAGAAAGAAAAACAACTCCAAAATTTAATTGGTAGAATTTGAACTCACAAACTCTTATATCTCAAGTAACATACTAAATCACTAGAAAATCATTTTTGGGTATAACCCTTTAGAATACCATCTTTTAATTTTATAGATTGGATGGATCCCATTGTCCGATTTTATCTCCCATCGGCTCTACCGCGAGGCGTGCTCAGCGAATGGTAACGGTAAATATTTCAAGGATCTTGATATCACGGGGCGACAACTAAATAGGTCAGTGATTGTTGAGGATGACCCAAGAGTGTATTGGAAGCATGACAATAACTTGCTTTGGGTTAGACCATTTGAGGGAAACTCAAAAGATGCCGAGCTGCAAAAGTTATTGTGCTTCTTCAAGCTTCAAGAGAAATTCCGGGATCTACGTTTTACAATAAATTTCTACTATGGAAATACATCTTTCCTTTGCAAGAAAAGAAGTTTTTCATATTTCCTTTGGAATAAAGGAAGATTATTGACTTCTCTTATTGTACTTTACAACATCTATTGGTATATAGAGAGTATTTCGATTCAAAGCATTAAAGATTATGTGGGCTTATATAAATTTTAAAATAAATGCATCGTTAGTCATTGTACTTTAATTGGGTTCTATTTAGTCATTGTACTGTTTATTTAACTTTTTTAGTCCCTGACTTAATGCAACATGTTAATATTGTTAATATATATTCTAAACAATTATTAAAATTTAACATACAAACCTTCTAAAACTTTGAAAAAAATCTTTGAAGTTTGAAATGGCGGCGGATAGAATGACACTAGTACAAATGAATGAAATCTAGATTGAAGGAAACTAATTAAACTTAGGGGGAATTTCATATATACCATTAGAAAAATTAAAAATATCATATTTGCCATTATAAAAATCAAAATATCATTTTTGCCGCTAGAAAAACTTGAAATTTCACATTTGCCATTGAAAACCTTAAAATATCATATTTGCCATTTCAAAATTCAAAATCTATCAAGTTTAACTAAAACTTAAAATCATCCATCTTTTTCCGTCAAAACAAACGGTCCAATCTTATAATTATAATTTTACCCTAAAATTATTTCATCAATTAGATTATATTAAGCTTTGATTTGATGAGGTTATTCCTATCTTATCTTCCTCTCTCTCTTCATGATTTAGATAGACATATATAATCGAAGATTTTTTTTCCTTTTTTTTATGTCGGGTCATAATTTCATATAAGAGAAAATTTATTCAAAAAAATAATCAATTATTCCAATTCAAATTGATTTTTGGAATAATTATTTATGAAGAAGAAAAGTGAACGAAGTTAATATATCCTTTAGCACAAAGGGAATATATTATTTATAGGTAAAATAATGTTGTGAGAACAGGGTGCGAAAACGGGACGAGAGATGTTTAATATATATAATTGCTAGTGAAGAAAAATAAAAGGATATTTTGGTAATATTTAAATAAAACTTAACGGAACGTTAATTGTTTTGGATATATTTGATATTCATGAAGTTTTAAAGGGTAAATTTGATAAATTTTGTGTTTTGAAATGGCAAATATGATATTTTAAGTTTTTATAATGACATATACAATATTTTAAGTTTTTACGATAGCAAATATGATATTTTAAAGATTATATAATGGCAAATATGATATTTTAATTTTTGTAATGGCAAATATGATATTTTAAGTTTTTGTAATGGCAAATATGAAATTGTCCCTTAAACTTAATGAATTAAATAATAAATGAAATAACAAAAAAATTATGTTAAATAATTTATTATTTTTCTGATAATGTTTTATCCAACAAACTTTTTTTATGACGAGGAACGACTTATAAAACTACAAATAAACGCTTAAGACAGTGAATTATTTAAATTACTTATATGCACAATGCATAAAACCACATACCTTTTCGAATTATCCACAAATAATAAAAAATTGAAATCATTTGTCCTCTAATTATTATATTTAATCACTCCCATTTTCTTCCTAGTATTAATCCCAACCCCTTATTTTTCACCTACTTTTGAGCCTCCCCAAAAGAGCATATCATCACTTTTATCTCGACCATTGGATCAATTTTTTTGTCGAATCTTAACCATTCATTTTCTCAAAATTATTGATATTTTATGGCAGCATTTATGTAGTTATAAAAACATAAGCATATGATTGGTTGAATTGGTATTTTGTGTTTCATATCCGATTTAGTGGTAACCGTTGTGAGTTTGTTTGTGACCATCATGTCTTAATCAGATGGTTTCAATGAATAATGGTTCAAAATTATGTTCAACAATTAATATCAATAGTTAATGAAGAGTTCACTCATTAAAATATAAATAATTTTTCTCTTCTTCTTTAAAAAATTATAATTCTTAATTAAATATTTTATTTATAATGTTACAATCATTAAATATAAATTTGTTGGAATTTTCTTTTTGTTTAGAATTCCATATTGTCAATTTTTTTCTTGCTAAAGTATGTAAATATAGACTATATAAAAAAATGATATATTCATTAACTTATACCTTATACCTTATTTTTCATCTTCTTTTGAGCATTGTCAAAAAACTTATTGTCAATTTTATCTCGGCAGTTGTTTTTTTTTTAAATCTTAGTTTTTCATTTCAATTATATGCACAATATCACATAATGACATATTGTTATGATTCCAATTTCATTTTTTTCTTTATAAAATATGTGAATATAGACTATATAAAAGAACATATAATAAAATAATAAGCTCATTTACTCTTATTATATTCTTTTACCATTCTTTGAAAATTCTCAAGAGAACTATTATCAATTTTTTCTCACCAATCGAATAAAAAAATTTATCAAATTTTAGCTTTTAATTTTAATTATTGTCATAATATCACTTAATTAGTTAGATTAATATTCAGTGTTATATCTCCCTTTGTGAGAACCATCATCTCAAACAAAAATTTAGAATATTGAAAATTATATTATATTACTTAATGTACTACGGATTTCATAATAAAATATGTGTAATCCATAACATTTTAACATCTAAAAATAAATAAAAAAAATAGTGGTGACAAATTTTTGAAAAAAATGAGTAATGTTACATTTTCGTATGTAGTATACATATTTTTCCCATATATATAATATTAAATATAATTATTATTTTTTATCTTTTTCAATGTTAATCGTCTATAATTTAATCTTATGTAGTTTCAACTAAAATTTTCTAAACTAAAATTTTCGAAATAAATTAATTATCTTGCATTCTATTTTTTCTTATCTCATTCACTAAGCATGATTAATACTTAATTTATTTTTTTAATATAATATGTCAAGAGATAATGACATAACAAAAATGAAAGACGATAATTTTTAATTCTCAAGTATTATTTATGTATTATGGATTCATAAGCTTTAATTTTAAATTTTCATAATTACAAATTATATATTATTAAATTGAAATAACTATTAAAATTAAAATACTCGCCGCGAAACGCGAGGAGTGCCTAATTTTAATTTAATTCCACCCCCCCTCTTTTCTATTCTCAACAAATTAATTATTCCTTCCATCAAAATCAAAAGTATCTCAGACCGCGCAATCCCTCTTCTCTCATTAGCCAACATCCTCCCCCACGGATCGCTCTCCCAAATCCCATCTCACCCTTCCATCCACTCTCAATCCAACCATCCAAATTTCCTCCCCACGGATCGCCTTTCCTCTCTATAAAACCAATCCCCAAATCCCCTTCCTCTTCACTCTGAACTCACAAATCCTCTCCATTTCCTTTCCCTCTTATTCTTCTTCTTCTTCTAAAACGAACTCAAACCCAACGTCTGAAATGGACACAGCAGCAGGAGGAAAGGTGAAGAAAGGAGCCGCCGGAAGGAAGGGTGGAGCCAGGAAGAAGGCGGTGACTCGCTCTACTAGAGCCGGTCTCCAGTTCCCAGTCGGTCGTATTGGTAGATTCTTGAAGAAGGGTCGTTATGCTCTCCGTGTTGGCTCTGGTGCTCCGGTCTACCTTGCTGCTGTTCTTGAGTACCTCGCTGCTGAGGTATTTTTAGTATTTAATGATAGAAATTGATTTGTTTGATATTTTTTAAACTACCAACAATCAGATTTGATGAGATCTGTTGGTTTTTTTGTTGAACAGGTGCTTGAGTTGGCGGGAAATGCAGCGAGAGATAACAAGAAGTCGAGGATCATTCCTCGCCATTTATTGCTGGCGATCAGGAACGACGAGGAGCTTGGGAGGCTTCTCGGTGGAGTGACGATCGCTCATGGTGGAGTCATTCCTAACATCAACCCTGTTTTGCTGCCGAAGAAGACTGCAGAGAAGACGGAGAAGTCTGAGAAGGCTCCGAAATCTCCTTCCAAGGGTGCTAAGTCTCCTAAGAAATAGAGTTAGATTTATAATTCTGGTTAGGAGTTTTTGAAGTAGGTTTTTTGTATGTATGATGTATTATGATGGTGGTTGTGATGGGTTATTTTGGTGGATTGTGTTTTAATTTGAAATTAATGAAACAAACTTCTTTGTTTTATAACTGGTCTTACTTCTTTGATTTTCTTCTGTGTTTGAATTTATTTGTTCTATTATGAAATAAGTATGAATTGTGATGAGTTGAAGTTGGATTCAATTTAATTTTTCATAATTCACCTTTTCTTCCTTTTTTCTAGTATCATGTAATATATTCTGGAATTGAGTTAAAATGCTAATGATAATTAAATCAATGTTATCTCCCAGCTCAATTGTGATTTTTTTGAATAAACCCAGCTCAATTGTTATTGCGAATTGGCTTTTGGAATGTTGAATTTTGTTCTTACTGAGAAGTGAATATCTTGGAGTAAATTATTCACTTTTTTTTTTCGTTTTTCTAATGTTTTGAGTAAATTGTTCACAATAGAAATTTTCATTGAGTAAATGATTCAATTTTCATTTTCTGTAAAAGTTATGTACAATTTTTTTTGGTTACAAATTGTTATCAGTGCATTGTACATTTGTTTTCAATGAAAGGGGGCCCAATTGGGCCACTTAATCCAAAGAAAAAAATGAGTTACGTACATTTTGATTGGTAGCTATCTTCCTGAATAAAGGCGGCGATTTTTCTCTATCAAATTTTAGTCGGCTGTAAGTTGTAACTGCCAAGCAATCCACACGTTAAACAAACCACCATAACTTTAGTTCATGTTGACAACACATTTCTGTTTGAACTATACCTTTTTTATTCAATCTCTCATCTAACCTTTTCTCTTTCTTTAACTTACAAAACATTTATACACCGCCATTTTTTCTTAATTTTTTTTTGAATGACTTTTTTCTGATTTTTTTTCTGATTTAATTTTAAATCGCAAATGGAGATTAACAACAGGAGAAAATTCTCCAACTTGTCGAAAAAACAGAAATTGTCGTATAGCCCAATCAGCATAAATAAAGACGATCCTGAAACCGATGCGCCAATTGATAAATTATCTGAAGATTTAATCGATAAAATCTTCATCTCGCTGCCCACAGCCGATGGAATTCGAGCTGGATCTATCTCCAAGAAATGGCAGCTACGTAAAAACTTGTGCACACATTGCTTTAATTTCAATGATGTCATTGGGCCAGGTCAGAATCCCTGGTATTTTATGTATAAACAGGCTCAAAGAGGCGTAATAGGATTTTCTTATGACTCTGATGCTGAATCGTGGCATGAATATGATTTCCAATACCTTAAGGCTAGGAGGAATGATTTTAACTCTTTGAAGTCTCCATTTTTCGAGCTGGACAGATGTTCTTTTTCAGCGTCAAATGGGTTGGTGTGTATCATGAACGTCGAGCGTGACAGAGAATATCTTTTCGTTTGTAACCCAATTTTGAAAATTGGGCTTATGTTACCACGATTGCCATATAGAGACTACCAAGATTGTTTTGCGGTTGCATTATCAGTGGATATTAAGTCTAAGTCGTACAATGTGGCAGTGGTTAATGCATCTCGTTCTGATGGAGATATGAATTACCAGGAACAGGAATTAAGCATTGAATTATATGATTCGAAGAAAAACAGTTGGACAAATTTGTATGATGGTTGGTTGGCTGGCGCTGATGCAGATTTTGAATGCGTGATATGCAACAATACATTGTATTATTTGATTACCTTCAAAGCCCCAATTGGAATTGGACAGCCACGTCAGGCTGTTGTACCGTATAATATGACAGAACCGAAGTTTGAGCATGCCCTCACAGATTTGGGGATAGTTCTACCATGCGTTTTAACCTGTGTCAGGTTGATGAACCTGCGTGACAAGCTGATCATGGTAGGCGGGTTGGAAAGTAATAACGATCAGGGAAGTATAGAAACGATTCACATTTGGGAGTTGTGCGAAAAAGAATGGAAGGAAATTACAAGGATGCCAGAAGAAATAATGAACATTTTGCCGGAATTTGACGGCTCCTTTGCAAGCAAAGGATCAGGTGATTTTGTTTATGTACATGGTTATGAATCGACAGATCTGGCAATATTCGATATGAGGAAGAGAAGTTGGCAGTTGGTAACTGGGGCTCCCGTTGGGCATAGTCACGATTCGTACGGCCATTTAGAAGGAATATGTTTCGAACCGAGGTTGGATATTCGTCCATAGAAAAGTTTATTACATACAAAAAGAATTAGAGCTTCAAGCACCTATAAGAAAACGAATTTGAACTTGCTGACTTATGTGATTCAATGTAAATGATATTATTTTTTTTTTGGAGTAATAATGTAAATGATATTATTGATATAATTGATATTAATGGTAATATTATAAATGTAAAAAATATTTGTGATATTATTGTAAATGATATTATTGATCAATAAATATTACTTTGAATTTGTTGGGAAGTTTAATTGTCTTATATTTTATTGCTTTTCCATGTTAAAAACTAGAAATTACAATATTACAATAAGTCAACATACATCTTGTACTTAAATAACAAAAATTTGCATCTTGTATTTATTTATTTTTAATAAAGAAAAATACAATATGCATCTTGTAAATTGTAATTAAATAAAAATATCATAATTCAATATACATCCTGTACTTACTAAAAAAAATATGCATCCTGTAAAACAGGACCGTATAAATGACAGAAATAATTAAAGTTTGTAGAATAATTATATTCCATTTAATATTTCTTTCTCTCCTTCTATTTTACCTTGGTCTCACCGCATTCTCCGGATTGCTGTTAGAATTTTGTAATTTTGAATTTTTGTGCCAACAACTTATATTCTAGGGTCAATCTGCCTGATTTTTCTGAACTGAATAATGACGGAATTTAAACATTTAGGATTTCCCGCAAAAAAGTGAAAGCATGTAGGCCCAAATATGATTATCTACACTGGGCCTAATATATATATATAATTTTTTTATTTTAATGGAAAAAATCTTCATTTTGGGAGCTTTTTGTAAAAGATGATAAATGATAATATCACAAAATTTAAATTTCATATTTGAAAAATATTTTTGAAAATCTTTTATGTTCCTGAATTAAGGTGGTGATATTTCTCTTTATCAAAATATCAACACGGTTTTAACTGCTCAATATTAACAAAATTTTGTTTGTTCAGAATGAAGAATCTTTTCTATTGTAAGTATTAATTCGCTGTCTAACAAAACAAATAACGAAATCTGTTTTTTTGTGGTTTAAACCAACCCTAAATATGGTCAATTCATCTAGTATATATACCATGCAGCCTCACCTTCTTCTCTCATCTCATTTTCTCACACTTTCACACACATAACATTCATACATTCATCCTCTTATTCTGAAAATTAATTTTATTTTATTTTAATTTTTTAATCGAAGATGGGGTATAGGAACCAGAAAAAGCCATTTAACACATGGAGAAATCAGAAATCTTACTACTACCGTCCGATCAACAAAAAGAGAGACGAAGAAGCTGAAAATGTCATTTCACATATTGAGAAGTTACCTGAAGATATATTGGATAAAATCTTCATTTCCCTGCCTGCCATCGATGCGATTCGTTATGGATCTGTATCCAAGCAATGGCAGAGACGTAAGAACCGGTGCATGGAGTCTTTTCCTTTCCATGACCCCGTTGTTCAAAAACCATGGTATTTTATGTTCAAACAGAATAAAAAATGCGTAGCTGGATTTGCATATGACTCTGAGGCGGAATCGTGGCGCTTGTACAATTTCGTAAACTTGAATATTAATCGGGAACTTCCCACTCGGAATAAACCTGTGTTCGAGCCGTACGATTGCTCGTTTTCAGCATCCAATGGGTTAGTATGCATAATGCATGTCGGGGTCTACACAGAATATATTTATGTCTGCAACCCGATATTGAAGCAAGGGCAGTTTTTACCAATGATGCCAATTAAAGTGTACCAAAATTGTTTTGCCATTGCACTATCAGTGGACATTAAGTCCAAATCGTACTACGTGGCAGTGGTTAAGGGATCTGATAAACGTATGAATTTGCCGGAACAGAAGCTAAGCATTGATTTATACGATTCGAAGAAAGGCTGTTGGACGGATTTGTATGATGGATGGTTGGCTGCTGGCACATACGCAGGTTTTGAGTGTGTTATATGCAAAAATATGTTATACTATTTGATTACATTCGACGACGACCCTGTTGGTATAAGGCCCAGTAAGGTTGTCGTCCCATATAATATGTCAAAACCGAATTATGAACATTCTCTCACAGATCTGGCAATAAAGATGCCATGTATTCTAAAATGTGTTAAAATAATGAACCTGCACGACAAGTTGATCATGGTGGGCGGTACAGGACGTTCGAAATTATGTGGAGGTACAGAAACGATACACATTTGGGAGCTCTGTGGAAAAGAATGGAAGAAAATTACAACGATGCCAGATGAAATTATTAACGGTTCATCGATAATGGGTCATTTTTCAGCAAAGGATCAGGTGATTTTATTTACGTTCACAGTGAGTTTGCGACAAATCTGGCAATATTCGATATGGGCAAGAGGACTTGGAAGCTGGCAGCCAGGGCTCCACTTAGTCATCATATTAAATTTAGTAATAAAGACCATTTAGATGGAATTTGTTTCGAACCGAGGTTGGACATTCATCCATAGATGCCAAAGGAATTTGATATAGTGAAGTATTATTTGATGTAAATGAAATTAACAATATTATTATTAGTGTAGACAATGTTATTGATATTAATGTAAATTATATTACGGATAAATAAATATTCCTTCTAATTTGTAGGATGTTTAAGTGTCTTATCTTTCATTATTTTTCTATGTAAAAATTAGGAAGAAATGACAATGTCATAAATTCAATGTGCATGCATCCTCATGAAAATATCATGATGGTTTATACCTCTTTACATGTAGAAAAAATTATTCATACCAAAAATATGGAAAGAATCATAAAGGAAAGATGAATAAACATAAGATTTCAAGTTTATTAGGCCTTAAAATCTTCAATCAGCCCAATAAACATACATACATCATATTCACCATATAAATATCTAAAACATATATTCACCAGATAAACATACATAATAGTTTTCAAGTTTATTAGGGCCTTAATTCTTCAACATTCAGCCCAATAAACATAAATCCATCATACTCACCAGATAAATATCTAAACCTCTAAACAAAGCACCTCAAAACCTCAGCCTGCCATGGCGTCTCCTCCTCCTCCGAACGAAACTCCAACTCCGGTCGACGCCCTCTTTCTCCAAAACCTGATGAGCCGCTTACAACTCCGCCCGCCGTATCTCGACTCCAACTCCTTCTTAACGAGCTCGCTCGACGACCTTCTCCTCCTCGCCAACTCCCTCTCCGATTCGGAGGAGCACGAGGACGATTCCGACGACTTTTCGCCGGAGGATTCGGACGATCGGCGGAGGGCGCTGAACAAGGAGGAGGCGAAGCTGGAGAAGGAGATTGTGAGGATTGTGCAGGCTGGAGAGGCGAATGAAGTGTTGAAACCGAACTCTGGACAGAGTGTTTCCATTGGGGATCATAATATTTGTGTTGGTTTTCATGTGGATAAGGAATCTGAGTATAGGGTTTGGGAGTGGCATGGCCATATCATGCTGTTTGATGATGAAGAAGGGTAAGTCAGAAAAGGAAAAAAAAATACAAAAATTGAATTAATTTATTATTTTTACGCTAATTAGTAATTTGTAAGTTGTAAGTACAAAAATTGAATTAATTTGTTAATAAATACAGTATTAGTACTTAGATTACCAAGCTTGAGTAGATATTAGTAAAATGTTTTGAAATTTTGGTGAATTTCATTTCTTCTGTACCCTTACAAAGCCTCAAAATATCTCGTAAACCCCTCTGAAATGTGAAAAATCATGAATAGCCTTGTGAAAAAGGGATCTTTTAACTAACCCTCTTTTTCTAATTTTAATTAAATGACTAAATTTCCCTTCTTTCTCACTTATTGCGCAAGTAAAAGTAATTGGTGACACTTTTGAAACATGATATTTCCCAAACTTTGTAGGGATATCTATGAAATTTCTCATTTTGTAGGGGGGGCCATGATAATTTGCCTCTTTAATTTTATTAACCCAAATATTTTACTAAATTTGATACAGGTACACAGCTGAGTATATTTACGGAAATTACTTCGAGCGATTGGCTGGCGGAAATAAATCAAATAATAATGAAGAAAAAGACTTAGTTTCAGGCTTAAGAGACTTAATCAATAGTTCTAATGGCTCGAATGGAAGAGTTTTACACAGGAATTCCGTTTTAAACCCTAACGGATCGGCTTGAGGGTAAAATCGTAATTTAATATTTAAGTTGCGTGCTAAGTTGTGTTACTTAGCCTAGTTTTGTTGCATTTTTTTTAAAGTCTGTATCACAAGGTTTTGTGTGAACTGTTGAGGGAATAACTAGCTTATTTAGTGACTTCAATTTATTTCTGGTTTGTTATACTTTAGGGAGTTTGTGTGAAAAACTAAAACTCTTGTCTATGGAAATTGTGATTTATATGCAAACAGCTAAAATGCTAGATGCTTGAATTTTCCTAATTTATGTGCTAATTAGGAAAATTCTATTTCTGATTGTTTCCTCAATAAGTATATTAGCCTAATATGAGGGTTCTTTAAAGTAATGTGTCTTTTTCATGACAGTACTAGATACTACCTTGTTATTTGGTAAGTCAACAATTTGTTTGAAGGGGTTTCATTAAATTGTAAGCTCTTTCTTAGGCTTGATTAGAATTTCTATTCTGAGTTGTTTTGGTGTGGATTGGTATCTTCTTATTTTGTTTATAATCTGTCTATTTTTTACTATCATGCTGTAGAACTGGCTGTTGAATATTTTTTGCTATTTTTCTTGATATGAAAGTAAAACGAACTGTCAATTGTGAAGTATGTAATGATATGAAATCGACTCTAGTGGCTCTTGTGAGTTTACTCAATCAAATAAGTTTAATCATACAGAAATTTTGCTAATATTCGTTATATAGGATGAATAAATGAATAAATTCATTGTTGGTGAAAATTGTATCAACTGTACTAATTGACTGGTCTCTTACAACTTTTATCCATGTATCTTTTAGTTCATTTCATTGCTATTTTTTCTTTTCATGGTTTGAAATCTGATTTTTTTCTTGTAATTACATTTGGTTTGGCATATTTGCCAGAATAGTTATTGAGTATGTGAGGGATTTAAGTTACATAAATATTAAATGATGACCTAACCATATGTAAATGATGCATCTATAATCTATTATGTTTCTATTTCTTCCTTTCTATACAAATATAGACCCTATGAAGTAGAAATTATTAGGTAACAAGCCAATGAGAACAAGCCATGTTATTTTTGTTTGATGACTTGGCATGTTAAGATTGGCTGTACCATTTTAGACATTGGTTTAGGAGAATTGATTACATATCACGTATGCCCTAAATGTGGCATTTCTTTGGAATAGAAAGATTAGATTAGATGGGTAATTTGTCTTCTTTTTATGTTATATATTTATGATGTAGAAGTTAAAGCTCTTGAGACTTCTTAGTCTTTCCAACCCTAATCCAAATAAATAGAAGCAATGTAATACAATATTGTGAATAAATCAATACATGATAGATCTTGTTAATACAAAATGATATATGTATACTCTATAAAATATATGTAATGTGTTGTTCTATCTGTGCAATAAATAGCTGCCTTAAGAAAGAACCAAAAGATATGAAAGACCAGAGAAAGATAACGGTCAACGTAATTCAAAGCAATGAGAAGAGACCAGAACAGAAGCTCTCCATTTCATATTTTATGAAAAGCTATCCATTTTCATAATTAGAAGTATAAACGCTTTTTGATGTATATATACACTAAAGTTTATTACGGTCGTGAATGAAAAGAAATGGAGAGGGTGTAACGATGAAATCATATGAATGTATTATACTCAAGTTAGTCAAGGGACGCTGAAAGAGATATGAAACGGGTGCTCAAAATAAATGTAGTCATTTAAAAGTCTCTATCTTTGATTTTCTGCAATTAGTAGTTTTATGTAGATATTCTGTTGCTTGTTCAGCTGATTTTCAATTGCCAACACTATTTTCTTTGTAGTGAACATTTCTACAATAAAATTCAGGAATTATCATTTCAGTTTTTAATTAGAACTGACAAAATATATTCAGTGTTTTATTACAATTTTCAGATATTATTTTATGTTATAGATTAATATCTTCATTTATTACTAGGCAAAACAATCTCGTGTGTTCAATATACGATATGAGATTTTAAAAGTTAATTTTCGTAACAATTCATTTGTTTTTAATAAAAAATATTCTGTCAAAATAAATGGCATGACGATATTTTTGCATAAACTTTTGGCGGACTCTAATGAAGAGCTGTTAACAAAAACTTGACGCACTTTTTAGCCAACAACCTATCCAATGAGACATAACCTTTAACTCTACTTTTGAGCGTGAACTGGCAAAACTTTGGGCAACAATAGGGGATGTCACCCTCGATAACGAGGACGACACAATACTATGGCAACCATGCAAAACGAAACAATTTTCTATCCAATCAGCATATGCATTCTCTGCTGATAGGGGCCACAATAAATTGTTTGGCAAATTCATCTGGAAAATAAAAACTCTTCCAAGAGTTAACTTTTTCGCGTGGCTTATGAGTAACGAAAAACTCAACACAAGAGACATGCTATTCAAAAATGATGCATACAAACGACACAATGCACCTTTTGTACCGCAACAACACATGAATCTCACACGCATCTTTTTGCATAATGCAACTATACGCACACAATGTGGGACAAAGCATGCATCATATTTGGCAAAATCCCACCACCAGTAATTCACTCCCCGATAAAACTCTATAGCTGGATACTTAAGAGAATCAACCAAATGCAAAGAAAAAAAAGAGGTACTGTCTGGAGTGCAACATGTTGGGAAATATGAAAAGAAATGAATGCCAGGATCTTCCGAAACAAAAGAAACAGCAAGGAACAAATATTCTCCATTATCCTGAAAAATGTCCACGAATGGGGAAAATGTCCAACAAGAAGCCCAACTGTTATCATAGATCTCGTCTGACGGGAGATTAGCCTAGACTTGTTAGGAAATAGGCTTTTCTTTTATTCCTGAGTTATCTTCACGCTCATGAAATTGCTTGTAAATAAAAATTGTTGTAACGGTTTCTTGTTAATTAATACAAAGTCTAAGTAGGCAAATTGTCTACAATTCTCCAAAAAAAAAAAAAAATATTCTGATGTATTCAAAATTAGACTGAAAATAGTACCACTAGGGGAGTATATTCCACTATAAGGTCAGCAAAAAAAAAATCTAAAAAGAAATTAATAAAACACAATATCGCCACATATTTAGCTTGAAGCTTGCTTGCCACATAATTTCTATATTTTCATTAATCCAACAATTAACATTTTCTCTATTTAAAACAGATTTCCTCTCAGTCCTTACTTCTCCCGGCTTCAGTTCCTTCCATCTCTTCACCTTTTGCCATTTTCGCATCAATCATCACCATTATTTCATTTTGCACCCTATCTTTACAAAATTTTCAGAACACACCCTTTTATGAGTTTATATTTCTCTCTCATTCTCTCCTAAACAATGTGGAACAATCCTGCATTCTCCTCTTCCTCCTCTTCTTCTTCTCGCATCAACACAGACTACAGTATGCAACTTCATAATTTCATTTCTTTTTCAGTATGTTTCCTCTGTTTTTTTAATGCAAGTATGTTTCATCTGTTTTAAAATTTATATTGATTCTCCTCCTCTTCTTCTTCTCGCATGCACACCGATTACATTATGGAACTTCATAAATTTCAATTTTTCTCAGTATTTTTCATCTGTTTTTTAATTTGAATTGATTTTGTTTGAATTTAAATTTGTGAAGATTTGAGCTCATTCATGGAAGGTGGCGTTGGCGGCGAGTCTTCAAACTTGCGTAGTCCCAATGAATATGAAAAGCTGTGAGTAACAGAGTTTGTTAATTACCATCTTACCCTTGATAATAAATATATATCTGAATGTTCAATCAATCTTTTTGATGATATTTTAGTCATTTACTGCCTGTTCACAGTTTCTTGAACGATTGGTTTACCAGTCTGTACAGTAAAGATGGAGCTGTTCTGCACTCAGAAATGGAGTTTTCTAGTTTGTCTCTTCCTCTCTCACCTCTCCTCTTGACCTCTAATGGTACATCAGGTTATTCTTTCATAACCCATTTTAATTCTATTTTTAATCTTGTTAATGTTTAACTTATAATCTAGGAAAAAAATCCTTTTGCCTCTGTAATTTTTTGGTATTTGTGTCATTAATACAGTGGGAGAAAGGGAAGGAATGATGAAGAGTGTTGGTTTGAATTCTGAAGAGACTCAGATCATTACAAGTCAAGCCGTTTCTGTGAGTTTGATTCTCTTACTATGAATTTTCAGGCTATTAATTGCCACTTTTAATACTTTTGTTTCTTGTTCGTAAAAGAAGGGTGACCACACTCTTCACCCTCTGCTTTCTTATAGTTTAAAGCTATCTTGAATTTTTTTTGTAAAAAATGAAAATTAAACATGATTGCATGCAAAATGAGAAAATTTTATATTGTTTATAATTTTGTGATTGTATTAAAGGGCAATGAACATAGTAATTTAAGGATTGCAAAGAGGCTGAAACCAACTTGCACTGAAAAGCAAGCACACAAATCTCCATTGGAAGCTTCAGAAAAACAACCAAAGGTCTCTCTCTCTCTCTCTCTCTCTCTAATAAATAATGAAATAAATAAATAAAAATCAAGAAAATTTAATAGGGATTTATATAAATGGATAGGCACAAATGAAGAGGAGTCAGAAGCTAGGGCATAAAATTACAGTTCTTCAACAGCTTGTTTGTCCATTTGGAAAGGTTTTCATTTAAACTTGTTTCTATTATTATTAATTGATATTTTCTAATGTCATTTATTGTCTCTTTGCGAGAAAATAATTGAATTAATACAAACAGTAGTTTTATCATTATGCATGTCTCATAGTACAAGAAAATAATTGAATTAATACAAACAGTAGTTTTATCATTATGCATGTCTCATAGTACAAGAAACGTCTGATTGCCGTTCAAACAAAAATTTCATATGATTTTTAATGTAATTAACATGTTATAATAAACCTTATGCAGACCGATACAGCTTCAGTGCTTAGTGAAACAGCATTGTGCATAAAGTACCTTCATGACCAAATCAAGGTGGATTTTTTATCCAAAATTCTCAATTCATTAAAAAACAATCTCCAAAATTTACTTTTATTATGTTTCATAAACACTAATTTCTTTTATCTTCAAAAGTTAAAATTAATTATTTCTTGTTATTATTCAGATTCTCACAGCTCCTTACCCATTACCCTGTTACCAACAGGTACTTAATTAATTTATCATATTACTTATTTAAAAAATAATGTTATTTAAGTATGAGCTGTATATATATTAATGTCCACTTATTTAGTTTTTATTTTATTAATTTGTTTCAGGCTCTTATAGACAGGAGAAATGAGTTGCATAAAAGAGGGTTCTGTCTTGTCCCAATTTCGCCTGCCATTGTTAACCTTGCCTCTCAACTTAGCTTTGATAAAAACTTACCAACAAAAATTGCTCCAAGATCTAAGTTTGAGTTTTAACCAGAAAAAAAAGAATATGCAGTCATAGTATTAGTATATTAGTAGTTTCTATTTAACCCCTTTATTGTTTTTTTTTTAACTGTCGAAAAGTAAATGCTCTGTTTTGGGTTTATAGAAAGAATTAGTCAGTATGTTAGTTGTTTCATAATGGAATGATGTTTAATTTTTTGGATGTATTTTGCATGTATCAAGTACAAAAAATGTGGGGTGTTGATATAATCACTCATTTTGTTGTATTATTAATTATTAATCAGTATATTAGTTGTTTTATAATGGAATTTTGTTTATAGAGGAAAAAAAATCTTTGATTTCAGCCTTACTCAAATATCAGATTAGGCTTTTACCAAACAAAAATGAATATCAATTAGGCCCAATAAGAGATTTTAAGTACATCACAAATTTGGCCCAATCCATAATTTGAAGGCTTTGATTAAAATTTAGAAGTCAGATACAAAACAAGAAGTTTGTTACTCTATTTTGGAATTTGGAGCCATCAGGCCTAAGTCTTTTATTACGTCCCGCCGAATTTTGAGTCGGTTCAAGAACACAAAATCCGGATTCATAAATTCCACTCACCGCCAAAACAATTAAAGCATTAAAAGACGAATATAGCCCTGGAAAGAATACGATTTTACAAGCCTAGTCCATAACCCCATCAATATTTATCGTAAGGTTGTTTACGTAATTTACTACCACACTGATGAGCGGGATCCTGTTCACAAAATGTCAAAATCAAATCAATCTTGAGCGTCCATTCTCTTTTAAATCCAACGGTTTTTACGACTCCAGCACATCGATCCTCTCCTCTTCTCTTCAACCAATTACATTCCGTCCGTTTCACAGTTTATAACCCGCACGAAATCCCTTCTTTTTTTCAAACTCGCAACAAATTCACAAACTCAATTTAATCTTTCTTTCTTTCACCTACTCAACAAAAACACCGTTTCCATGGCGCCCAAGGCAGAGAAGAAGCCAGCGGAGAAGAAACCGGCGGAAGAGAAGCCGGAGGAAGAGAAGAAGAAGGCCGAGAAGGGGCCGGCTGAGAAGAAGCCACGCGGCGAGAAGCGCGTGCCTTCCAAAGATGCAGGCGATAAGAAGAAGAAGAAGGCCAAGAAGAGCGTTGAGACTTACAAGATCTACATCTTCAAGGTTCTGAAACAAGTCCATCCTGACATAGGCATCTCAAGCAAGGCCATGTCGATAATGAACTCCTTTATTAATGATATTTTTGAGAAACTGGCTGGAGAGGCGTCGCGGCTTGCGAGGTACAACAAGAAGCCGACGATTACGTCTCGTGAGATTCAGACTTCTGTGAGGCTTGTTTTGCCTGGCGAGCTCGCGAAGCATGCTGTTTCTGAAGGGACCAAGGCTGTGACTAAGTTTACTAGTGCTTAGATTAGATTTCTTGTGGTTTTCGAGTGAGTTTAATAGATGGTACGTTTGTTATGATATAGGTAGATTATGGTGTTCTAGGATTTTTAGTTTTTTGAATGAAAATTGGTTGAATGGTGCAAGGAAATTGTATAAACTGGTCGAACTGTTGAATGTTTTATGTTTGTTTTCAAGTTTTAATGAATTCTCTGATTTCCTTGCATAATTTTCCTCGCTTGAAATTTAGGAATTAACTATTTTTGTTGAATATACCGACTTTATTCATGTTGGCATTAAATATTTCTATAAAAATCGAGCTAGAAGTAAAGTAGTAAATTATGTTAATCTAATCACAGAAGTCAGGATGGCCGAGTGGTCTAAGGCGCCAGACTCAAGTTCTGGTCTTCGTGAGAGGGCGTGGGTTCAAATCCCACTTCTGACATTATTTTCCTAAAATGAAATAGTTTCAATTTCATTTCGTAATTGACCCACTGCTAATTTTGGCAATTGCTACAAGCCCATACACTTCAGCCTTTTTAATATTGCAAGCCAAGTCAACCAGTTACAACTGTGAGTTTGATTTCTTATGTAAACACACAAGTCAGGATGGCCGAGTGGTCTAAGGCGCCAGACTCAAGTTCTGGTCCTCTATCGAGGGCGTGGGTTCAAACCCCACTTCTGACATATTTTGATTTCTTTTATTCAATTTTTAAAAATGAAATAGTATCAATTCTATTTTGAAGTCGAAACACTGCTAATGGAGCCAATTGCTATAAGCCTATACATTTCAGCCTTTTTAATAATCCAAGCCAGCCAACCAATTTGCACAACTCTGAATGACTATCTGAATTGGTTTCATGCTACGAATTCAACCAGATTCACATTCATGTCGATCATACTTGAGTAAATATTGAACATTGCATAACTGAAAAATGGTTCTTTAGTTCTAGTCAACATCTCTGTAGTTATCAATTTTTAGTTTTTCACGGGAATAAAGTCTCAAGCCGAAATTTACCCCCAAAAAAGACTGGAAAGTGACTTCTGCTTCTACTTCTCTGGGCCTTTAACTAAAGGACTGGTTTTGTATAAGCCCATATTATACCTTATTAAAAACTATTCAACAAGTAGGCCCATCTAATCAAGCCTCATTCGGCCCAATTCGCTTTAAGCAATTCTCTCAATCCTATCCGTACAAACCTCATTACATCCAACGGTTTAAAGATCGTCCAACTCATCGATCTGGTCCGAAACCCATCCTCCAATCCCCTTCGTCATCTCTTCTTATTAAAATAGCCTCACCCATCGTTCCCTCTCATTCCAAACTCGAACAAATTCTCTCAATTCCCTCTTCTTCCCGCTTCATATTTTCAACCAAATAATCTCTAACTCCAATGGCGCCCAAGGCAGAGAAGAAGCCCGCTGAGAAGAAACCCGCCGGCGAGAAACCGGAGGAGGAGAAGAAGAAGTCCGAGAAGAAACCTCGTGCTGAGAAGCGCGTCCCTTCCAAGGAAGGCGGCGAGAAGAAAAAGAAGAAGGCCAAGAAGAGCGTTGAGACCTACAAGATCTACATCTTCAAGGTTTTGAAACAAGTTCATCCTGACATTGGCATCTCAAGCAAGGCCATGTCGATCATGAACTCTTTCATAAATGACATTTTTGAGAAATTGGCTGGGGAAGCGTCTCGTCTTGCGAGATACAACAAGAAGCCGACGATTACTTCTCGTGAGATTCAAACCTCTGTGAGGCTTGTTCTTCCAGGTGAGCTCGCCAAGCATGCTGTTTCAGAGGGAACCAAGGCCGTCACGAAATTCACCAGTGCTTAGAAATTGAACTTGTTTTGCTAGGATTTTCTTATAGATTTAGATTTGGATTGTGTGGATCTGTGTTTGGTGCTGTTTTGTAATTTGAGTTTGGTTTAGCCATGAATAGATCTTTGTTAAATTGAATTGATATGCTGTTTTGTTTGCTTTAATCTGTTAACAATGGCTTTGATTTGCACTCATGAAAGATTAATTAATTTATTGTTGAGATATGTCTTAGTATTAGGGACTTGATTTTTGCAATTTGAGTTCTCTGACAGTATAAACTGTCTAATTGTTAATTTCATAATTTGAGTTCGTAATCTTAATTTCTATAATAAAATTATGGTAATATAAGTTGAAAACTGTTTCTAAAAAAAGGCAGTAGAAAATTGAGAATTTTATTTATTTTGACAGATATTTGGAGGATGGTTTATACTGTGAATAGATCTAAATCTGAGTGGTAATTTGTACATAGAAACTATTAATTTTTGCCTTTTATGTATTAATTATATACTACGTTTTTGTTGATCCTCAAAAAATTTTGCAATCTTTCGAAAAAAAAAAAAATTTTGCAATCTTGTTTTCACTTTTCGTGGCTTGTTGTTTAATTGCGTAAATGTGTCTTAATTGAGTATATAACAATAAAATTATAGTGTCTATGGAAATGAAAATGGATTAATAACATAAATAATAAACAAAAATACATAATATTCCTTAAAAAAAAAAATATATATATATATATAATAAATTTGGAAATACATAACATTAGTGATTAGACCATATGAACCAAAAATAAATAGATTAATGATCCTGTTCATAGTGGGTTAAAGTAATAAGTAACTTCATAACATGTGCTCCTCAAAACATAATTACAAAATAATCAAATGTCGGCTAACAATACGAAGAACATAATTTTGTTAGCATAAAATAACTAAAAACAACTTAAGTTTATTTTGTTGAATCATCCGTTATTATTAATATTATTTATTACCGCTCAAAATAAATAAAAAAGTGATAAAAAGAAAAGACAAACGCCATTTTTTTCGGGTTAACAGATTAGGAATAAATCAACGCCAGCTGTCTCGCCTCCATTTCCCTTTTTTATTCCCTTCCCACATTGTCTCTCATTCGAGCCGCCACTATTTTCTCTTCCTTCTTTTTCTCCCCTCCCTCCTCGCCTTTTTCTTCCTCAATTCTCAACTGAGAACTCAGATCGGGCGCAAAAATGTCGTGGTTCAGAGCCGCGTCGAGCCTCTCACGGCTCGCCATGCGGAGAAACATCTCTCGCTACTCAACAATTTCCCGCGGGTTCCACACGACCGTGGCCCGATCCAGAGCGGCGCCGGTTCCGCGCGCCGTACCTCTCAGTCGGCTCAGCGATAGCTTCCTTGACGGCACCTCCAGTGTTTACCTTGAAGAACTTCAGCGCGCCTGGGAAGCCGATCCGTCCAGTGTTGATGAATCCTGGGATAATTTCTTCCGTAACTTCGTCGGACAGGCTTCTGCTTCACCGGGGATTTCTGGCCAGACTATTCAAGAGAGCATGAGGCTGCTGTTGCTTGTGAGGGCTTATCAGGTTAATGGTCACATGAAGGCGAAGCTCGATCCGTTAGGGTTAGAAGAGCGTCCGATTCCGGAAGATCTGGATCTAGGTCTGTATGGGTTTACTGAAGCAGATCTGGACCGTGAGTTTTTTATTGGAGTTTGGCAGATGTCCGGTATTCTGTCGGAAAACCGACCGGTTCAGACTCTCAGAGAGATTCTCAACCGGCTCGAGCAGACTTATTGCGGGCCGATCGGGTATGAGTACATGCACATACCAGACAGAGATAAATGTAACTGGCTGAGAGAGAGAATCGAAACGCCTCACAAAATGGATTATAACCGTGAGAGGCGTGAAGTGATTCTCGACCGTCTCGTTTGGAGTACTCAGTTTGAGAATTTCCTTGCTACAAAATGGACGACCGCTAAGAGATTCGGTCTTGAAGGAGGCGAAACCCTAATTCCTGGGATGAAGGAAATGTTCGACCGATCCTCAGACTTAGGAGTAGAATCAATCGTCATTGGTATGTCTCACAGAGGGAGACTTAATGTGTTGGGAAATGTCGTGAGAAAACCCTTAACTCAAATCTTCAGCGAGTTTAGTGGCGGTACGAAACCGGTCGAAGGTGAAGTAGGTTTATATACTGGTACCGGTGATGTGAAATACCATTTGGGTACGTCTTATGATAGACCCACAAGAGGAGGGAGAAGAATCCATCTCTCTCTAGTCGCAAACCCTAGCCATTTGGAGGCTGTTGATCCAGTTGTGGTTGGAAAAACACGTGCAAAACAGTTCTATTCGAACGATGCAGACAGAACGAAAAACCTGGGGATTTTGATCCATGGTGATGGAAGTTTTGCTGGTCAAGGAGTTGTTTATGAAACCCTCCATTTAAGCGCCCTTCCTAATTACACAACTGGTGGAACTATTCACATAGTGGTTAACAACCAGGTATTAGTTAGTTTTAGTTGTAAATAAATAATCAAGGGATAAATGAACGGTTAGTCCCTGAACTTTAATTGGATTGCAATTTGGTCCTTGTACTACTAATTTAATCTTTTTGGTCCCCGTACTTTTATATAATTACGCACGATCAGAAATGTTAAATTAGTAGTACAAGGACTAAATTGCAATCCAGTTAAAGTACATGGACTAGCGGTGCATTTATTTATCCCTATAAACAAACTCTAAATTTCTCTAATTTTACAACAAAACTTTAACTAATCATTTTTTTTAATATTTTTTTTGACAGGTGGCGTTTACGACGGATCCGCAAGCTGGAAGGTCGAGCCAGTACTGCACTGATGTGGCCAAAGCCTTGAGCGCACCGATATTCCATGTGAACGGCGACGACATGGAGGCCGTGGTCCACGTGTGCGAGCTGGCGGCCGAATGGCGTCAGAAGTTCCACTCTGACGTTGTTGTTGATCTTGTTTGTTATAGACGGTTCGGTCATAATGAGATTGACGAGCCGTCTTTCACCCAGCCGAAAATGTACAAGGTAAAAATGAAAAGAAATAATAATAATAATAATAATAATAATAATAATAATAATAATAATAATAATAATAATAATAATAATAATAATAATAATAATAATAATAATAATAATAATAATCTTTGAAGAAGTTGACTCAGCCCAAAATGTACAACGTAAAAAATAAAATAAATAATAATAATAATAATAATAATAATAATAATAATAATAATAATAATAATAATAATAATAATAATAATAATAATAATAATAATCGTTGAAGAAGTTGGAATTAATTGTTTTTTTTATTTTCTTTGGAAAATAGGTGATTAAGAACCATCCTAATGCGTTGGATATATATGAAAATAAGCTTCTGGAAACTGGGGATATTACAAAAGAAGAAATAAAGAAGATTCATGAGAAGGTGAACGCGATTTTGAATGATGAGTTCATGAAGAGTAAAGATTACGTGCCCAAAAAGAGAGACTGGCTCTCTGCTTATTGGGCCGGGTTCAAATCCCCTGAGCAAATCTCCCGTGTCCGCAACACAGGGTATTGTCACACCACCATTTATATAATATATAGTCTGGAAAAAACATTATTAAATATTGTATTGCAGATCATTATTTATTCATTTGTATATATTCAACAGAGCTAAATTTATGAAAGAATTTGACGAGTATTATTTCGGCCCAAAAAAGAAAAATATAAATTAAATGTTAAACATAATACTAGCAACGAAAAAAATTTAATCCACATTACAGGGATTGTTTGTGCAAATCTAAAAAGTGCAAAATATTCAAAATATAAGTTTTTTTTTTTTGAAATTTTTTCCTTTTCTTTTACAGTGTGAAGCCTGAAGTTTTGAAAAGGGTGGGCCAAGCAATCACCTCGCTCCCCGACACCTTCAAGCCGCACCGTGCAATCAAAAAGATCTTTGAGAACCGTGCGAATATGATCTCATCAGGCGAGGGCATCGACTGGGCGGTGGCTGAAGCTCTCGCCTTCGGAACTTTAATAGCAGAAGGGAATCATGTGAGATTGAGTGGTCAGGATGTTGAGAGAGGGACTTTTAGTCATAGGCATTCCGTGCTGCACGACCAGGAGTCGGGCGAGAAGTACTCTCCGTTGGCGCATGTTGTTATGAACCAGAATGACGAGCTGTTTACTGTTAGTAACAGGTATGTTATTTTGGTGTAATATTTTTAGTATTTGGGTGCAATACTTCTCCTGATCATGTACCGCCGAGTGCCTGTGACTAAACGTGCCTTGGTCCACGTCCTTCCCGCTCAGCCGGATGTGATTCCCCATCTAAAAAGATCTTTGAGAACCGCGCTGGCCTTCGGGCTTTAATTGCGGAAGGGAATCATATTAGGTTGAGTGAGCAGGATGTTGAGAGAGGGACGTTCAGTCACAGGCATTCTGTGTTGCATGATCAGGAGTCGGCCGAGAAGTACTCTCCGTTGGCGCATGTGGTTATGAACCAGAACGACGAGTTGTTCACTGTCAGTAACAGGTATGTGTTTTGTGGTTGATGTTTGGTTGCGAGTTAGTATTTGGTCTTTCGCTGTCGGTAATATTGTGAGAAAATATCGGAAATGCCGTGCGTGTAAGTCTACTGATTTGCAGCAAATTTGGATATGGTGTGTATGTGATATTTCTTGTGTTTTATGCGGGTATAAGCGGGCGATGTTTCCTATGTTTTGTAAGGATGCCCATGATATTTTGTCATTTTCTAGGGTTATATATGATATTTTAAGATTTTAGGGTACACGTAAAATTGCACATATAATATTTACTAATTAATATGGTAATAGTCTAACTGTCGTTTTCTAACATTCCTCTTAAATGACTGAATTGCCCTTTGTTTTGCAGTTCTCTGTCAGAATTCGCGGTTCTAGGGTTCGAAATGGGATACTCGATGGAGAACCCTAACTCTCTCGTACTATGGGAGGCTCAATTCGGAGATTTCTCCAATGGAGCTCAAGTCATGTTCGACCAGTTCTTGAGCAGTGGCGAGTCAAAATGGTTAAGGCAAATCGGCCTTGTTGTTTTGCTGCCTCATGGATATGACGGTCAAGGACCCGAGCATTCGAGCGCTAGGCTGGAAAGATTCCTTCAGGTAAAATTACACTTTCACCCTTGTAAAAGTTGAAAATGGGATTTGGTTTTGAGTTGAATGTGGATGGATTTGTGTTGTGCAGATGAGCGATGACAATCCATTTGTGATACCTGAAATGGAGCCTACTTTGAGGAAGC
The DNA here is from genome assembly GCA_024447665.1 of Juncus inflexus. NCBI lineage: Eukaryota > Viridiplantae > Streptophyta > Magnoliopsida > Poales > Juncaceae > Juncus > Juncus inflexus. The sequence goes on from JAJHPC010000005.1 coordinate 671,093, forward strand.
AGATTCAGGAGTGTAATTGGCAAGTCGTTAATGTGACCACTCCAGCTAATTATTTCCACGTGTTGAGGCGTCAGGTCGGCTAAATCAAATTTTAATCAAACTTAGTAAACATAATTCCATTCGTGTCTAATTTCATAACAACATTTTTGTCTATTTTTCCGTGTGACAGATTCACAGAGAGTTTAGGAAGCCTTTGATAGTTATGTCTCCTAAGAATCTGCTCAGGCACAAAGACTGCAAATCGAACTTGTCTGAGTTCGATGATGTGGAAGGCCACCCTGGTTTTGACAAGCAAGGCACCAGATTTAAGCGTTTGATAAAGGATAAGAACGCACAAAGCGATGTTGAAGCTCATATCAACCGTTTAGTTCTCTGCTCTGGAAAGGTATAGTTATATTGAGTTGTTTTACTATTATTATTATGATTTGTGTATTTTGGTGATTTATTTATTTAATTTTGTAGGTGTACTATGAGCTGGATGAAGAGAGGAAGAAAACTGAGCGTGATGACGTGGCGATCTGCAGGGTCGAACAGCTCTGCCCCTTCCCTTACGACCTTATCCAAAGAGAGCTCAAGCGCTATCCAAGTATATACAATTCAAACCCTAACCCTAATTTCATCATTACATTCTAATCTTTACAACATGCGTAATTTCATTCGCATCCCTTCATTAATACTCCTCAAATTCTCATGTTTTGTAGTGGTATTCACGACATTCCTCCTTTTCCAGGGGTATAATTACAAAGACGCCACATCTCACTCATATTTTAACCAACTATTTTTATTATTTTTCTTTTAGATGCTGAGATAGTGTGGTGTCAGGAAGAGCCAATGAACATGGGAGCGTATCATTACATAGCTCCACGTCTTTCAACCGCGATGAAAGCGCTTGGCAGAGGCTCATTTGAGGACATTAAATATGCAGGGCGGGCCCCGTCTGCAGCCACTGCAACTGGATTTTTGTCTGTTCATGTGCAAGAGCAGGCCGAGCTGGTTCATAAGGCTCTCCAGCCTGAACCGATCAACTGTCCTTATTGATTAAAAAATTAAGTTGTGGGAAATTGATTTGTTGTCTTTTTTATTTTGTTGAGTTGAAGTGAAGTGGTGAGTACTTTTTGGGTGAGAATAATGCGAACACACAATGCCTTTTTTTTGGGGGTTTTGCAGGCATTGATAAGTTGTTTTCTGAGTTTTTTTGTTTGGTTTTTATGATGGTTTTGGTAAGTTTGTAACTATAAAATTGGCAACCATTCAGCTAGCAGTGCTGATTTGGTGTTGATGAATACTTTTTTTTTATCAATTTAACTTCTCCAGATTTTGGTTTTCGGCTCTTAATACGTGTCCTAGGTTTCTATTACATTAATTATACACATTTTTATTAGGCACTTACTATTTGCACTTAAACACCTAGATATCGTAAAAAGAAAGAGATGAAATTACAATCTACACGTGTCTTGCTGCAATTAACATTATAAGAATAATAATAATCATATAGTTTTCTGATCCCTTTAATTATCATTTTGAGTTTTGACTTTTGGCCCATATTAGTTACACTTCTATAACATAAAAAAAATAATATTAAGTTATATATTTTGATTTCTCAAGGGAAATTAGTTTTTTATTAATTTATAGAAGTAACAAATCACACACTATCATTGTACAAAGTCATGTCAAATGCATTTAATTATCATTTTGACTTTTTGACCCATATACTTACACATCTATAACATTAAAAAAATAATATCACGTTATATATTTTGATTGCTCAAGGGAAATTAGTTTTTTTATTAATTTATAAAAGTAACAAATCACATACTATCATCGTACAAAGTCATGTCAAATGCACTTTGATGTTCATGCAAAAATCTCTCCTTAGCAGGTGTAACAGTCAATGCCCGCAGCTCAAAATTATCAATCTTAAAAAAATATAAAAAGAAATTGCATAACTTCCACTTATTTTATTAAAAATTGACAAAATTAATTTTTCTAGTTCTTGCTTATTGTTAAAAAAAGTGAAATGAAAAAAGATGATTTTGCAGCCGGATTTAATTACTAATTTGTATGTAGCATCTTTCATATAATCAATTTTTAAAACCCAAAAGCTCTAACTTCTTAAATTTCAGCATATAATGAAGAAGAATAAATAACAAAAACAAAGCATCATTTTGTTCTCTACATACATACTTACAAATAAATATATATACATAGTAAATATATACAACATACATCTCTCAAAAGAAATCATTCCCTGCAACAAAAATCTGAAAAACAAAAACAAAAACCGTTGAATTTTCTCATCTCATGCACAACCCAAACCCAAGAAAGTGCAATTCAAAAGCAATCAACAAAACAAAAATACCATAATTTAAACAATCAATTCAATTCAGTTACCTATTCTCAATTAATCTCCATACGATGCACAGGACTGTCTTCAAATCTCCATCATTTCAATGCATTGAATATTACGAGTCATCACAAAATCACTTTTCTTTTACCTCTAATTGTTTTATGCATCTGTTCAAAAAAAGATAATTTTTTAGGCATATATGATATTATGATATTTATAGGGCTGGCTAAGTTTGCACAAATAATATTTTTTGAGGCATGTATGTAATTATATTTTGAGGCATATATGTAATTATGAAATTTTCAGGGCTTGCCAATTTTGCACATACTCGTAATGTAACGTAAAGTATTATTTCTTCACTCATGTTCTCCTTTTCTTCTCAGAATTTTGTAATGGCAGCCGTATTTGCTTGAGGTACATTTCAACTGAAAAGAAAAAATCATTGGTACTATGAACACCTTTAGAATAAATAATTGAGTAATATACTATAGATTTATGAGCAACACTGACCTTTGTATTCCACTACTCTGTATCTGTATGAAATGGTAAACTCGTAGTATTAGGCCTGGAAAAAATAAATACATCATTTTTTATGCAATATGAATTTATTCATTCTGAAAGCATGACAGTGCTTATATCATAACCAGTTTGAGAGTATAAACAATACGAATAACCTTGTAACTGGAAAAAGATTAAAGAAAAAGGAGTAACATGAATTTGAAGCAAGAGCTGTTTCTGATTCTAACTATTAGTGCTAATTTCTTGGCAAATCTATTTTCTATTTATTTATTAAATAAATCCTCCTTAGATCAGGCTACGTAGCAAATTCTGAGTGCATGATGAGCTTTTCATCAAACACCTTAGTCGCAACGAATTTTCAGTTCACTGCAACTGAAAAGAAAGAAAGAGTAAGTTCCACAAAGTCAACCAGAGAATTGCAGAGTCAACATAGATCGTAATTTCACCTTCTAGGCCTAATTCCGCCTGAGATTATCTCTTAGCAAGAAACGTAAAGCTTAAACTATGGAGAATACTAATAAAATCATTCTGCAATTAAGACCAACTAAGCCTCTACTTTTGCACTTAAGTTTGTCATTAGTGACATATGCCTCTATGAAACCCCAATTGTTCAATTATACATCGTTTTAGCTTCAACAACAGTTTTAAGTCAATTTGGCCTTGATTTTCACTTAATATGATTCATATGAGGAAAAAATGATTTATATGAGAAGAAATGCATAAAAATGAAAGCTTAAATTGATGATAATTACTAAATTATGATGGAGCGATTTTATTTTTATATACTTACTAAAATGATTTTCTTGTATAATCACAAAAGAAAAAAGATGGACCTTCAAAACAATATTAGGGCTTCAAATGTTCAAATCGGTAGTTTCTTCTGTGACTGCGACGGCATATGTGGCAGTAGGATCGGCGTCGGCGGCGGGAACGGAATTAGTGGAGGCAGCTGCCGTGGATTTGTGGGTTCAAATGTAACGATTGAGGTATGTTAGGAGATAATAAATGATATTAAATGTGGAGATAATAGTGGAGTTGATTAGGAGTCAAGTAGTATGATAAAAGTGTTATTAGGTGTAAGTTGGGGATGTCTAGGAATAAGAATAGCTGAGAGGTTAGGTGCAAATTGGGGAGGTTTAGTAGAACTAGTTTAGTACTATAAATAGAGATATGTAAGTGTTAATTGGGGCGTGTGTGTTCAATAATAATGATTTGTGTTTTGAATTGAGACTTAGTCTCTTCATTTATCTCTTTCATCTTTCATCTTCATTATTCGTTTCCACCTCCATTAATGCTCATTTGAGCTTTCATCCCTTCCTAACCCTACAATATCAATTAACCCTAATCCACTTTCTCAAAACCTAAGTGATCGACAAGGTCTTATTCTATCGCCGAAACCCTAAATTCATCTCCAAATCCCTAAATTCGAGCTATATCAAATAATGGTCGAAGTCGGGTTATTACATTTGGTATCAGAGCCAACGATTCTACATACCTAAAACCGCTAGCCTTTTCGACTAATCAACAACCTCCAAGTAACTCGAGATTCAAGACGTTCTTTCATTCCGTTCAAGATCCGTGCAAGATTATTCAAGATCCGTGGAAGATTATTCAAGATCCGCTCAAGATCCATCCAAGATCCGAGCAAGATTCTTCAAGATCCGTGCAAGAGTCTTCAAGATTCGTGCAAGAATCTTCAAGATCCGTGCAAGATTTTTCAAGAATCGAGATTAGGAAAGTTAGAATCAAGTGCAAGATTCTTCAAGATCCTCGCAAGATCCATCCAAGATTCGAGCAAGATTTTTTAAGATTTGTCAAGATTCTTCAAGATCCATACAAGATCCATGCAAGATGACAAGGACGAGGGCTCAATGCAGTCGATCAGACGACGAGCAACTCCACCGCATCAAGCAAGATGAGACGACGCTCGATTCGCGATTAGAAAGGCTAGAAGAAGGATTTGAACGAATCGAGAAATTATTGCGCAAGATACGCACTCGAATGAGTTCGGAGGAGCGAGAATCGGATGCGGGCGAGTGCGAATTGGATTCGGAGGAGACCGAATCGGATTTGGATGAACGTGAATCGCATTCAGACAAGCGCGAATCGTATTCGAAGGAACGCGAATCGGATTCAGAGGAGGAACAAAAAAGGGAGGGTAAATGGACAATCAAGCACAAAGAAATAAAGGATTGGTTGGAGTGTACTAATGATAGATGGAATAAATGTAAAGATAGGAGAAATTATACTAATAAAAAATCGGATGAGAATAAATTGGATTCGGATGAGCACGACTCGGATTCGGAAGAGGGCGAATCGGATTATGAGGATCATGGTTCGGATTCGGACGTGCGTGAATCAGATTGGGATGAGAATGAATTGAATGACTTGAAAAATCTTGAGTTAGAAGAGATGCTTGATATGGATGATAATGAAAAGCTTGCAAAAAAAGATGTACTTTTTCAAAAAATGCTTGAGTTAGGTATGGCGCAATTAAGAGATAGAATAGATTCAGATCCATGTTTTCTTCCGGAAGGAGTTAAGGGACGGGTCCTATATCGATTTATTAAGGCGAATAAAGACGAGAAATGTTTTATGGTATCATATGTTGAACTTTATATGCATACTTCTCTTAAAATAAAAGAGAAAGGAGAAAGACTACTCCCATTTAATGCATTTAATGCGGGAGGGGACTTTATGGCGATAATTGGTATTGAAATGGAAAGGCCAACATAACATTTTTATTTGGCCAACATAACACCACGAATCCGAGCCTGACGATAAAAAAAATCAGACAGCTTATATTCATTTCTGCACTTGAGTTAAAAAGTGACCGTTTTTTTCTCTCGGTTCAGCTTGTTTTTTTCTATGGTTTTTGGAGTCTTTTTTTTTTTTTTTTTTTTTTTTTTTTCTAATTATCATTGATCAGACCTCCTTGATCACCCATCCCCTGAAGCTCCATCTTTCTCGTGATGATTAAAATCCACCGAAATGGCGGTGTTAAAAGAGGCCGAAGTTGTGTCCTCTCTCTGCCGAAGCAAGTTAAAATCACCGACAACAATCCAAGGATGCTCCGTGTTGTCCGACTTTATTTGAGCTAATTCTGACAGAAAATCTCTTTTCTCATCATCATTAGCGGGCCCATAGGCATTTGTTAAGAAGAAGGATTGTTTAGTGGTGGAATCTTGCAGCAACACATTTGAGCAATGAAATGTGTTAAAAGAGTTTAGTCTTGTGTACATGTTGGACCAAGCTATAAGTGTGCCACCTTTTGATCCAATGGCGTTATTTGAGACATGGTTATTTAAGTAGGAGGGTGCTATAGAAGCCACTTTAAAAGAATTGGACTCTCTCCACTTAGTTTCTTGAAGGCAAACAATCTTGCATTTACTAGAGCGCACCGATTCTCTAATAACGTTACATTTTTCTGCGGAACCCATTCCTCTGACATTCCATGTCAGAAGATCAAACTTACATAATTTAAGTGTGTTTAACATAAGATATCAACACGTCAAAAGGACAAACCAGAATATAAAGAGAAAAGAAATAGGGATACAGTCTTTGTATGATAGTGCTTAACATCATACGATCAAAAGAAAACCAAAGACAGTCTTTAAATACTCTCTCCATCAGAGGAGGAGGCGGTTAATACCCTTTCCTTGCCTGGAATGGATGGTTCACCTTATTAACAGGTGTACGAATTAAATCTATTGCAAAAGAGTCTTTCAATTTTTTGACTCAAATAAAATTTTCATGTGAAAGAAGCAAAATTTGTGTTTTTTAATATCGGAGCTGATACTGCACGATGGGTATTGTATCGATCATGTAGCGACGGTATATAAAACTGAAAACAAACAGCATATAAAAATCCATTTTTTAAAAAAAAATAATATATACGTGAAAAAACGAAAATAATATATAGAAAACACGAACAATATATAAAAATCCATTTTTTTTAGAGGCCATAAACAATATATATGTGAAAACTGAAAACAATATATAGAAAACAAAAAAATATATAAAAATGCGGAAGAAACAACAAATATATGTAAAATAATATGTCTAAGTATTTTTCTGAATTTTTTTCATTCAAATTTCATCTAATTAATTTTCACTTGTAATATTTGATTTGCTTATTCTTCTTTTGTTTTACTTTCAATTTACTTATTGGTCCATGTGGAAGACACCCTGGTTTTGATTGACAGGGCACCCGTTTCAAGCCCGTAATTGATGATAAAAAAAAGTGCTTAAAACGATGTTGAGGAACATATATTATGATTTATCAAAAGAAATCAGCATTTTTATTTAATAAAAGTAACAAATAATAAATGTCTGCTAGTTATTTAATAAAAGTAACAAACGATGTTGAGGAACATATATTTGTGAATTTTTTTATTAAAAATGTCTACTAGTTATGCTCTTGAAATAGTTATATGAAGTGCACACCTTATTTAGTAATAAACATTCAAAAAAGAAAAAGAAAAAGAAAAAGAAACACACCTTAGCAATTCATTACAAGATGAACAATTAATGAACAAAAATTCCGGATGTTCGCCAAATGGTAACTATCTCGTTCAATTTTTTTACGTGAAAATAGCAAAATTTGTGTTTTTCTAATATATGTACAATAATAGGTCTTTAAATATTTTACACTGATTTTTTTCCTTAAAATTTTCACTATTTTTGTGAGTATGTTATGTTTAATTTGATGGGTTTGAGATGTTTTGTAACTATAAATTGCAATCATTCACCAATGCGTGCTGATTTGGTGTTGATGAATATTACTTTATCTGAACTTAATTTTCTCCGGATTTTGGTGTGGCTATTTTATACATGTGATGTATTAATGTGATGATTTATTAGGGTAAACTTATTCTCCATGTGATTAGTGTGGCCTCATTGCAAATTAACTGAACTAAAGCTTGGTATATTTCTTCCATGTAAAAGGGAATAATAAAAATGTTTATAAATTTAACAAAAAAAGTCCACTAACTCTTATGTAATAAAATGAAAGAACTAATCAATATAGCACAGTACGTAGAAGAATCCATTAAAAAATAGGCCTCCATTTGTCAAAAATTAACAGAAGGTTTAAATTTATCAAAAGATGCAAGAATCCATCAATTTCTTTATAACAAAAAAAAAAGTCAATTAAGTATAATACAAGAGTCCATTAAAAAGTGGGAACCCGTTTAACCCCTAGTAAACACACTAACTACAAGAACAAATCAAACAAAATGAAAAAATGAAAAAGAAAAAGGAAATCTCTGACGGAATGGCATAATACCCCTCCAGAATCGGAATTATAATATTCCCGAGCACCTCTCAATATTAATTACAAAATCCAAATTTGTATGTATAAAAAAAGAAGAAAAACTCATCTCAAAATTCTAGATTCTTTGTATTCAAATCAATCTTCAAAAAAGCTTCAACGTTACTAGCTCAGCATCAGTATTAGTCTCAATCTCTTCCTCCATTAATGGAGGCACGTTTAAATCCAGCACAACATTAGTCTTATTATTTGTATTATTTTCTTCATTTTTATTAATCCCCAAAAAGAGCCCTTCGTTATTTGCGCGGTGTCGCCTCATATGACCGCCTAAAGCTTGACCGATTGAAAACTCGAGTCCGCAAATCGAACATTCGTGCAATTTCGGCTTAGCCAATGCACCTAAAATGTTTGAATTTAATTAGTTTTGTCTTTAAATAATTGCATGTGCCTTATGTTATTGGGGATGAACTATTTTTCTTGAAGTAAATTATTGATTGGATTTCATATATATCTTCCAAAAAATCATCATGTTGTATCCTCTAAAGTGACAAGTTATTCACAAATTCATTTGAGTTTGAAAGGATTGATTCAATTTTTGGAAGGTTTGTTGTTTTAGAAAGGATATGATACTTGCATATTAGAAGGCTATACATGTGATTTAAAAAAAAAGATTATACATGATAATACCGTATATTTTATGTTTTTCGATTGAAACTCAATTTGAATCATTTATAAATAAAAACCCACCTAAATTCGACTCGGAAAATTCACCAGGACCTAACTTAAGTTTTTTATGACTAGCACGATGCCCGCCTAAAGCTTGAAAGGAGGGAAACTGTCTGTTGCACGTTTTACACTCAAAAACTCGTTCTTCTTCTTCATGAACCGAGTGATATTGCACCGAATTATTTCCATTTTGGGAGAGAAGCATCAAAATATGAGCCATGTTTATGCTCTGATCTGCCTCGCCCCCGGCAGTGATCTCTATGTATCTCTTCATTTTTATTTATCGCAGAAATTTACAAATTAGGAGTAATTAGGAGAAATTGATTTGAATGTAAAGAGGGAGTTTGCAAGAATGAAAGGAGGTTTAATTTGAGGAATTAATGTCAGGAGGTTGCAACATCTTGCCTTGTTTATATAATTAACTAATTATATAGAATGAGTCCATAATGGACCATGCCAATGGGAATGTGCCACATCATCTGATTAATGATGTGGCGTGTTATCTATTGCCTGGTCCATGGTGGACCGGTGCCTGGGTACGGAGTTGTACGTAAGCTACCAGGAAGACTTCCAAATTTGCTAAAAAACCCATTGAAATCACCATTTTGCATAAATTGTCATGGAGTTGCTGATTATGCTTAATTTTCAATTATCTACAGTATAAGATTTAACTACAGAATTTCGCAGGGGTTAAATCAGATAAATGAAGTTCTTAATTTTTATGTAAAGGAAGTAAACAGCTAAGCTAGAAGAAGTCAAAAGAAACTAGGGTTTCGTGGCAAAACAAGTAATGGCGTCAACATTGTAGGAAAACACGAGGCCGCCGGTTGCTGAAAAATAACTCTTCTCTGAGTTCTGACTCTTCTTAACTTGTACCGACATTTTTTTTGTTTTGTTTAGTAATTTAGTTTTGGCAGGAGTGAACGGATTAGAGAGGAAGTAGGCTTTTGACTTATCATTAACCAATAGAAAAATGTATTCTATTGCTCTTTCTAGTAGCTTTATCTCTTCGAACTCTTTTTAATATTAGGCTTACGCTTATATGCTTTCCATTTTAACTTTTTTCTAAGCATTAGGCATTACGCGATTGCCGGCTGAGATATCATTAAAAAAGTTAAAATTATAACTTAAAATGTAGAAAATTTACAAATCCCCAAAGTTGAATTATTTTCTATTTTATACTTTTTTAAAATAAATGGTAGTTAAACTTAGTGATCAGAAAGTAGATTAAATATTAACTTTATCTCTGAAGGAGAAATGTCAAGGAATATAATTTATTTTATCTTCTGTTGTTGGTAAGGCGCATGCAAGATGAGCTCTTTCACACCATTAATTTAGTTTAATTGCAAATGAAAATACAAAAAGAACAATTAACACAATTCATGCATTCTAACTGCTTCTACATGAATTCTCTTCTTTTTTTTGTTTAATATATAACAAATCTTCTTTTCCATTTTTGCCAGATGTATTCCTTCAAGCACAATTATTAATTATCCAATTAGTGGGCTACTTGAATTTCCTACTGTGTTGTGCTCACATTGATCTCTTTAGTCAATGTGTTGCATATTAATTAGACAATATTTTTTTTCAATTTTCTTTTGATTGGAGGGGCTTATTTCCAACTTCAGTTCTTTGCAAACATATCATTTTTCCCTTGTGTCTTTCTTTTTTTGAGAATATTTCGAGTGGGTTCAAAAGCCACCCATCCAAACGAAAAAAAAAAAAATTAATTTTTTAGAACAGTTTTATATTAGCCCTATCTAATTGTACATTTATCTAACATTTACACCAATGCAAAAAATACAGAACTAACCAACCTTGTACCTTTCTTTCCTTTTGCTAATGGATAGATATGCAGATTTGCACGTGTAATATAATATAAATACAACTTAGCCATTTTTCAAAAAATGTATATGAAATACAACTGAATCAGTTTAGACTTAGTTGACAGAGACCATAGTAGTGTATATATAATGTATAAGATACTAATAATAACACGTAAGCCTTGACGCATTATATACCAATTGGCCTTACTATATTTTGATTTTGTTGCAATTAAATGCGATATATCGTTTTTAAAAAATAAAATGCAACTAAATGCAATATATTGAAATAGTATCTTCGCATTTTACTGTAATTGGCTGTCTCAGATTCTTTGAATCTTCTGCAAAATATATTATTTGATTGATTTCTAATTAACTGAAAAAGTATTGAATAGTTTATGTGATAATGCAAATATACAGGCGGATGATGTATTGACTTCAGTGATTCTAATGAAAAATAGAGCTGAAATTTTTACAATGAAAAATATTTGAAGTCAAATAAAGATATTGATTGTGTATAAACGTGTTGGGAAAATCAATTTGAGATATATTATTAGCTGCACCTCTCTACCAACTTACTGAAAGAACCATTCCTTTAATTTTCTCACTTCTTTCGGATTTTAAATATTCCGAAAATTAAGATTTGTTCAAATAAAAATAATAAAAGTTCGTGAATTTTGAGTTAGAAATATAAAACATAAAAGCTGTCACTAAATCTGGAGCAACATATCATGGATTTATTGTCCCCGAACCACGCTTTTGAGTATCTCGAACAGATCTCTAATTAATTAATTATCAGCTAAATTATTCATTAAGATCTTATTTTCTAAATTAAGTTGCTTATTAGTTGCATGATTAAATCAAAATAAAAAAGAATTAGAAGCTCATTAGTTGTAGATGGCTATATATACAGGATTTCAAGAATTGAAGAGCTTACTCCAATTTTGCATCATGTAGAGGTTATTTTGCAAATTCTGAACACAGATTATGAAACATGTTTTTGGACTTACTTTGATGGAGGTGCTGCTCATCTCAAGTATTAATATATTTGTTACAAAAATATATAATTCAGCAGAAGATATTATTAAATGAAGCATGCCAAGTTGCCAACCTAACTTAAATCTTATTAAATAAACAGATGATCTTTTTGATAAGTTTCAAATAAGTCAAACTTAAGCTCTTGGGCAAATCAGGGGCTGTGGCGATTAGAGGCAGTATTGATTAAATTAACTGATATAATTAACTTAATTATATTAATTAAGATATATGACTCATTAGAAGCTGACAGGTAAACCATTTTAACCCAATCACTGTAGCTTCCTTCCAACTAAATCCTTTCAATATTGAAAAGCAATTTCATTTGCACCCTTGCAAAATCTCGAAATATCATTAATATGTGATATGACACACACACACATATATATATAGTGTGGCTAAAAAACATACGTATGTTTTTTGGGTGAAAAACATACGGGGCAAAATACGTATTAAATCATCAAAAATTCAAATTTCAACCGTACTGATGGAATATATATGTTTTGAATATGTTGTAGATTAATTTTCACAAGAATTAAAATATTATATCATTGTCATCATATATCATCAAAAATCACATAATCGCATATATATATATATATATATATATATATATATATATATATATATATATATAATTTGATAATATATGATGACAATTATATATATTCGGATTTTTGTGAAAATTAATCTACAACATATTCAAAACATATATATTCCATCCGTACGGTTGAAATTTTAATTTTTGATGATTAGTATGTATTTTGGACCGTATATTTTTCATCCCAAAAACATACGTATGTTTTTTAGCATCTCCTATATATATATATATATATATATATATATATATATATATATATATATATATATATATATATATATATATATATATATATATATATATATATATATATATATATAAACAAAAAACACAATATTATTTGAAGTATATAAAATAACATAGTTTGATGCATACCCTTCAATAAATACTTAACAGATAAATTATGACACAAACAAGTCATGGTGTGGACAGATTAACAATGCAAATTTAAAATATATTGTTAAGAAAAAGGAAACATGAACTTGTTGTGATTATACAATATTTTCGATATTCTTTACCGACAAAAAAACGTCATTGCATACGCATTATTCCATATATAGTATCTTAATTTGTAAAATAATTGGTTACATAATTACTAATAAAAGGAAACTTACATGTCAAAGACTAAGTATATACATACACATGCTTGGCACTCTTTTTATACTTGTAGTACGCATGATGATTATATAAGAATTTGGTTGACTAATTATGGCCAAATATTTTTTTAATTGCATTATTTTTTAGAGGAATTGTCAACTGTTGTGATGTATGATGGATAATAGCTAATAATAAATGTTTTGTGATATTATATTTTACACTTTTATTGTGGTGTTCATGATATTTCCTTTGCAAGGGTACATATGATATTTTGATGCTTTATAGGGTTACAGATAAAATTGCACCATCTTTTTTCTATTATAAGAATCTGAGTTAAGAAACAGAGAATGAACGAAATGATTGGTCAGTCAGTTTCACGGAAACAGAGACAAACTAAATCAATTTTTAATTTCTTTGGCTTGCAAAAACTAGAAATTGTGTCGAGTCAACTTAAAAAGTGTATCTGACTTATCTTTCAAAATCAATTCAGAAACTTCCTGGAAATGCATCTATTGCAAAAATGAAGAAAAACAAATACATCAAAATGCATCTATCGGAAAAAATTGAAAATAATTTCGTATTTTTTTTAGGGATTTTGGAGGGGGCTTGAATATCCCCCATCCAAAGCAAAAATAATTTCGTCTTATTATGTGAGGTTAAGACAAAGACGATCAAGAATATATAATTCACCAGATATATGACTGAATAGTGAGGCTGCTACATTTTTGTAATTATGGGTCTTCTTTTTCAAGATTTATTAACTGATGTGACCTACATTTTGAATTTACATATGCAACTTCATATGGTATAAAAAAAATCGGATATGACTTTAATAAGTTCTCTGAAAAATTGTTCAATAATCTTTTTGGGATGATTTCTTTACAAAATTCTATATAACTTTATACCAATCGAAATAAAAAAATGTTTGTATCTATGACTTGAGTGCCACTAATCATGAAAGATACAATGCATCTCAGGCATCGAAGGTAAGCATACAATTCAAGTTTTATATTCTTCTTTACAAATATTCAATTTTAGCACTACACTTCCCAAAATTGAAAAATTAGACCAGTAGACAAACTGAGAAAGGAAGTACAACCATTCATCTAAATCTCTAATTAATTAGCGTCACTGCTTACGTTTTTATTGTATTTTTGTGGTCAACCAAGTCTAACTCCTTCAGTAGCATTAATTATATGTACTTCAAATAATTCTAAAGTTTTGACTTGAATTTTTGATACTTTTTTGTGACTATAAACTATAATTGAGAGCTGGGCCCGGCTGCTTTTCAAATTGAACTGACTGAATTTATGAGGCTGCTAATTTAAAAAGGAAGAAGAATTTATTTTGATTTAGATAAATTTTGATTTTTATAAGTATATAATTGATATAAGAAAGTGAAATGCAAAGGCATTTACAAAGATGTTTTGATAAAATATATTTTAGCATTCTGGACTTTCAGATCATTAGCATAAGGGTAATATTTTATTTGGACTGAAAATATTAAGAAGTTATATGAAAATATATTTACGTGCCAAGAAGTAATTCAATATATTAATAATTGAGAACCAAATTTCAAATTTCAAATTGCATTAGATCAGACTAAGAGAAATAATTCAGTAATTTAATACGAGTTGACTATACAATTGTCAACGCTTATATTTATTTGTTGGTGGGACATCTTAACACTGCATTAATGGTCATCAAATTGTATTTACAAAACATATAAATGCTTCAATTAGCCAATGCCAAACACATTTAATTTTAACACTAACAAAACACTAACTACTAGTCATCATATATATTTTTCAAAAAAAAAAAAAAAATAGTCATCATACATGACATACACACTTTAACATATTGATGTATCAAAATCCTAGAATGTTGTAAATATAATTTGATGAGCATCAATAACATATACTGATATATCAAATAATATATCGATGTATCAAATTAAGTTATAAAATATATCAGGTGAAACAAGTTCCAAACACTTAAAATGATCATAAGATATAAAATATATCAAATTTGAGAGATATAAATAGGAGATGCAAATCATTTCCCAGCCATGCATGTCTCCACCACGAGACTAATGACCTCCATTTTATTTATTTAGTTTAGAAATTGAGATTTGGGAGAGATTACGTATAACATATTAATAATTAACTTAGGTCAGCGCCTGCTTTGGTCTACTGCGTTCAGATCCAAACTAACTAATTTAAATGGTTTTATTTTCCCATATAGTAAAAGTTCATTTTTTTCGTATATTGACCCTTGCAAAGTTGCTTAGTGGTTCCGACACAAAATATATTTCTTTGCAGGCTATATGTACAAAATATCTCTATTAGATTCCAAAGTCGTGTTTCAGTTTCTTTAATCACATACCATGACTTGATTCAGCAATCAAACCGTTATATTTCTTTCCACCCTTTGACTTATTCTAGCTTAACTTATTTTCTATAATTAAGAGAATATTTATACTAATAAAACCAAAAATAACTTTTCGTGCAAACAGCTCCTCCAAATACTCAGCCTATAAATAAAAACCCTTTTCACTCTCTTTCTCCATCCAAAAATTCAATTCTTCTTCCTCCTCCTCCTCCTCCTCTACCTTTTTCATTCTGCAGCCTCTTTTGAATCAAGCTTTTCCATTTTTCATTATTCGACTTTTGAACACTACAATGAAGAGAGGAAGAGATTTTAACATCAACATGGCTCAAGTCTTGATGATTCTCTCTCAAACCGGCATGAAAAGCAACATAATCCAACATTACCCTTCACAAAGAGAAGAACGGGTTTTTGAGTGCAAAACCTGCAACAGACAGTTTCCTTCCTTTCAGGCTCTAGGCGGTCATCGTGCGAGTCATAAGAAACCTAGATTGACCCCAGATGGTCAGACTGAGCAGTCCAATTCAAGTGGGGCGTCAGTTAAACCTAAATTGCACGAATGCTCGATTTGCGGGCTCGAATTTGCAGTCGGCCAAGCATTGGGCGGTCACATGAGACGACACCGACAGATGGGAGGAACAACTGAAAATTTTGGGGCGGTACAAAATGGTATTTTGGAGATTAAGAAGAATGGTGAGAAAATCAAAGGTGATTTTGGTTTGATGGATTTAGAGGGAGAGATTGAGTGCAAGAAAGATCACGAACTTGTTACATTAAATCTCTTTCTCTAATACAGTTCTCAATCGAGGGGTGGACTGTGTTTTTTTTTTTTTTTTTTTTGGGGGGGGGGGTGTATAAGTGCAATTTTTTTTCACTAAATTGAGTGATTTTTCAACAAGAAAAGAAAAAGAAAAAGAGAGAATAGGAAATCCAAAAGATAGGTTATACTTCATAATTTTCTTTTTTTCATACTTTTTTGTGATTCAAAGGAATAGGAAAAGATAGATGATTTTTAATTATTTTCTTTACTTTCTTGCTTATATTGTATTTTCCTTCGAGGTCCTTTTTAATGACTTCTGGATTTTGTTTCTTCCATTAATGTAATTACTGATTATATTTGTTTGGGAAAGAAAAGAAACCAAAAATGTGTTTTTGTTTTGATCAATTTGTCTTAAAGGTTTATTTTATTTATTTATTGTTAGTAATATTCAAACTTGTAATAATATCTTATGTGCTTTTGCTTGGTTGATTTTGTCTTAAAATTTATTAATATTTTATTTCTTGTTGAAAATATTCAAACTTGTAATAATATATTTATTATATGTAATAATTTCAAACAAATCAAATTGACAAATTTCAATTTAAGACCAAAAAAAAGGCCCAAAAAGGTCCAAATTATAAAGCAAGCTGGTCTGTAAAGTCAGTTAAAAAGCACGCTGTCTTAAACTGATCCGCACGTTCACCACACCACCACTAATTTGAATCTTTCACATTCCCTCGCGTCTCTTCTCACCGTTTCAAATTCAGTAAAAAATAAAAAAAACTCCATTCCAAACCAAACCAAAGCGGAAATAGAGAGCGAAATCTCTCTTCCTTTCTCTCAATTAGCGTTTCAAATCTCTTTCACCGGCTTTGATTTTGCTCATTTAAGCCTTTTTGCTCACTTATTGATCGTTTTAGAGAGGTTTGATTTGGGGATCAATGGCACAGACTCCGAATCCGCACAGGAAACTACGGTTTTCAACGGCGCCTTTGCCAAATAATCCGGCGCAGTTTTACACACCAAGGCCGGAGAGACGATCTGTTGATCTGAGATGGACTGATTCCACTCCGAGTAGATACAGAAACGAAAAGGAACAGGAAGTTCCCGTTCAAGTTGTTCTTCGTTGCAGGTTTGGTTTGCTTGTAATCTCTTTGATATGCTCAACTTAGAGTTTGATTTGTTTAAGTATAGTTTTGAAATACTGATTTTTGCGTCTGATTAGGCCGTTGAATGATGAAGAGCAAAGGATGAATGTTCAGAGCGTGATTTCATGTAATGAACAGAAAAGAGAGGTTTCAGTTCCGTTAAATATACTGACCAAGCAATCTGACAAGATATTTACCTTTGATAAGGTACATAATTCCATCATTTTTCTACTTTAATGCAATTATTGCTCTTTTAGTTCCTCTTAATTATTTTGGATTTTGAACTAAATGTTTCTTTTGATTAAGGTATTTGGGCCGAAAGCACAGCAAAAATCAGTGTACGACCAAGCAATTTCTCCGATTGTTAATGAAGTAATTGAAGGCTACAATTGCACTGTTTTTGCTTTTGGCCAAACTGGTACCGGTAAAACTTACACAATGCAAGGAGATATGAAATCTAAGGTAAATTAAAATTAAATTCATTAAATAATACATCAAATTTGTTTAATTTTGATACTTATTCTGCATGTTTTATAGGTTGAGGACTTATCTGCAAATGCGGGCGTAATTCCGAGGGCGGTTAAGCATATTTTTGACATTTTAGATGAACGGAAAACCGATTATAGCATGAAAGTCACGTTTTTAGAATTATATAATGAAGAAATAACCGACTTATTATCAAATGAGGAGCAAAATAAGAGTAATTATGAAGAGAAGCAAAGAAAGCCGATTTGTTTATTGGAAGATGGAAAAGGGGGAGAAGTTATCAGAGGTTTAGAAGAAATTACAGTTAATAATGCAAATGAAATATATAATTTATTAGAAATCGGATCGAGCAGGAGGCGATCTGTTGATACTTCAGTTAACAAGCAAAGCAGGTAAATTTTATTTATTTATTTGTTTGTTTTTCTTCCTTTCCCCACTTTTCAGATCACGAAAACCCGATAAGATTAGATTTTGCAAGTATACCCTGAAAATTTGGGAAATTATATTTTGGGATTCATTTAATTATTATTATTTTTTAGTCGGTCGCATGTGGTTTTATCTATAAATATACACATGAAAGAGGAAAAATGGGGCGATGAAGAGCTGTTGAAATTTGGGAGGCTTACTTTGGTTGACTTGGCTGGATCCGAAAATATCGCACGTTCTGGTGCTAAAGATGTATTAATAATATTATTATTTTATTAATTATTTATTTAAATAAATTTCATTTTGATAAAGTTTTAGGTTAAGAGATTAATTTATTTTGAAATTGGGACTTTATGTTAGGGAAAAGCTAGAGAAGCGGGAGAAATTAATAAGAGCTTATTAACACTTGGCCGTGTTATTACTGCACTTTCAGAGCATAACAGCCATATTCCATACAGGTCTCTATTATCATTATTTAATTTATTTATTCTTTCATAATATAATTCAATATTCCTGAGCTAATTTTTTATTTGTGAATAAAATAGGAATAGTAAGCTGACAAGATTATTAAGAGAATCATTGGGCGGAAAGGCAAAAACGTGTATTATTGCCACAATTTCTCCTTCTATTAATTGCCTTGAAGAAACGCTTGTTACTCTTGATTATGCTTCCAAAGCTAAAAATATAAAAAATAAACTTGAGGTTTTTTAATCTTTTATTTTATTTTTTTGTTATTTTTTGTTTTGTTTTGTGTATTGTTAGTGTAATTGTGATGTAAATTGTGTAGGCTAATCAAAGAGTATCAAAAGCTATGCTTCTCAAAGACTTGCAGGTTGAAATTGCAAAAATGAAGCAAGGTTTGTTATATTTTTGTATTTTATTAATTATTATTTTGATATTTTGAGTTTATTATTTATTATTTATTTTGGAGAGTAGATGTAAAGGCTGCAAGGGAAAAGAATGGAATTTATATCCCTCAAGAAAGATTTACTCAAGAGGAGGCAGAGAAAAAGGTTATTTTATTTAAAGTAAAAGAATTTAATTTATTTAATTATTTTAATAATAAATTATTATTATACCATTTCCAACAGGCAATGCTGGAAAAAATCGAGAGCTTAGAAGTACTAGTGAATAAAACAAGAAAGGTTTTAATTCTTAATGTCTATTATTCTGATACATATTATATTTTTCGTACTTATCTAAATCTAAATCAAGATTGTTTCTATTATTCCTTTATTATTATTTTGATAGGAATGTGAAAATTTGAAGTATAAGTACTTTGTTGAGAGGGATAAAAATTCTGACAAGGATGATGAGATTAAGGAATACAAGGTGAAATAAAGGAAAAATAATTTCTAAATTTGAAAATAATTTTCATAAACTCAGAAAATCATTTTACAAATTATGAATTTTTATTGTAGATTAACCTTGAAAATACTCAGAGAGATTTACATGAAGTCCAAAAGATAAACTCAAAAAACAACACAGAGTTAAAGGAAAAAGATTTTATCATTTCTAGTTTACTTTCTAGAGGTATTTTATTTACTCAATATACTATTTCATTTTCAATTATTCTATTTATTATATAAATATTTTTTTAATCATGAAACAGAAAATGAGATTGTTGACTATGCTAAGAATCTACACAACACAATAGAAAACACATCTCATGATATTTCAAATTTATCTTCAAAAATAGGTAACAAATATACCCATTTTTTAATCATTTACAGAATTTCCTTTATTAATACTTTATACTGACTATATATACACACAATTTTCACAGAGAGACAATCAAATAAAGAAGGAAAAAACAAGGAGCTGATGCAAAATTTAAATTCACAATTAGAAAATGGATTTAAAGCCCTTCAAAACACGATTAATCAATCTGTTATAGAACAGAAAAACTTACTTCAATCTACTGAGGAGAATATTTCATCTTATTTTGCGAACAAAAGCACGGTAATAATAATGATAATAATTTCCAAATCGTTTCATTTTATTTTATTTTCTTATTTTCAGATATTTATTTTATGATTTTAATAATTGTCTTTTTTATAGGAAATTGAAGGATTGAAGGACAGAATAAAGAGGTGCAAGTATGCATATTTAGCTGGAGCAAAGCATATGAAAGAAATTATGAGTGCATTTAAAAATATGTATAATATGCATTGTGAAAATACGAATTCTGCTTTGGCCAGACAAATAAGTGCAATTGACCTTGTATGATTCCAAAATTATTTCTCATTTTGAATTAATATATTTTACATAATATTTTAATAAATTATATTATTATATTATTTCTATATGCAGTTTATGACAAATGCCGTTTCAGAATCTGGACACATATTAAATGATATTTTTGTCTCTCTTACTGAACACAATGATTTCCTTGATTCCTCTTTCAAGCAGCACGAAGAAGTAAGTTTTTATTTATTTAATTATTATTTTTTACGTTTCAAATATAAAAATTGTGTTAATTAGTTTAAATTTGATATATATTGTATGCTTACAGGCTTTGACGAAAAATTTCAGTATGACAATGGGAATCTCGCAAAGTACAATTAATTTCTTTTATGAAATGAAGAATCGTATTTCTTTGATAAGTGCAAATGCAGAAGAGATAAAGACAAAGGCTGTAAATGGACTAGAGCGCTTTCAAAGGGCATTTATGGTAATTTGATCTTTTACTTTCTCAGTAAGAATAAAATATTTCACATTTATGATAAATTATTTTTTATTGTTTTTATTTTTATTTTACAGGAGGTATCAGCTGATCAAGAGAGATATGCGTTTCATCAGATCGCTGAAATATTAGCAAATATGTCTGCTCACAAAAATCAAATGGTTAGTTCTATATATTATATAATATATATATATCAAAATCATTAAAACTTTTTTGAGTTATGTACCCGCAATAATTATAACTTTTCGGACATTTTTGTAAAAATGCAGCTCTCAAGAGCTGTACACAGAATAAACGAGGAAATGCAAAGAGATAACGATGATCTAATGTCTGTGCTTTACCGAATGCATCACGACACAAATACCAAGGAAGATGAGTGGCTCAGACTGACCGATTATTTCCAGGAGAAGTTTGATAATGACAGAGCTGAAAATGATAATTCCAGGGCTCTATCTGTCCATAAAATCCAGCACTGGTAAGTCTTTTAGTAAAATAAAAAAAAAATAAAAAAAACCTCACTTTGTAGATTTCTCCAAAAAAAAAATGAAGTTATTTTAATTTTCGTATATTTCGTATGAAAATAAAATTTAATTTTAGGTTTTTTTTTTTTTTTGAGAAATCTAAAAAGTGGGGGTGGGGGGTTGAAATATTCAGAAAAGTTAAGGTGTTTTTTGAAAATTCCCCTTCATTATAAAATGTTGCTTTAATTCCGTGCAATGATTTTTTTATTTTTTAATGCAGTTTGGATAGGGTGGACGACTCGCTTTATCACTGGATGCAGACTCAGAACTCGTTAGGGGAATTGAATAAGGAGTATTATAATGAATTGGATATTTATAGCCAGTAAGTTTGATTTGTTGTTTTATTAATTGTTTATGTTGGTTTGTTATAAATGGCTTTTCAAGTTTGAGTTTTGATTTTTGCAGGTTGAGGAAAAGAGAAAATGAAAGTTATTTGAAAGAGATTTTGAATGTCTCGACAGGAAATGATTCCAAGTTTCAGGATGTTACTATGGATATATTAATTTCTTCTCAAAGTAATGTTTTGTCTCTTAAATAGTAAATAACTATTTAATTAATTAACTATTAAGCTAATCTTATTTATTTATGTATTGTTTATTGTTGATTTTGAATTACAGAGTGGCTTGACATGGACTTAGTGACAAAGGAAAAGTTGGAGAAAAATACTTCAGCTTCTAAAGATTATTTGGAATCTTTAGTGTGCAATTATGCTGAAAATGAATCCTTTGTCAGGAACATAAAAAATAAATGCTTAAACGAAGATTATTTGGTAAATTCTATTATTTATTATTATTTTGCCGTAGTTACTTAATTAAATTATAATTATGTTTATTTTTGTTTTAATTGAACAGGTTGCTAGTCCGATGATAAATATAAAGAAAGCGCCAATTCAAATTCCTAACTTGGAATCAATGGAAGATTTGAGAGTCGATTTAAATAATATTATAACTGAATTTAGAGAAAAAAACAAGGTGACAAATAGAGAAGAAGGAAAGAAAGTGATGATGATTGATGGGGAAAAGAGAGGCGCAAGAAGCCCTTTAGCCGCATTAAATCAAAATGATGATTAGTTAATTAATTAGTGGAGTGATTAACTTAATTAAGTGGTGCTTATTTTGGTTAGATTTGTATAGTATGGTGTGTTGTGTGATGCTTGTTTGTATTTTGTGTGGTAGCTTGAGTGCTGTGTTGTGTGCAATTATGCTTGTTGCTTAGCTTACTGACTTTCAAACTCTGAAATTTCATTCAAGAAATTGTTTCCCAGTTTTCTTTGTATTGTTTAGTTTGTCCTCTTTTTTATCCTTCCCCCTTTTTTTTTTTTTTTGGGAAAAGTTTTATCATTCTTCTTATTTTGTAAAATAATGTTATATTTATAACGAAAGATAGATGTAGGACTTGATTATATACTACTTATCCTGAAAGAATTTTGAATGGAATAGAATAATAGTCTCATGCTAAATACTTTTAGATATAAAAATAAGATTACTTATACAAAATTCAGGAAACAATAACTCCAGATTCGAAATACTGGAAACAGATATTCAGAAAAGGAATAACCAGGATTTCAAATACTGGATCGAATATTAAACTCTCCTCTCTCTTCTTCAATCTAGGGTTAGGTTTTCCATCATCAAACAAACAAACTCAAGATGCCTCAGAGACATTCCAAAAACAACAACGATCTAGCCTACTTCACGTACGAGGAGAAGAGGAAGTTAGGGTACGGGACTCAGAAGGAGCGATTGGGCAAAGACTCGATCAAGCCGTTCGACGCGTGCAGTCTCTGCCTCAAGCCGTTCGTCGACCCGCTCTGCTGCCCCAAAGGCCACGTGTTTTGTAAGGAGTGCATTTATGAGTGCCTCCTTTCTCAGAAGAAGGATATCAAGAGGTATTTTGCAGTTTTTCTTTCAATTTTTTAATGTTGATTTTGCTTCTGTTTTTGTTCAAATTGAGATTTGCGATGTATTTTGATGAAAGAGGACTGGAGATGTATTGATTAGAATAAATAGAGTAAAATATGAATGCAATTTTAATACCAGTAATTAAGATTGGAGAAAAGAAAATTGTATCATATTTTTAATTATTCTGTCTTTCATATAGAATTTACTTAATTTACATGGAATTCACACCTCTTAATTGTACCAAAAGTTCAATTTAATTTACCTGAACAAAAACAATTTAATTTCAGGAAACAAGCAGCATACTTAGCCCAATTGAAAGATGACAAGCAAGAGGAAGAAGAAAAGCTCCAGGTTCAAAAAGCACGCGAGTTAGCTCTCTTCGACCAACAGAACCACGGAGCGGTCCCCACCCAATCCTCCTCCAATCACGGCTCGACACCTGGCGAGAGGGCCGGCTTTCACGGCGCGAACAGCGTGAAAACCACTTCATTCGAAGAAGAAGCTTTACGCACCATGAAAGCCTTTTGGCTTCCTTCAGCCACTCCTGATTCCCAAATCAAAGTCTCTGCTCCTTGCACAGATACGCTCTGTCCAGAAGGAAACGAGAAGCTGAAACTTAAATCCCTGTTTCCCATTCACTTCACAGAAGACGAAGGAGAGAGAAAAAGCCATTTAGAGAGGAGTTATATTTGTCCCAGTTGTAAAGTCACGCTCACAAATACTATCTCTCTGACCGTTGTTAACACTTGTGGGCATGTATTTTGCAAGAAATGTGGGCATAAGTTTGTGAAGAAAGATAGGGTTTGTTTGAAGTGTAATAAAGAGTGCAAGGAGAAGAATTTGGTGGATTTGGAAAAAGGAGGGACTGGATTTGCTGGACATGGGGATAAATTGGAGGCCAAGGATTTTAAGTATTTGGGAAGCGGATCGGGTTTAGGGTTGGTTAAACCCGCCACCAAGGGTTTTTGAAATATTTTTTTTAAATTTTTGTATAAGTGGTTGAATTGTGGTATTAAAATTGTATTTCTTTCTGTGGAGAACAAGGGGTTTGTTTATCGAATTTATAAATTTTGTAGGATAAACGTAATAATTTTTCAGTTTTTATTAACCGGATATGCGTGATTTATTTGAGTCTTTCTTGGGCATGTTTGGCAATTTTATGTTTTATTTTTTAAAGGTCTGAATAAAATTATCCCTAAATATAGACTTTTTTTTTTATAGCACTATTTGCCAAAATAAAGCAGCAGTTGCCACTGGTTTGAAAATAATGTGGTAACTACCATTTCCACCACTATTAGTGGCGGAACAACCTATGTTCCGCCACTAGTAGTGGCGGAACAGATAGATTTTCGGTTCTGCCAAAAACAGTCCATTTGACGCACTAAACGTGGTTAATTAGTATTAAAAATATTGTTCCGCCACTAGTAGTGGCGGAACATGTTAAAATATTTCATTAAAGATTAACATGGCTCATGAATGGGCAATTAGCGTAAAAATTGAAGAATTACTATGTTCCGCCACTATTAGTGGCGGAACAGGTGCATATTTCACTGTTCCGCCACTAGTAGTGGCGGATCGAGCCAAATGAACTCTTTAAATCTGACTTAAAAAAAACAGAAAATACCACCTGTTCCGCCACTATAAGTGGCGGAACAAGTGAAAATACCCTCTATTCTTTAGTAAAAACCGTTACAAATATGCAAGAATAGATTTTTTTTACAATTCTGTAACGGTTCTTTAGGGAAAACCGTTACTAATAAAGTAATTAGTAACGGTTTTCATTGAAGAACCGTTACAAATATGCATAAATAGATTTTTTTTTCACAATTTCAGTAACGGTTGTTTACGTAAAACCGTTACTAATATGTAATTATCTCCGTTTTTTTCCTAAAGAATAGAGGGTATTTTCACTTGTTCCGCCACTTATAGTGGCGGAACAGTGGTATTTTCGTTTTTTTAAGTCGATTTAAAGAGTTCATTTGGCACGATCCGCCACTACTAGTGGCGGAACAGTGAAATATGCACTGTTCCGCCACTAATAGTGGCGGAACATAGTAATTCTTCAATTTTTACGCTAATTGCCCATTCATGAGCCATGTTAATCTTTAATGAAATATTTTAACATGTTCCGCCACTACTAGTGGCGAACAAAGCATTTTTAATACTAATTAACCACGTTTAGTGCGTCAAATGGACTGTTTTTTGCGTAACTGAAAATCTATCTGTTCCGCCACTACTAGTGGCGGAACATAGGTTGTTCCGCCACTAATAGTGGCGGAAATGGTATCTACCACATTATTTTCAAACCATGCAAGAATCGTCGCTTTATTTTTTTGGCAAATAGTGCTATAAAAAAAAAAAAGTCCTAAATATAATCTGTACTGGACTGGCCTGGGCTTTGAATTGGTGTGCGATGGGCTGGGCTTTGTGAGATAGTTTAGTTCCATTATTATTGCATTTATTTTCTCAGGATAAGAGAAGGAAGCTGACCTCAAAAATAATAAATAATAAATAATAATAATACAAACACACTTGTGTTTGTAAAGATAAACTGATATCAGTACGGATTTCTCTGGCACAAATGGCGTCTCTGCCGAATTTTGTATCTTCTTCTTCTTCGTTATCGCACCACGTGAGCTTTCTCTCTCTTATCTTGGTGATTCAGTTGGGATAAATCTGACATAAAAGATTTTTTTATTTTCTTTTATTTATTTTTTTCATTTAGTTGGTAATGCCAAAATGCTCCATCAGAGGCAGAGTTAATTCAGTGCCTCCTCCATTAGCCCTGAAAGCATCTTCAAATCAAGTATCAAATGAAGAAGAAAGTAAAACTTAAATTTCATAATTCACTGTATTATATAATTTTTTTTTGTATTAAATAATTTATTTATTTTCTTTTGCATTTTACGATTTTTTTTATTATCTTGGCTTTGTAGAAACGATGAATCGTAGATTATCGCTTGTTGCTATGGGAGCTCTGATTGGTGGATTATCTCATGTAAAATTTGCATCTGCTAAAGGTAATTACTTCATTTTTATTAAGATAATTTATGTGATGTTTTTGAAATTTTGAATACATACCATTATTTTCTATAGAAAAGAGGTTTTAGGAATTAATACAATTTTCTTAAGATTGCAGAAGTGCCAAAGAATTTTAATGAGTTTGTAGATAAGATTGATGGATATTCATACTACTATCCATCTGATTGGAGGGTAATTAATATTCTTTTCTTATCACAACAAATTTAAAGCAACAGAAATAAACTTGAAACTATATAAAATTCATATAGGATTTTGACTTTAGAGGGCATGACTCAGCATTCAAAGATCGTTTTGCGGCTTTGCAACACGTCAGAGTCGGTTTTATTCCCACAAGTAAAACTGATGTGCATGATTTAGGTCCAATGGAAGAGGTAATATTGTTTTTATTAATATTTTGTTTTCTTATCTAGAATTTTACATTTTATTAATATTTTTCGAACAATATTAATTCCTTCGCTTTTGTAGGTGATGTTTGATTTGGTGAAGAATAGATATGCTGCTCCAATTCAAGTACCCACCATTTATGAGATCAAAGAGGTAATAAAATCATAAATTGTTATAATTATATTCTCAAGTTTGAATATTTGTATAGTTAGGATGATTGTTATAATTAGAAAGATATAATTTTGTGTTCTAAAATTTGAAAAATGTGATCATTACAGAGAAGTGAAGATGGAAAGAATTACTGGACAGTTGAATATGAGCTTCGATCAGTGAACTTTGCAAGAACTGCTTTTGCCACAATTGCTATTGGAAATGGTAAATATTGCAAATTTTATATTATGTAACTCAATTGTTTGTGTTATATCATGAAATATTTAAAAATGTTTTTTTTGTTATTTTATCAGGTCGGTATTACACACTAGTAGTGGGTGCAAATGAAAGGAGGTGGACCCGAGTCAGGAACCAGCTCAAAGTTGTAGCTGACTCTCTCAAACTTATAGACATTTAAAGAGTTGTAATTAAGGATATTAATTTAATTCCTACAATATATAAAATTAAAATGATCTTGTTCAAATGTACATATATATACATTATTCATTTTTGAACAACCTTATTTACTGAGAAAGATGATTGGGTGGGTTATTTTCTTCTCTCTCAAGTCTCATCTCGAGCAACTAAAATAATGCTTTTCCCTGCGACACATAATGCTCATTTTTCAGCTTATTTTGTTGACCTTCCCATTTATATACAAATACGCTTAGCTCCTACTTTAATTCAAACTCCAAAATACAATCACAAACACAAAACAGATACCTTCCAAAAGAAATTACAACTAAAGAGAAGATAAAGAACGTAAAAACTTTTATACATCAAGCTAACCAATTCAGACGTACAGAAATTACAATTAACATACAAAGTGCTCCTTAAAAAGAATGTATAACAGAATACTCTAAAAATCCCAACCAACCCTCATAACTACTCAATTCTACTAAACCCTACTGCCTATACGCACATGTCATCACTCATCACAACAAACCAAAACACAAATAAATTCATAAAACTAGATCATCATATTAATCAATCAAACTTAACCAACCAACCAACCAATTCAATTCAACCTAATATAACAACCAACCAATATACAAACACCCCAAAACCCAAAAACCCTACATTAACCTATGCTGCCTTAACCCCTTACCAAAATGCGGTTGCATTAACCTAACATACAAACCCTTCTTCTGCACCAACACATCATGAGTCCCCTGTTCAACAATCTTGCCCCCGTTCAAAACAACTATATTATCCACATGTTTCATCATAGCAACTCTATGCGCGATAAGTATAGTCGTTTTATTCCCCATTACAAGAGTATCCAAAGCCTCTTGCACAACCCTACTTGACTCGCTCTCAATACTTGAGCTCGCCTCATCTAATAACAAAATCGGCGCATTTTTCAAAACGACCCTCGCAATTGCGATTCTTTGTTTTTGGCCCGGCGTTAAATCCACCCCTCTCATTCCCACATGTGTATCATATCCATGTGGTAAACTACTTATGAAATGGTGTGCATTAGCAATTCGTGCCGCTTCCTTTATTTCTGACTCTGAAGCATTATGCCTCGCGTAAATAATATTTTCCTTAATTGTGGTGGAAAAAATAACTGGCTCTTGAGGTACTAAACCCATGTGACTCCTTAACCACCTTAGATTAAACGAGTTTAAATCCCGACCGTCTAACAAAACCTGGCCTGAAACCGGATCGTAAAATCTTTCAATTAATGAAATAATTGTGCTTTTTCCCGAACCTGAAACTCCAACAACAGCTACAGTTGAGCCCCCACTAATTTTAAGATTAAAATTGCTCAAAACGGTCAAATTAGGTCTCGTAGGATATGAAAAATCAACGTTTCTCAACTCAATACTACCATAAACATTCGGCGGCTTCAACCCCGAATTATCATCCGGATCTATTTCAGGCTCTCTATCAATAATTTCAAAAACCGATACTAGAGATTTCCTCCTTTTCAAAATATACGGCGCGAGCCCAAAAGGCTCGACCAAAGCAAACGCCGCAAAGCTAAAAACTAAGTACTCTTTCAAAGCGGTTTGGACGGATAAGCGGCCTTGGTGGACGGAAATTGCGGAGTAGTAGAATAGGAGGGAATTGCAGGCGAAGAGGAGGAATTGCGAGAGGCCGAAGAAGAGGCCGATTAAGGAGCCGTGGAGGAGCGATTTTGTTAAAATTTTGGAGAGCTGTGTTTTGTAGAGGGACGTGACTTTGTTGCCCGCGCAGAAGGCGACCACCGTGTAGATGTTGCGCACGGAATCTTCGAGGACTAACGAGGCTTTCTTGTGCATTTCTTGGATTCCGCGCGAGAATCCGGCTAGCCAGAGCTTCTGTAGTAAAATAGAATGTTGTGATTTTTAGCATTATTTGTGTGGAGTACAAATTAAGCTTGATTCATTTTTTTTATGGACTATGCACACACCAAAAATATATGCTCAAATATTTTCATTTTATATGGTTTCATGTGTAGAAGTATGTATAAATTTGATACGTAATAATGAAATCAAAAATAGAAGTTTTTTTTCTTTGCCACTTAGGACGAGAAACATTATCTGGTAGCTTTCCGCAAAGACAAATAATACTAAAAAACAGAAAACATGTAAAAAAAAGACATCAGATGATGCTTTTTCTTTTTCTAAAGAAATTAGGAGTGAAAAAACCAAAAACCAAAAACCAAAAACATTCCACTTCAACAACCAAGCCATCAAGATCTCAAACCCGACCTGTGCGACGGCAGACACGAAAAGGACAGGCATAGTAGCCAACACAAGAAGAGCCACACCATACTCTACCTTTTTCAGGGTAAAATAAAAACTAAACTATTTCAGTATTTCTAAACTGACCTGCGCGATGGCGGAGACGAAGAGGACGGGCACGGTTCCCAAGGCAACGAGAGCGACACGCCACTCGAGGAGCATTCCGATGAGGAGGGCGACGGCGATGGCCGCGAAGTCCTGGATGAAGATGGAGAGCCGGTTGCTGAAGGCCGCGCGCACGAACGTCGCGTCGTTGGCCAAACGCATCGATAATGCGTCCGCGCTGTTCTCTTCCTCGTCAAACCACCCCACTTCGTTCCTCAACATCGCTGTAGGAAAAAATATGAGAAATAAATGAAAATGAGCAAGTGAGGAATGAGAAATAAAAAGAGTTGCAGTTTTTGCGAAATATAAGGACATTTTGGAGTAATGTTGAAATAAGAAATAAAATAAGAGTTACTGCAGGCTTAGAAAATGTTCAAATAATACTTCATTTCTCAACGCCGCTTCGAAATTAAAAATTAAGAAATAGTCGAACATGGGAATGAGGAATTAGGGACTCATGTTCTAGGTTTTTGGAAATAGGGGAAAGTTTATTTAGGGGGGTTATTTGAGTTTCCTTTAAAGAATTTCTGTAATATTTTAGTTGTTAATGAATGATGCATGTACAACAATTAAGACTACAGGATTACTTTAAAAAAAAAAAAAATGAAAGGTTTTATTTGTACATTCCAATGATATAGGGGTTTTCTCCATTCAGGTATAGGAGCTTTTTTTTTTGAAAAAAAAAATACAAGTAATAATAAAAAAATAAGAAGCAAAAATAATAGTTAATTAGGGCTAAGCTACTGAATTGAGGACAATACAAAGGTCCTATGTTTTTTAATTTCTTGAAAAATGAAAGGACTATATGCAATTATCAATAAAGTTCTCTTTTCTAATTTTTCAAAAACAAATAAATGAATTATTTTAGAATACCTGAGAACATCATTCTTCTGACGCGTTCGGTCATCTTCTCCCCCATAATTCCGAAATAAAAATGCTGCAAAAAGTTGGCCAAAACCGTAACTACCCCCATAAACGCAATAAACAAACACCACCTATTAACCTCATGTTTCATATCATTCGCTCCTCCAATCTTATAATAAGCCGCCACAATCAATCCAGTCATATAAGCAAGCAAAGGATTGAAAGCCCCAAAAATCGCCGCTCCTAAACTCCCCAAAACCGCATAAGGCCACTCAGCGAAACTTAATTCCGCGAGCCGCCAAAAAGACGGCGGTTTCTTCAAATTTTTCGAATTTTTCGAATTTGAATTCGAGGAGAAAAAGTGGTTTTGCGTGAAATTTTTCGAGTTTGAACGTTCGTTATCTGATGTTAAAAGGGGAGAAACAGGGGATTCAGGATCAGAAGAATTCGAGGTCTGACGAGTTATCGGCCGAATGTCTATTTTGGGTAAGTTTGGGAGTTTTACTTCTAAGCTGTCCTGCCTTTTTAGGGAAATTTGGTTGGGGTCTGACGAGGGTTGACTTTTGGGGGAGCCGTGTTGACTTTCGGTGAAGTTTGTTGAGTAGTTGGTCTGTTTTTGGAGGGACGGGGATTTCGACATTCTTGGAGAGGTGGTTGTTGAGTCGTCCGTTTGGAATTGGGTTATTTGATCTCTGTAGTTGTTCCTTATCGGCATCCTGCGAAAAAATAATAATTATTTGAGAATAATTAATGTGTTAATTAGATATTAAATCGCCATTTTTGGATATTTCATCAGTTTTTTTTTATTTAGTTTGATTTGATTTCATGCATACCCTTCCAAATACTCAAATCCACTCTTTATTAGAGATATAACGAATTTAAGTAGTATAGTTAAAAACCAACTCTCAATTAATACAAAACTATATACTTTCTAACTATACTACTAAAATTCATCATATCTACTCTACTAACATTCCTAAACTCAATCAACTTTACCTTCCAAAAATAGCAAAAACAATAAATTCACCCTTCCAAACTATCAAATTTCACCTTCCCAAAACCCCAAATCCTCCAAACTCCCCGTTCCCAAACTCCTCAAACCACACACCAAACCCTAACTAACTAATAAATTACCTTTTGGGCAACTTAGCCGCCTCCTCACACCTCAGCAACTCCGCGTACAGCCCATCCAAATTAACCAGTTCCTCGTGCGTCCCCATCTCGACCAGCTGGCCCTCCTCCATGACCGCAATGTAATCCGCGTTCTTGATCAGACTCAGCCTCCTCGCAATTATAATCGTCGACCTTCCCAACATGAGAACGTCCAGCGCTTTTTGTACTGTTTTCTCCGCCTCGAAATCGAGCCCGCCGGTCACTTCGTCGAGGAGGAGGATTGACGGATTTGAGAGGACCGCGCGCGCGATGGCGAGTTTGATTTTCTGCTCTTCCGAGAGTAATGAGCCGGCTCTACCCACCTGATGAATTAAATTATTTATTTTAGTCAGCCTCAAAATTTGCAAAAGAAAAACCGTACATTATCCCTAAATTGCAAAGAAGGCCCGGCACTATTGAAAATTGCAAAAAGGACCCTGTTGTATTAAGATTTGCAAAAAAAAAAGCTAGGAAAATTAAAATTGAGTCCCAAGTCCAACATCAGTTGACAATGTTAATTAGTTTATGCTAATTGAATATAGCCAATTGGGCCAGTTTTGCAATTTCCAATGATGCAGGCGCTTTTTTGCAATTTCCAATAATACCGGGTACATCCCTTAATAAAAATAATATGAGAATATTAAATGTTCAACTCACCAGAGTGTCAAAACCGATTTCAAGAGAAGTAATATTATATATTAAATATTTAACTTACGATGTTAATTACTTCATTCTAATTGAATAAAAGGGGATTTTACAATTTCCTATAATAATGAGGGGCTTTTTTAACGATATAACATGGGCCTTTTTGCAAACTCGCGTTAATTAAAACCTGAGTATTAAACATTAAATATTAAATATTTAACATACCTGAGTGTCGTAACCGTGTTCAAGAGAAGTAATAAAGGCATGAGCATGAGCGGTCTTAGCAGCCTCCTCAATTTGGTCGAAATTACAGGATCTGCCATAGGCGATATTTTCTTTGATGCTCAGACCGAGCAAAGCTGGTTCTTGTGTCACTAATCCTATTTGGCTCCTCAACCACTCAAGTTTTAGACTCTTTATGTTTTCTCCGTCCAGTAACACTTCACCTGTAAAAAGGAAAATTGAAAAAATGGAAAAATTAAATAGAATTAATTTAGGTTAAATTATCTTCTTTTATGGATAGAGTACGAGTATGTACTAATTTTACAGGATTTTCATGGTATACTTTGGATGAATCGTGATATTTGTAACTCAATTAAGCAACTTCAAAATTAATGAGAAAAAATAATATTTCTTATATTTTAGTACCTACAATAGGATCATGTATTGAATTGTTTTGGTAAGAATATTTCAACACATATCATCGTACATAGTACTACACTGATTTTTGCACCTAAATTAAGAAATTTCACAACAAGAATGAAAAAAAGGAACAAATTAAAGCACATTTTTAAAGCCTGCTTTTGGGAGAACAAGTCTAGTGTTAATTCTTGGCTTAGAATTATCAATAATTGGAATAATTTGGAATAAGATTATTTTCTTATTTTGTACGTAGTTGATATTCAGCTTGTTAGTTTTTTTGGTTTCTGAGTTGCACGTCCAATGCAAGCTCGTTGAGTTGTAAATAAACATTTCATTCTATTGAATACAAGGGATCTACTTGGATCCCCTATACTCCTTCAAAAAAAAAATCACATTTTTAAAACTTTATACACTCTTTAATACCTAGAGTAGGATCGTAAAACCGCTCCATGAGAGGAATAATACTACTTTTCCCGGACCCGTTCCTGCCCACCAAAGCCACCGTTTTTCTCGCTGGAACCGTCAGATAAAACCCGCTCAGGATCGGAATCTCAGGTCTCGACAAATAACTGAAATAAACATTTCGAAATTCTATGTTGCCCTGCACGGAATTCAAAGCGCGGCCTTCTTGATTGACGGTCGAGACGGACCGGCTTATCATTTCGAAGAGTCTATAAGCCGCGATTCGGCCCTGCTCGAATGAGTAGAAGTTTGTTGCCGCCTGATTCAATCCCCTTATAAAAATATAGAAAAAATATGTTAATGACTTGGGAAATTTTTTCAAAAAAGAAAACACCTATATTTTCTCAAATTTATAAGAAACCCACTAACTTTTGGATTATTAAACAAACACTAACTTCCCATTTTCTCAAATGAACACTTAAATTTAATTTTACTTTTCAAAAAGAACTCCTACGTAATATTTAAACAATATATAAATAATAATAAACAATATTTAAACACATTTTACAAATCATTATCTATCATTTAAAACAATTAAGAATCTTACATATTACTTCCCTACTATTTCACAATGTCTTACGGGGTTTCTTGAATACAAAAAGTTACCATTACAGTACGGGGTTTCAAAAATTCCCCTAACAACATTTACATCCTTCACAAACTCCATAACCAAAAACACACTCTAAAAAAAAACTCAAAAAACACTCACAACCCACTCAAAATCACAGAGAAAAGCGCGACAACGACCTGCCCTAATTGAACATATGGGCTAGTTTTTCACAATGCTAATTACTTTCTTCTAATTTAACATATGGGCCTTTTTGCAATTCACAATAATGCAGGGGCTATTTTGCAATTTAAGGATAATGCAATTATACAATTGACAAGGGTATATAGGTAAAAAAAGACAAAAACTCAAAAAGCACTCACAGCCCACTCAAAATCACAGAGAAAAGCGCGACAACGACCTGTCCGCCGTTCGCTTTCCCGTGCTGGATCAAGAACCGGCCCACGTAGAGCTGCAGCGCGCAGGAACAGATGGCCAGGCCGTACGTGAACCCCAGCCCGAGCCCCTGCACCAGACTGATGAGGATTCCGTATCGGAGAGTGGCTTGGAGAGACGTGGCATAGGAGTATTTGGCTAAGGTTTCGTTCGTGAATGCGTATAGCGTTCTGATGTAGGAAATCGCCTGAGAAAGATAATGTTTTGTGGTTTGAGTGGAATTGAATTTAGTAAGTAAGGGGATTGAATGCGAATGCATATGATGCTCTAATATGTATGTGATAATACCTACAATAATGTCGAAAACACAATATTTTATACTTTCAGTAATGACTGAATATTTTGCTAGGGTTTCGTTTGTGAATGAGTATAGTGTTATGATATACGATATTGCCTGTACAAAACATAAAAGTTGATAAATTATAGGGTTTTAATCAGCTTCAAAATTTTAACTAAAATTATGGAAATTTACAAAAAAAAAAGGAAAGGTGTATTATCCCTAAATTGCAAAAAAAAAAAAAAAGACCTTGCATTGTTCGAAATAGCAAAAAGCAACTGGCGAGGAAATTCAAAATTGAGTCACTATGTTAGTTTTTAACAATGTTAATTACTTTATTCTAATTGGATATGGGGGCATTTTTGCAATTTACAATAATGCAGGTTTTTTTTGGCAATTTAGGCTGTTGCGATTATGTAAAAGTTACGTAATATTTAATACTTTTAGTAAATACAGAAGTATAATAAATATGAATATAATTAGTAAGGGAGTCAAATGAAATAAATGTGAGACCTGTTCAGCAATGCTGGCAGCTTCAGCATAAGCATCTTGTATATTTTCAGCAAGTCTATGAAGAAATATATTTGAAATTCCGCCAGCAGCAACAATAAACGGTCCAGTCGCCAGGGTCAAAAGCGTAATTTGCCAGCAATTTATTAATCCAATAACCAAACCTCCCACAAATGTCGCCATGTTGTGAATGTAGTTCCCCACCTGTACAACAAAAGATATAAATGAGTATGAACTGGAGTCTCCAGTGGTAAATTGGACTGGAGAGGATTGTGATAAAGGCCTACTTTTTCGCTGAGAGCTGATTGGATGAGAAGAACGTCGCTTAAAACTTGACTGACAATATCTCCATTGTTTCCATACGTGTCGAAAAAGCTCATGTCTTGATTGAGCAATACTTGTACGTACTTCGACCTTATAACTGCCGTTTGTCTCTCTCCAGTCAGAATCCAGCACGAGACCTCTGTATAGATTTGAAATTCCAAAAAAGGTAAAGAGCTTGTGAAAATGAGAATTTGTAGTGGTATTTATTTTAAGATAGAAGGATATATTCTGACTGACCTATCCATCCTGCAATGAAAACGCCTCCAGCTATATAAACTATATAAAGGGCATGCTGAAAAAAGTTAAAATGGCACTGGATTAGTAAGCATTTCACTGATAAAAAAGGAAAAAAAATAAAGTACTGTATGGAAATGACTCGAATCAAATGGCAATCTTTTGAATGGTCTTCCAGACTTCATTGCACAGGAAAACAACTCCTCCAGATTTGAAATTTCAAACCATGGAACTAAAACCACTTCAAAATTCCAAGTAAAACTCAATTTCAAACTAACCTCCTTAAACTTGTGCAACAATTCATGATCCTTCCCATGCAAACCAGACTTTAGATGCTCAGAATCTAACAAATTAACCGCCTTCCCCAAGAAATGCAAGTAAATAACAAGCGCCACGCCGTGAGCCGCCGCAGCAACAGATCCAGCGACAATCAGCACCCAATCGAACCGATCTGCGCACTCGAACAGCCTCTTGAAGGGCGCCGCTATCGGCGGAGGCACGTTCTCGCCCTCGTCCATTTCATCCTCCTCGCCGGCAAGCCCGTCGGCCAGCGGCGGAGGCACGTCGCCTCCTACATCGGCGGCGTAGGGAGAAGGAGATTCCGGCGGCTCGGAGACTTCGGAGACTGGCGTTAGAGGCTGTACATGTGGAGGAGACCATCCGAAGAGGCCTCGGGAGACCATTGGAGTTTAGATCAGTTCAGCTTTTCCTCTCTCAATTCCCTCTCTCTCTCTCTTTCAAGTATGAGCCTCAGATTAGAGATTTAGCTTCTTCTGTTTCAGTAGATCAGCTTTGGTTCTCTCAATTCTTACCTCTCTCCGAAGCGAAAGCCTTAGATTAGAGAGTGGAGAGATTTAGCTTCTCTTCTTCTTCTTTCTGTCTAGCTTGGGCGAGTAACTCGAGCTCAGCTGTGATGTGTGTGTCGCCTTCGGCGGCGATTTGTTTTTGCTTTCTTTTTTAGGGGTCTACTGACTAAAAAAATACTTAGTGTCCACGTAAGCTTTTATAGAAATCTGCAATCAGTGACGTGGAGATTTATGGATGGATGGAACTAACTAAAAGGACAATTTGTAAAGGTATGTGAAGTTGAGCGTGAGGAAAGATACAGTTTGGAAGACAAAAGGTTGGTAGGGAAAAGGGAAAAAGGAGAGAGACAGAGATGAGACGGGTGTGGGTCAAAGCGGGCGGGAGAATTGGATGTGACTAGGAGTGGAGGAGTTCGGTTGTTACTGGGATTTGGTCGCCGGATTGGCTCCGGCGGAGGCGTGGTCGGGTGGTGGAAGGCGGAGAGAAATGGGGGGGAGCAGTGACTGTGAGGTGGTGAGTTGGGTTGGGTGTACTTTGGAGATGATGGTTGGTTTGAGTGGATTTGTTCTATTATGGAATGCTTAGACCGGTTCTCATTTAGGTTGGTAAGAAGAAGAATTTATTGGTTGAGAACTTATAGTTTGTATAGAAATTATAAATTTATTATATATGGAAAATAATGGTTATTGATGTTGATATGTTAATTTATCAAGTGTTTTAAAATGTAAACTAGCAGTTTTAAATTATTATTTAAACTGAAATTATTTTATGTGCATATTTTGTTTAAAAAAAAAGAAAGAAATTATTCCATGGTGCGTAGAAATCTCAATTTAAAGAAATCTATTTGTTAGCTATCGAATTTATATGAAGTAATGTGTATATTTTGAACTTATAAAAGTATGTTGCAGTCAAATTATTATTGTAAATAATATTTATCAAACTTTTATTAAACTTCTTATAGTAAGACTGATTAAGCATGTGAATCATTTCATAATCTAGTGGTTGAGTATCTTATTTGAGATATTAGATGTTGTGGATTCAAACTCCATATGCATCAATTTAGCAATTTTCTTTTCTTTTGTACAAATAATCACATTAACTGAGAAGCATCACATTAACTGAGAGGATGTCGATTTTAAACTTGGCAAAGTCGATTTATTTGAAAATATGCGGGAAAAGGTTGTCGTTTTGAAACTTGGCAAAGTCGATTTCTTTGAAAATATGTGGGAAACATGTGACTTATGAGTTCACATCGTAAAAATAAAAAAAATACCTACCGACTCTGTATGTAAATATATATAATCAAATACATATTACCAGAAAGAGAATTTTACCACACATGTTTGTTAGCTTTAACTTTATATATTGTAAAAGATTTTCAGTCTATTTTAGTTCAAACTTTAATGATGAAAGAATGTTAGGTATTATGGAAGGCAAAAAATTATTTAATTTTTTTTTTTTTTTTAGACTCGAACTCATGATCTATGATTTTGGTTGAGAAAGAAACTTACTAAATTACTAAATGAGTTAAACAAAACTTGTTTATATAAGTTTTAACATAATCTCCAAATTATACTAGCGGGTTAGGCAATATTCAAAATTATAAATTAGCTCCCCGGTTTTCAATCTATTTGCCTTACTTTTTTTTCATTGTGTATTATTTTCCTTTTTTGATTGGTTTGAATTTTTTTTTACAGTCATTTTCATTAGTTTCAGTTGACTCATTCATTATATCTGAAAAAATAATAAACTAAATTTCACATTTTCTTTCTATCATAAACATAATATTATATAAAAAACATCTATCAAATTTTCTTACTGATCACAAAAACAACATAATTAGCTTGTTACTATTCCAGTCCTTCAATGGCAAATGATAAACCATGTTCAAATAAAATATATAAATCATTAATCAGCCACCCCTAGCCATTATTGCTGGCGAGCCACCTCTTACTTTTTGGCCCCGAGCCCACACCGGATCTAAATACTCTTTCAGTTAACCGAACCTGATCTACCAAAAAAAAAAAAAAAACAGTAAAAAGCAACAAAAAAAAAATCGTAATGAAATTGAAGTAGGCTCCACCAGTCAGTATATCATTACAGGTAACACTTAATTTATCCATCCATAGGAAAAATATCTCATGCGGCCCGAAATGAGACCCACATAATTTTGAAACTTTTGAACAGCCGGTTTTAGTACACCGAACTTGAATTAACTTTCAGGCCTTCAAGCTGCCTTCTGTAAACTAAGTCTAGCGATTTGAATAACTTTTACACTATTAAAGCCCCGATTAGTGCAAAAAATCTCGTGGCAGGGCCCAATTGTCCGAACGCATGAGCTGTTGTGCTTCCTGCAATGCTAAACTGACCATAAATCAAGAGCATACAAACATACTTTCATATGTGGAAATATTGTAGGGAATGAGGTAGAGAAGTAGAGTGAGAGAGGAATATAGAAACAGTCACGCTGTCTGTGTTGACTAAAGACCAAGGTTGGCACGGCAAGGCAAAGCAACGGTCAGGTCAGGCCATGTTGGCTCCCATCCCTCAAGAACTAGTATTCGTACGATGTCTTAAAATATCTATTTTTTTTAAAAGTTAAAATAAGGGTGTTTGTAGGTGCTCATATAAATTTTTAAAAATTAGGATATATTTTTTTTTTATCTCCTCATGTGTAAGAATGTTTATTTGAAAAAAATGTTTTTTGGTTGAATATCAAATTCACAGTCGCTTGGTTGGTGATGTGATATTTTTACCGTTTTAGCTAGCAAATTTTGAATATAGTTTGATTTAATATTTCCACTTATGATTTATATAATTAACTCTTAGGATAGGACTTAGGCTTCTACTCACACTAATGTCATTTGGGCCTTTTTTTAGTTTTTCTTAATTTTTTTTGTTTAGTGCAAATGTGAGCCCATGATTTTCTCTTTTCTTTTCTTGTGCAATTTAGAAGCTTTTTTTTGCCTAATTAGATGATAAAGTTGTATGTAAATGTATATATTTTTTTTCCATTACGGGTCAAATATACAGGATAATTACAATTCGAGTTAGTGCAATCAAAACATTAGGACCCCTTGGTCAACATTATCATCGAAGAGTGACGACGGCTAAATCTAAATTTCAAAAGTATTTGTGGGTTTATTCAAAATATCTACGAGATCTTGAATTTACATTGCTTAGAATGATTGAAAATAAATTTGGCAATATTTTAGCTAATCTAAATAACTATTAGTGGTTGTCTTCCTCGAGCACTTTCTTTCACAAGAAAACTATTAATGTTGTCTTGAACTGTTTTTTCTTTCTATTAGCTTTTATTTTGTATAAATCATTGGGCAATAAGACAAGATTAGTCTAGAGAAACCTAGAGAAAATGGTAAATGTGCGTGCTCTAGTCGTTCACATGCCTTGGCTTTTGTAAACATGGATCCACTGTGATTACTTAATTTTTGAATATATATACGAAAAGAGAATTAAAATTTACATTATAAAAATCTTAAATATATTGAATTAGTTCATCTTTAATCATTTAGAACAGAAAACATAAAAATATATTTTTCTTTATCTAATTAGAATTATGTCTTTCACACAGACAAATCACAACATAGTTCTCAAACAATACACCATTTGACCACATAAGCAGCCACGCCACACACACCATCAACAAAACAGAGCCTCTGCAGGAAAATATCACAAGCCGCCGCTGGATTAGACGGGAACAGGCCGGGAAATCAAACGTGGCCGTCCACCATTGGACATCCACCGCCTGTCACGTGGAGGCATGAGGTGCGTGTCGAGTGGCAACACGTAACCCTGTTTATTGTATTTAAATATTGCTTAATGCCGCCCACCTCATCTCCTTTACTCCAATTATATCCTCCTGCCCACGTGTCACGGCTCTTTTAAAACTTGGTTCACTCGTTTATTTCACGCACCGCTTTAATCCATTCGTGCAGCAAGCAACTATGTATGTTATCATTTTAAGTAATAATAATATAAGTGGGGATAGTAAAAAAAATTTGGATGATAATTGAGTGTACATAACAAAATGAATAATTCAATTTGTCATAATTTATTTTCAATTAAGTTGTAGTCTAAGATATAAATATGTGAGTTTATAATTTAGACTTGATTTTATGATTTATTTTAATCTAATAATGATGTTTAAAGTCATATAATATTTAAATTATAGAAATAATGTTAATTGTATATTCTAATATTATTTTATATGAAGAGAAAGTAATTTTATACACAGCAATGGATCTTAATAGTGACTAGGGGAGAACTACCCCCAAAATTATGAATCCGTAATCTATATATATATATATATAACCGCCCCACTCTAAATTTTTGATGTATTTTTCACTAATGTTATTCCTAAGTTTTAGGTTAAAATCCCTGCTATTTATACATTTAAAAAAAATGGGTTGTGGTGCAAGCCCTGAATTGGTGAACCAAGTGTAGAATCTACAGTTTGACGCATTAGGTCTATATCATCCGTTTCTGATTTCCTCGATTCCACCCAATCCCTTTCATCATCATCACCTTCTATTTTCTCTCTGAAACAAAATCCATGGCGGTACTTCCCGACAACTCTCCTTCTTCCTTCATTCATATGGTATATAATGCAATTTATAATGCATGTAATCTAATCTGTTTTTTTCTCTTCTTTTTTCTGAATTGCAATCTGTTTTTTATTCTCTAGTTATGTTCCGTTAAGTATTGATCTTGAGCGTCAGTTCAGTTATTTACTATTTTCTTTCCAATATATAGGTTCAAAATATGATAGAGAGATGCCTTATGTTTGGAATGAACATGGAAGAATGCATGGAGGCTCTGTCAAAACATGCTAATATTAAACCAGTTATAACTTCTACAGGTACATTTTTCCTCTTTTTGACCCTTCTAGTGTTATAAAAGAGCTTAATAAGTTATATATGTTTGTTTGATTAGTGTGGAAGGAGTTGGAGAAGGAGAACAAGGAGTTCTTTGCGTCATATGGACAATGGAGAGATCAGGGAAAACAGGGATCACAATTCCCGATTAGTAGTATATTTTAGACTTGGGATTTCGTTTCTTGGATTTTATTAGGGTGTGTAGAATTTTAATTGAAAGGAAGAAATAAGAAGGGCGGATTCAAGATGTGATCTGCTTATGTACAGGGGTAGCTAGGTTTTCTTTTTACCTTTTTTGTTGTTTTTATGCTCATGCTTGAAATTTTTTATGCCAACCATTGAAGACTTCAAGTAGTGCAATTTGAATAAAATGATCCAAAGTCTGTTATAATATTCTATCTAATTTATTAAAAAAATAATATTAATTTTTTTTGTTTTGCAAAAACTTGTTAACTCAAAGTGGCACGACACTTAAAATTTGAGAGGTTTTTAGTTGAAATCTCAAACTTGAGTCAAGTGGCATGGCATTTTTTAACATTTTAAGTTCGAGATCTCAAATTTGAGTCAAGTGGAATGGCACTTTTGAACTGGTTTTAAGTTCTAGATCCCGAATTTGAAATTTTATCTAGCACTTCGTTTGCAAGTGTAACAATTTAAAAAAAAAAATCTGCAAATAAAATAAAATCCATCAAAATATGAAAGATACAAATTATGGGCCTCCATAACGACATGTCTATATATGGGCTTCCACATTTTCTTTCTATATTAAATATTTTGGATTTCATATAATTTTTGTAAGCTTTAGTAGGCAAATTACCTCACTAGATTCTTGAAGTTTTTTTTCTACAAATGTCTTGCGTAAAAAGATTGTGTGCAAAAGAAATGAAAGTAATATGGAACAACTAATAAGTTGTGCATGTAGAATGAATGATTTGAAGGTTGAAAATACATGACATAACCAAATGAAGTTGCTTTGATTTTTTAATTGAATTTAAAATCTATTAACTACCCAAATTGATCATACAAATTAAATTGTTGGTTTTGTCTGTTCATGCAATTCGTATGGAATGTGACTATTTTATAAAGCTTAGTTACACGTCCGATCTTTGGAAATTCCTTCGTTTTATTATTTCTTTCTTTCATTTCTCTTTTCCTTTAATTTATTTTCATTGTGTTCAACAAAGCAAAATAAAAAAAATAAAATATTGGAGTAAATCAAGTGGAGATGCAAGAGATCCTCAAAACTATTGCACATAATTATTTTCAATGCTACTTGCTCAGGCTATGGTTGTGCCTCTTGCGCATACCCCGTTTGTTCACGCAGGCTTAGTTCCCATTGTGCATAATGTCTAGGTTCCAGGTTTTACTCTGTGTCTTCTAATATCGGGTTTTGGTTTTTCTTCCTTTTCGTTCCTCTTCCTTTTCGTTCCCCAGTTGTGCATCCAGCTTGATGTTCCATCGACTGAGGATTCTGCTCTCGAGCTTCGACTAATTTATACATTAATTATAGGCTACACTATAAATGTTAAAATAAAATTATTTTATTTATATGTATAACATACAACATATATAAGTTGGATGGACGAAATACGTATTCTTTACCTCCCCAACGGCCATATTGACTTATAAGCTGTACTCAATCTTTGGCTTACAATATGCACAACTAACGCAAAGTTTGCTTCCAAAAGCTCTTGAGAAGAGCGGAAATTGGGCAGCGAGTTAATTGAGGATTTGAGTTCTCGGATTTTATCTAACCTGATAATCCTCTCGACATAACAAGGAAAAAAAGTTGTATTGTATTGTATTGCTCGGGAATTAAAATCCTGAATCTTAGCTAACCAGTGAATCAAATTCCTCTCATTCGAGATTTAACTATAAACAAACCCTCTCCTCTCTTGTCTTGCCTTCCATCACAGAAAAGAGCAAAAATGGAGTCACTGTGCCGCTCGTCTTTCCGCCCCAAAACTCCTCTCCTCTCCCTCCGTCCAACTCTCAAACCCTCTTTTATTTCCCTTCTTCCTAAAAGATCCTACCTTCTTAACGCCACCAATCCCTCTCACGAGCAAAACCCTTCAAAGCTTCTCTCTGTATTGAAACCTCTCTCTCTCACGCTCGCCACAGCCGCCGCCTCTCTCTCCATTCTTCTCTCCCGTTTTCCCTCTGTTTCCCTCGCCTCTGTTGTTTCACCCCCCTCTGAAACCCTAACTGAACCCAATTTTGATGAAATTGCGTCCCTTCGTGCTGAAATGGAGAGGAAGATCGAACAGGGCGATTTCGTGGCGGGGATTAAAATCTTAGAGGAGATTATTGTGCTGGATCCCCAGAACTCTGATCTTGTATTACTGAAAGGACATTTAGAAATCCATACAGGTGATGTAAGCTCGGCAAGGAAAAGCTTTGAGAGTATTTTGCAGAATGATCCGTTTTTGGTTGAAGCTTTTCATGGTTTAATCATGGCGGCTTCACAATCTGATTCATCCAGTGTTGACTTGGAAGAAATACTGAAGAGGGTTGAGAAAACGATTGAATTGTGCGTAAAGGAGAAGCAAGACAAAGAGAAAGTGAGAGATTTTAAACTTTTAATTGCGCAAATTAAGGTGGTAAAAGGAGAATATGAAGAATCTCTTGAAGTGTATGGTGAATTAGAGAGAGAAGAACCGACTGATTTTAGACCGTATCTTTGTAAAGGAATTGTTTATGCTATGCTAGGAAAAAATGACGAGGCGGAAAAGCATTTTGAAAAATATAAGAAATTGGTACCAGAAGGGCATCCGTACCAGAATACGCTTGATGAGAATTTGGTGGCAATGAAGATTTTCGGAGATATTAATGAGAAGAAGAAAGTTGGTTCTTTGAAGAATTAAATTCAATTTGATTTAATTGAAGAATTGTTTGTGTTTTTGGAGGAATTTTGAGTTTTCTTCTGTTTGAGGTGGGATAGTGTAGGTTTGTTTAGTTTTGTTGGTTAGGTTTTAGTTTTTTTATTTATAATTTGTTTTGTTGGTTAACTTAGTACTACATTTTATTTTTGTTCTGTTAAATTAATGAAATGGTTTTGAATTTGATTCGTACATGCATCATTCATGGTGTTTTGTGCCATTTTTAGTGTGTAATTTTCAATCTAATTACTTATGTATCAATTTTCTTGTATTTTATTTAAAAATTACATAAATAAAATC
The DNA here is from genome assembly GCA_024447665.1 of Juncus inflexus. Taxonomy (NCBI): domain Eukaryota; kingdom Viridiplantae; phylum Streptophyta; class Magnoliopsida; order Poales; family Juncaceae; genus Juncus; species Juncus inflexus. The sequence goes on from JAJHPC010000005.1 coordinate 715,736, forward strand.
GGTATATTGCATGCAAGATGCGACGGTATTTTGTATTGATATTTGTGATTTCAAACTTATTATGTGGGCTAAATGGGCCTCTAACTTATGGACCTGGTATTAGTTCTTAATCATTTTCTTATTTGTAAGCCCAACGAATAATTAAAAAATATAAGGAAATTTGCAAAAAAGCCCCTGCATTATGTCTTAATTAAAGACATGGTCCTAACGGTGTTAACTTCAAGTCATATAACGATAACTGGTCCCTTTTCTTAATGTAACTTTGGTTTGTGATTACACGTCCTGAATCTTTAATTGCTTCTTGGTACAGGTACAGTCATACCGAGTCAAAATACAAATATATCATTGACTTGGCTTGGCACCACCTTATTAATGTTGGACTCTTTCAAATTTCAAAAATTCAAATTTCAGAAATCAAATTAAAGATATATTATATTATTTTAAAACTTAGATTCCTTGAAAATCCAGTCCACGTTCCAATACTCGTGCCACCACGTTTGTAAGCTCAAAAGTAAAAATAAAAATTGTTAAGTCATTATAATAGAAAACTAGTAAACTCCAATGGAGATAAGCATTTCTGTGCAATGGATACATCCAGTAATATAAAAATGGATAAAGAAGAAACTAAAAAATCATTGCCCAGCCTCTCTCACCAAATCCCTTATCGAAATTGACCCGTCTTTTAATTGGTCAGGCTACTGATCACAATCAAGAAGATCTTATGTAATGTTTCTGTACATTCAAATATGAAACATTGCACTTATAAATCATCTTATCCTAGTTTTGTTGAACATAGCCTCCAAATTAGGAAATGTTATAAGAAAGGAAGGACATAGATTTATTATTATTTATTCTTGTATTTCCATATTTTATGTTTTGTTGTAAAAATAAATATTATGGTAAGTCTAGTCTTTAGGAACAATTTTTTTTGGCAACAAGTCAAATATTATACATAAAAAGTCGATAGACAATTGTAAATAAGTATCAATAAAATTACTTTTTTTAAGTTAGTGTTTACTCCTCTTTGCATTGTATTTTTTTCATTATTCCTTTTCTATTATCTGGTCCATCTACTACCTAGTTTTTTCGATAAATTCCGGTGCCACACACATCGCAACAAATCTACATTCATTTGGTTAGAGTAAAACCGAAGTGTTCTTTTGTGTCTGGTTACTCCTCTGAGCAATAATTAGCTAGAACAGGTCCACAATGAACCCATCCAATCGAAAGTAGCGACGTCATTTATATAAATTTTTTATATCACTGGCTTTACATGCTCTTCTAAATAGTCCACTGTAGACCAGTTCTATATTGTAAACTTATCTTTCTTCTTTCTTCCCATAACTGCTCATTTGATTATCCTTCCGAAAATATTTAAAATACAATATTCATTGTAATGAGCAATTAAGCATCACTTGAATTAATTCGGCTCCGACCAATCGGAGCAAATATTGCAGAAATTAATTTCTTCTCTCTTTCTTCTCCATTACCGCGTAGTTCGTAAATCGTACCTTCTTTACATTTGAAAAGTTTTAGAGCTTTTCTTCTCTCCTCTTTCTTTTCATCATTTGGATCCAGAAAGAGAGAGAGAGAGATGAGTAATATAAACTGGGAGCTGAAGAACTGTTGTGACCATGATCAGAGGGTTTTTGCTGCCACAATCGGTATTTTCACTGTAGTAATTCTCGTTGTGAGTGCCCTTTCTAACCTCTCTTTTTCAAAATTAGTCCACTTTCTAGATCTATTTTTCAAGCTTAATTCGTGTATCTTTGCGCTTTCAATCAAAATCTAAGACCTTCTTCAGGTTGACTTGAAAAAATTGTAGAAATTCCTGATGTTTTTGTGCTTTTTTCAATGTAGCTATGGCGGACAGGTTTACTAATGCCGTTCAAGCTAATCACTGTGTTTCTTCACGAAACGAGCCATGCTCTTGCTTGCAAGCTGACTTGTGGTGATGTAAGCAAATCCCCAATTCCTTTTAATATCCCAATTTCAGTTTAATTTTACATCGTCTTTGTTATTCTCAAATTCATCTGTTAATTGGGATGAATGTATCAAAGGAGAAAGCTTAATTAATCTATATACTTATTTGTTGTTAATTGTATAATTTTGGCAATTTTGTAAAAATCAATTAATTAATTTCAGGTTGAAGGAATGCAAGTTCATGCTAATGAAGGAGGTGCTACACAAACTCGCGGCGGAATTTATTGGATTATTCTTCCTGCTGGCTGTACTTAATTTAATCTCTAATTTCCTTTATATTTTTATTAATAATTTGTGTGTTGTATAAATAAATTGTTAATTTTTTAATTATTCATTTTGAAATTCAGATTTGGGATCTTCATTTTGGGGAATGGTTTTGATTCTCGCATCGACAAATCTTCTCACGACAAGAATTGCAGCTGGTTGCTTTTTACTTGCGCTTCTTATTGTTCTATTCGTTGCCCAAAATGTAAATGATAATAATTTATTTATTTCAATGTTTAATTTATATAACATTATTTATCAGTAGTATATCATTAAAATGATTTTTTTTCTTTTAATTTTGCAGTGGACACTCCGTGGACTTTGTATAGGTATTTAAAATTTGAGATCCATTAATTAACTTATTTAAATTAAAACAATTGGTTATAAATTAATGGTTAATGTTATTTGTAGGGTTTATTATATTTATTGGGGTTATTTGGGTTTGTCAAGAAATGACGAAATTCAAAATTCTTCGATACGTCATTATGTTCATAGGTACAAATCACCAATTTATAGATTTCATTATCATTTTATTTTTATTTTTAAATTAGTCAATAAATAAATAACTTCTTATTGCTTGTTTGAACATACAGGAGTTATGAACAGCTTGTTTTCTGTTTATGGTAAGACCAACTTTCTCAATTATATAACTAGAAAATAAAATTAGCATGAAAAAGGAAACATTCATGAATATTTTAGAATTAATTTATTTTAATTTTAATTAAATGATAGATATATATGATGATACAATATCGAGAAGAGTAAATTCAAGCGATGCTGAAAAATTCGCTGAAATTTGCCCTTGTCCTTGTAATGGTGTGGGTTGGGGCGTAATATGGTATAGTAATTAATTAAATTTTATATCATTATTAATTTATATTAATATATATATATTTATATTTATATTTTTTTGGTTTGTTTATTTTTGTAGGGGTTTCATATCATTAATATTTCTGTGTGCTTCTGTTTATCTTGGGTTGGTAATTTTGTCATAATTAAGGGTTGAGAGATTTATATAGATTCTGATTGGATAGTTCAATAATGTGCATGATTTTTTTTAGTGGGATTGATTTATTTGTTGTAAGTGTTGTACCAATTTGAGGTCAAAATTCTTTGTAATTCATAGTGTTTATTTAGGTAATATTTAAATGATTGTTTTTACTTGTTATTTCTTATATGAAGCAAGTTAGGCATAATATATAACTCGTTATGTTTTTCCTGATTTTGATTCCTTTCGTTATGTAATCACATTCATTTTTGTTTGTTTATAAATTGTATACACCTAGGGCTGTAAATGAGTCGAATTTGAGCGAGCTGAGTCCAGCTCGAATTCTACTCGAAATAGCTTAAAGGGTTTCGAGCTGAAAAATCTTGCTCGAACTCGGCTCAATATTGGCTCGAGCCAGCTCCGCTCGACTTGATATCAGCTCGAAATTAACTTTTTTTTATCATACTTGTCAGTCTCAATTCGAAAACTAAACTCGATTATCAGCTCGACTTGGCTTGAAATCATATCTAAACAACAATATTAATCATTCAATCCCCAAAAATTTAATCTACGACCAATATAAAATCATATTATACTTCAAAATCTAGATTTTAAGGACATGACCACCTATTTCGTAAAAGGCATACTAAATATTGGCCAGTTTGAAATAATTTTGAGTTGATATCGAACGACCTGGGCCCAACTCGAACTCGACTCAATTTCGAGCTGGCTCGGCTCAATTCGAAATTAATTCGAGCTAAAATCGAACACGAGTGAGTTACGAGCCAACTTGTAGCTCTATATACACCGATGCACATAAATTTCACCACATAGGCCTATATGATCATTTTATTCATTTTAATCTAAAGTCTAAACTAGACTTTATTGAAAGTAATCTAAACCAGAATTTGCTTAAACGCCAAGTTTGTAACTGCACACAAGAGGATTTATTGGATAGATTTGGGCCTTTTTTTTTGTGCCGCATTAATTGGGTCAAGATGTGAAACTTTTTTATTTCCAAAGCTCTACTTTGTACAAATTACTGGGTTCGATAAAAAATAGTTTTTCTCAATTATCATTAAGAGCAATCAGGATTGAGCTATGACAACGGCTAGTCTTACCATATTAAGTAGGCTATATATGGTGATTAAAATGTGATTGAAATCCAAAATAAAAAAATAATATGATTGCATCATTCATACATCTATCCGTCAATCAATCATGTCACATGCATATTGAAATGTAGAATTACAATGCATGCATGGTAATAATAAATAGCAATGGCATTATATCATTATATGAGATCAATCAATGGCAGAAATTCTTGCACATCACAACAAAATAATGTGATGAGTTGACAAAAAACAATTTGTAAAAAAAATCGAAAGGCCTTGATTTCCGCTTTCAATCTTGACCAAACTTCTTGTCCTTTCATTGACTCTCAAGTCTTTGATTCATGGAATAATTGTAAAATATTTCATTCAGATTTGTGATTTGATGTGTGATAAATGTAATTTGCATGATTCAATTTGGGAAGAAGCTACAAGCCTATATAGAGTTGGGAGAAGTAATTAATTATGACTGTTCTGATTGAAAATGATAATTATTCACAGGATTGTGTGTAGTGTGATGAAAAGAAAGACAAGGGGGGCCAAAGATAAAGACAAAAGCTACGTGGATGTTTCTTGGTCGTTGGATTACACACGCAAGTAAAAGAAAAAGATAAGAGATTAAAGCTCCTTTCTGATTCTTTTGCAATTTATTTTATAGTTTTTGGAGACACATTTGCGGGATTTCAGGGACTTTTCTCCAAATTTTTTTTTTCTCATTCCAGATTAGTAACTTTTTATATTGTGATTTCTCTACATTAGTCTATGTAACGAGTTGTAAGTTTATTGTACACTACGTACTGGTGTGGTTCGAGCAAAAAGTAAAGAAATCTAGGATATAAAAAGTAAATAAATTTTCTTGACAAAAAAAATGAAAACATAAATATAGGTTAGAAAAGTGTAGAAGTCTTCTAAGATAAAAAAAACTTAAAGTACATAAATTTTCTTGCGCAATTTTATTCGAGTTGAATTGAATGCATATTATACCATAAATAGTAAATATTTTTCATAATTAAGATCAAGATTATATAGTAACATGTCTTTATAGGAATGAAGTCTGAGTTATGACTAACTCAAGATTTTGATAGAATATTTTAGTATATATCAATAGTATTTTAGTGAATAAAATTTGGAAAAACATGTATTTGTCATCTCCGAAAAGAAGTTTGTACAATATTAATCGATAGATAGAAATTTTTTTGGTCCCCAAGAATTTCAGTCAAGCTTCCTCACTAGCTAATACTATGACTCGCTACACAAAATATTGTCTATAATTTTTTAAAATGATGAGAGGGATTTATGTTGATTTTCCTTTTTCTTTGAATAATTTGAGACGTTATTTTCCTTTTGTTTGCTTGTTTATTGTCCTGGAAACACACCTTTCCAAGTGGCAGTGTAATTCTTGGGCTGGGTTATATAATTAATTCATATTTTTTATGTATATATATTGCTGCAAACTTTATTATTTTGTATAATGGATCTCGTTATTAAGGTGGTATTTAGTAATCATGTGAATCCTTTTTCTTCACCTTTATGAAGTTCACCATCTAAAAAGAAAGTGAATGAGTGCTTAATGATTCAATATTTTTTGAAGAACGGTATATTTTTAAACATGAACAAAAAAATATAATCATTAAGACTTTAAAATCATTATCGTTCATTATAGAGCACTTTATACAGGTCTGGAAAAACGAAGTTGCCATTTAACACTCATATATTAATAAAAAAACTCATAAATAGAAATTTTAGGCTACAAAACTACATATCTTGCTCCGAAAAATAAATAAAATATAAAATTATATCATTATCGTTCTTTAAAATATTTTCAATGAAGCTTTCTCTTTAACCTATAGACTAATGGCATGTGTGCAACTCTAAACTCACAACAGCCAAGTCTTTACCAAACTACAAGAATATAATACATTTTTCAAAGTTTTAGTTCACCTTACATAAATTGTTTTCCAACTTTTTAGTTCTTCCATAAAACACAATTCATGAATAATCATTAATCACAAGTCAATTATTTTGCAGGTCGGTATTGCAACGTCTAGTTCATCATATATTTTTGTTAGGACCACATACTGTAATAGGCATTGAAATTTGATTTTTTTAATATTACTTTTTTGACATTGGTAATGGAAATTGACTATGGAGAAAGAGAGAATGGAGACTGGATAAATAATACAAACAAGTTGATATAGAGAGAGAACCTAATAAGATGATGTTACAATAGACAATATTTTAGCAATTTTTGTTTTATCTTACATACATGAGAAAGTTAAACAGTCGTATTATTAATATTGTCTACTAGTAACAATATTTAAATTAAACATATCGAAGTTACTTTGGTGTGGTAATTAAACACTTTGCCTAACAAAGTTTTACCAATCCTTGATTGATACATCTTAATTTGGACAGACACAAAAAGACATTTTTTCCTTTTTAATTTTAATGACAAGGATTTATAATATACTCTGAGAAAGATATGTTTCTCTAATTTTGTTGAATAAATTAAGGTCTTGAGAGAGATTCACCTAACAATTAGTTACCCCATACGTGTAAAGTAAAGTCGCACTACGTGAAGATAAGATAAATTAAAACAAAACGACTACATTTTTTATTATTCTACGTACCAAGTTATCTTTCAATTAATTAAGTTATTATTTTGACATTTATAACAAATAATAATCTTCAAAAATTGAACCATAGAGAGCCAAAATGTGTATGGCAGAATTCAACCACCAAAACGACCACTAGCCCCCTTTAATCAATCAAAGCACATCCAAAATTAAACACGTTTATTTACATTTTTGTATTAAATCAAAACTCCTCTCCATTTATAAAAAATCAGAATACCATATAAAATTTCCTTCTATTGGACAAGTCTGTTAAGCCTAAATCCACAACCTTCATGTATTTTAATGTACATTTTAAATCGTATATTTCGTATATGTTATATTCATCTTACAAAAAATACATTACATATCTTTATTGATTTTGGGGTGTATTCTTATTCAGGAAATCTGAAACGCGACAGGCTTGAGCACATTCAAAACGAGACGAAATATCATTTTTTTTTTTTTCAATTTTCAATATATTTTTTTTTATATACTATTTTTGCTCTTTTATGTATATAATGTTTATTGCCTCTAAATACGCTTTAAAAAAACTGAATTTATATATTATTTGTTTAATTTTATATATTATATTATATATATACATATTCTTATTCTAGTATTTCTATTTATCTCATCAATGGACATCTCTAATAATCCTAAAATGGAGACAACCAAAACACCAAATTGCATGGCCAAACCGAAATGAAACGTAGGCCCCCACAAAACCACACGATGCCACTTGTACTGTACTCCTTCCTCCTCTCCAATCCCGTGCCATCTTGTCTCTTTCCCTTCCACTTGCTTCCCCTCTCAAAATTACCATCCTGCCCCCGCCGCACTTCAACACTTGTTAATTGCTAATCACTTGCTTTTTCCCATGCCGAAATTACCATCCTACCCCCGCCCTTCAACACTTATTAATTGCTAATCACTTGTGTTGGTTGGGCAAGTTAGTTATAATTGCTAATCACTTGTGTTCGTTCCGTAAGTTAGTTATATAAAAAATTTGATTTAAATATATAGAAAATAGTTTATGACTATAATATTATTGTTCCATAATTTGAATTTATACGAATCATATTAAATTGAAAATTTACTCAAAATGTAGGAAGATAAAAATAAAATAAATTAATTAAAAAAAAGTAGCAACGGAATAAAATAAACATTTAATAAAAGTACAATAGTAGATGATAAATTGAAGCACAGCTCAAATAAGTATTTATTTAAATAATTCTTATACGTTCTTCAATTATTGTTATGACGTTTCGTATATTCCCAAAACATTTTTAAAAGTCGTTTGAAGCAAAAAAAAAAAGAGAGAGCAAGCAACATATTATGGCAAGAGAAATGAATAACGAGAAATATAGTTGATACATATCTTGTTAAAGAGAGAAAAAAAAAATTATTTGCGTATAGTTGTTCAATGAATTATTTCACTAGAGAACCATCGGAAAAATGACGCAGAAACTAGCACAGAGACGGTTATGACAATTTGTACTCACGCATAGAAGATAGAATAAAGATGGAGTAGTTTTTTTAAAAAAAAGAATTAGGGAGTAGTTATGCCATATAGGACATAGTTGAAATAGATAAAAAAAAAATTTTTGTCTTAAATTTGAGCTGAAATAGTCAATTTCATCTGAATAAAAAAATAAAAATTCTACTATTATATAATTCCAATTCAATTTATTCTTATATTATTGGGCTGGAATAACTCAGAATAAAATATGTTCTAGTGTTGCCAGATGGCAGTTGTTTCTTCCCCTGCCAAAATTACCATCCTACCCCTGGCCTTCAATAGTTGCCACTCACACGTAACACGCCCGTACGTCCCGCCCGCTTCACGTGTCCCCATCCCCTACCTTATTTTTCCCCTTTCTTTACCACCCATTCAATTTTCTCCCTACACCGCTCTCACATCATATCCCCAAATTAACGTTACAGTAATGTGACAGATCTCCCCTCGGTGTAGTACACCAGGTTCAGGTATTATTTCCTCGTATACCATCCCTCAGTCTCTATCCTTCCAGATATGGAAATTAATGAATAGACACAATTCACAAGATCAAGGATAGTTTTACTCACTGACAAGTGAGTTGATAAGGTAGATTTATGTGGAATGGGTTTAGGGAGTGAGAGCAGTCACAACTAGTCATGATTCCCGCCCTTCGCTCCACGGTCCGAAAGAAGACCTCAGTCACTTTAAATGATTGCTTACGACCGGTTTACGTACACCGGCTGGGATCACGTGGGTCCCTTGACTAGTTTACTGTGAAACAGGTTTATGTAATAATTACCTTTACTGCGGCGATAAACTGCTGAATGGCTTTGGTGTTTGTACACCGTAGTGGTAGGGAGTGATTGATTGATTAAAGGTTGTAGAAGACCGGGTTTAGGAGGGGAGGAGGAAAGGGCAATGGGGTTTCAAATTTCAAACATTAAATTAAAGTTCAGAAGAGGCCAAAGAACAGTGCGGTGAATAGAGAACCAAAATAGAAACGAGAGTTTCCAGAGAGAGAGAGAAAAAAAGAGTTATTGATTCATCACTCTATCTCCCTTCCCTCTCATTCCTTTTTAGCAACGCCTTCATTTATTATCACTTCCTCTTTATCCCTTCTTCCCTTCACTTCTCTCTCTCTCTCTCTCTGGAAATCAACCTGAGGGAGATCTTTTCAAGGGGTCCGTTCGATCTCTTGAGCTTTGCGAATTGATCGCGCGAGCTTGGGTTTTTTTAGTTGGTTTTGGAATATCTGATGGATCTGTTGATTTGGTGAGGAAATTCGTGTTGGTGACGGAGATTTGCTCGCATGATGAGAGAAATGCAACTCAGTAGCGGCAGCAGATCTCGTAGCAGAGAAAGAGGTATATTATTAGTTTTAATTTTTGCTTTAATTTTGTTTTAATTTTTTTTGTATATCTGTGGAGAAATAATCTGCATTTGATCAAAATTTGAAATATCCTTTTGTTTTTATCGAGGTCTTGTTTAAATTACGGAGTATCTTTTTTTATTATTTTTTTAAAATTTGAAATTCAAAGAGGATTTTTGCTGTTGTGAAAATAAGCTGATGTGTTTCGATTCTATTAGATTGTGATTGAGATTTAACAAACTGTCTTTAGTTTCGTTTAACCGAGGCTAATAAACGAATATTTTAATTAGATAGGTCTTTTCCCCTACAGGATTCTCTGAGAAATGAGAAGATTGTTTTGTCAGTAACATTAATTGCTCTGAACTCTATGGCCTATAGCCTTTGATTCCTGTCTCCTGTGTTTTCTTGTCTTGCCTTTTTTTTTTCCTTTCATCTTTTACTTTTTCAAATTATATTTTGAATCTCCTCCTTAGAGAAACATTTTCTTTGTTTATATGTCAGCACTATTATAAATTCTTGATAATTAAAGGCTATTTTTCTTCATTAACTCTCATTATGTTCAAAATATATTGTAGATTTTAATTGTGTTAGCTTTTTTCCTTTTTTATTTCAGGATCTACTCACATCAAGAAGCAAATGCCGTTGTCATTCGATTTACCTTCAGATTATTACTCGGTATACTATATTAATCTCCTTACTTTCATTTTCTCAAATTTATTGATTAAATCTTAATTAACACAAAATATTTTCATTTATTTACATTCTCTAAGTTAATTTTCCAGATGAGTCCAGAACTTTCAAGAAATTCATCCAAGCGCTCAAACAGCGGCAAACCAATTAAATCTCTAATCGAAGAAGAATTAAGTTTACCAACCGTTACTAACAAAGAGAAGAAGAAAACCAGACAGCCCTCGCCAGGTGTCGTCGCGCGATTGATGGGACTCGATTCCCTGCCCTCTCTTCCCCCCTCAAACCCTAACCCTAATTCTCACGCCAGCTCGTCTCATGAAAAGTTTATTTTCACCGAAGACGAGTTACCAGAATTCAAGGACGTGTTTGAAATAACCGAGGCAAGAAAACTTAAAAAGAAACTCCACCACAAGAGCCCGGTCCATGGTAGACCAGGTCCAAAAAGTCTGGTCCACGGTGGACCGGGTTCGCCAGATATGGAATTCGTGCGGACCAAGTTTACGGAAGCGAAACGGCTTTCAACCGATGGATCTTTGAGAAACTCGAGGGAATTTAATGATGCGATTGAAGCGCTAGAGTCCAAAAAGAATATTTTGCTTGAGTTTTTAAACAAACCGAATTCATTGTTTGCGAAACATTTGAGGGATTTAACCTTTTCGCCCCCGGCCTCGCCGCCACGTGGCGCCAGCCAGATCACCATTCTGAAACCGTCCAAACGAGGGGCAAATTCGGAATTTCCGAAATTGGAGAAAAGAGAAATAGAAAGAGATAGAGAGAGGGATTCGCATTATAATAGGAAATATGTGGGTAATAATAATGATATTTCTAATTCGAAACGCCGATCGTTTGAGGATGATTTTGTTTCCTTGACTTTTGAAAAGCCGATAAAGTCCAGTAAAAGCAAGGGAACGAGAGGAGAGAGAAACAAAGCAAGTAATATTGTGGTGTTAAAACCGAGTTTGGATAAGGCTAGAAATACAGTTGGAGTAGGGGTATTTCCGGTATTTTACCCTGAAAATAATGAAAGCCAAGTGGGGCCCACAAGAGAGAAATCCTCAAGAGAAATCGCGAGAAAAATAAGCAAGCAAATGAGACGCAGTATTAATGCAAATAGTACTTCAAATATTAAACCCGCTCCGTCATTCGAGCCAAACCCGTTATTTGATTCTAACTATGATAATAATAGTATTAATAGTAATAATGATAGTTCGTTATATGATGAGTGGAATTATTATACAGTTGAAAATTCAGTTAATAAAGAGGCGAGAAAAAGACTCTCTGACAGGTGGCGAAATACTCGTAACTCTGACGAGCTGGGCCCGCTTGTCAATGGATCAAATAATACATTGGGCGAAATTATTTCCAAGGAAAAATCGCATAACAACAGTAATAATGTTAATAATAGTAGGAATTTAACTAGGTCTAAATCTCTGCCGCCAAAATTAGGGCATCACAAATCGAGTTATAGTAAAAGGCGGGGATCTAGGGTTAGTGAGTTTGGTCTGATTAAGGACGTGCTTGATTTTGGGCCCAAGGGCGTAAATTTAATTTCACAAGAGAGGAGTGAGAAAGTGGATGAGGCTGAAACGGAGAGAGAAATTCACGTGAATTCAGAAGAGTTGAGGAAAACTGAAGATGTGGGGTCCACTCATGTTGAGTTGAACTGTGAGAGTGAAAATGTTATTCCTTTTGAAGAAAAGGCGATCGAGCAACGTGATGATGTGGCGGTACCGGAAACTGATGATGTGGCGGTACCGGTACTGAAACGTGATGATGTGGCCGATAGACAGGTACAATTAATTAATTAGTAATTACTACTAGTTTAAGGTTTTGATTTGATTTCTTATAGATTTCATTTTTTTTAATTTGGGGATTTTTTAAAGGCGGAGGTAATGGAGAGTGCAGTTGGTGAGAGAGAGCAGCCGAGTCCCAATTCAGTAATGGAGCCTCCATTTGAAGAAGTAGAACAAGAAGAAGAATTAGAAGAAGAAGAAGCTTCTACTTCTGAGTGCTTTGAGAAAATCAGTGCAGATCTCCAAGGCAAATTTATTATTAGTCCTTTTTTAATTGAATAATAGTTTTTCGTTATTTGATGGATTGATGTTTGTATTAATTATGATTTGAATTTGGTAATTTTAGAACTGAGGATGCAACTCAAACTGCTTAAAATGGGGTCCACAACTGAAACACTAAATAATGAAGAAGAGCGAAACGATGTTTCTCTGTTGAGCGATGAAGAATCAGGAGAGAGAGTCAACGGTCAACACTTCAGAGACGAGGAGGAGAGAGATTTCTCTTACTTGCTCGACATGCTGCTCGATTTAGGGTTTCAAATTTCGAACAGAGATGATCTTATCCAGTACTGCAGCTCACTGGACTCTCCAGTTGGGCCTGATGTGTTTGCCAAACTGGAGATGAAATATGGCGAGCTGGTTTTATGGTCAAGATCCGAAAGGAAAATGTTGTTTGATTTGATAAATTCGGTTTTGAGCGAAATTGTTGGAAATTGTTGGGCTGATTTGAAGAAGGGGATTTTTTGGGGTTATAAAGAGGAAGAATTTGTGGAGAGTGTGTGGGGAAAGGTGGTGAATAAAAGGAGGGAAATTGAATTTGTAAATGATGAGATTTATCTCGAGCCGAATTGGAGTAAAGAGGGGTTGGTAAAAAGTGGGGTTGATTTAGTGGGAAGGGAAATTGAGAGTGTTTTGTGTGAAGATCTTTTGGATGAGATGGTTTGTGAATTAGTCTGTTTTTAGAGAGAGAGAGGGGAGAAAGAGAGAGAGTAGGGTTTTGAGAGTTTAGTGGAGATGAATTTACTCTTTTATGGTTTATTGTAGTCGGGATGCTTAAAGAGGTAAAACTGGGGTGGAACCGTAGATGTAATTGAATAACACTATAGTTGGAAGTATAATTGAACTTGATAACTAGTATTATATATCACCCTTTTGAATAACTATAGTTGGATGTACATGTGCTTAATGATTTGTAGTATAGTTTTAAGGACTAGAACTAAGGTATTGGTGTAACAGTTCCACAATGGAACAAGGTTCAGGTTTGAACTAACACACAATAATATACCTTAAACCAACTCCACCAATTCATTCATTCATTAATTCATTCAAAACCTATATAAATCCATCTATCCTTCCATAATTCCATCAAACCGAGAAACAACTCAAATCAAACTCAATCCTTGAACAACCATCATGGCTACCACACTCAAAACAATCATCTCACTTATGCTCCTCTTAACCCTTGTTCAATTCTCAAGCCAAACTCGAATCCTCGATGAACAACCAGCTTTGCCTGCTCAGCCTTCTGACCCATCATTACCCAACCCGTCCGACCCACCAACAGACATACCTGACCAACCCGCCACACCGACATCCACAGATACTCCTCCCACAGCAGATGCTCCAGCTATTCCAGCTTCCCCTGCAATTCCAATTGCAGCCGCTCCGGCTATTCCAGACTCTCCTGCAATTCCAGTTGCAGCTGCTCCGGCTATTCCAGATTCCCCTGCAATTCCAATAGCACCTGCTCCGGCTATTCCAACATCCCCTGCAATTCCACTGGCAGCCAACACTGCTGGTTCCACTGATAATGGGGCCCACCCAATAACATTCTTCATGCACGACATAGTAGGCGGGACAAAACCGTCAGTCCGAATCGTAACAGGCGTCGTCGCCAGCTCCTCGGCCAACGGTAACCTCCCCTTCGCCAGGCCGAACAACGACATTTTCCCAATCCAAGGCGCCTTACCGCTACCACAAAACGCCAACAACTTGTTAAACAGCAACAACATGCCTTACGTGGCCGGCCTGAGCGGCACCTCATCGACCATCGTGCAAAACAACGTAAACCCACAAAACGCCAACGCGCCGACCAGTAACAACATACCGTTTGTAAAAGCTGGCGATTTACCGTCAGGTGTAACTTTAGAGAACCTTTTATTCGGAACCACAACAGTAATAGACGATGAGCTAACAGAAGGGCATGAGATTGGATCAGCTGTGATTGGTCAAGCACAAGGGTTTTATGTCGCCAGCTCGCAAGACGGGACGAGCAAGACGGTTTTGTTGACCGCGTGTTTTGAAGGGGGAGAAGATAGTTTGACTTTTTTTGGGGTGCACAGGATGGTTGCACCTGAGTCGCATATTGCTGTGATTGGAGGCACAGGGAAGTACGAGCAGGCGAAAGGATTTGCAGTCGTGCAGAATGTTCAGTCTGGCGACCAGGGTACCACTGACGGTGTTGAGACTCTTCTTGAATTTTCCGTTCATCTTTCTTGATTTGGGTTTGTTTTGTTTTAATGTTTGGTGTCGTGATGTGTTATATGTGTATTATCTAAGTTTGAAGTTTAGTTGATGTATCAATGTACTCTTTCAATGTTGAAAATATGTATTTTCGCTTTCATAATGCAAATATTTGAATTGCTAAATTGGAGATATTATATATATATATATATATATATATATATATATATATATATATATATATACGTATATATATATGTATGTATATATGTATATATACATATATAGATATATATATATATATACATATATACATACATATATATATATATATATATATATATATATATATATATATATATATATATAACAATATGGAATATTGACAAAACAAAGAAATTTATATGTTAAAACAACTTCATTAATTAAATTAATATGAATCGCATATAAAAAAATTATAAAAAAAACGCAAGAAAATAAACAATGTTGAGGAATGCAAGAAATTAAGATTACAACTTTCAGTAACTTCACAATGTAAAGCAAAAAATGCAAGAAATTAATAAAGAGAATTTTCTTTTCTGGAACTTAAACAAGCATAAATTACAAATTGCAAGCGTTAATATAACAACGAAACAAAAATCAATCAAAACAGATCGGTCTTATTCTCAAATGGACCAATACAAACTACCGAACAAAACAAAACAGTATAAAAAATAACCGACACAATATCACCAACTACATTACGCACCGGCACCAAATACCTCGTATCTATCACAAAACCGCTATGTGTACACATAATAAAATCATAAAAATAATAATAATTTTCCTTCTTACTTTTCGTCCAAAATGCGTTTTTGGAAATCGGACACCATGTTTGGCAATCCCTCTCTCAAAGAAACTTTGGGTTCCCAATTTAATAATGTTTTGGCCTTCGTTATGTCGGGTTTTCTCATGTGAGGATCGTCAGCTGTGTTCGCTTTGAATTCTATCGACGCGCTTGGATCGATCGTTTCTTTTACGACCTAAATTGTAAAAAAAGAACCAAAAAAAGGTAAATATATTTACGGAAATTTGCAAAAAAGCACTATTATTATGCCAAAATTGCAAAAAAGACCCTGCATTATTGACGAAATTGGAAATAATTAGTTCAAATGAGGTAGTGATTAGTGAAGAGAGAGAGATGGAAATTAACCTTTACAAAAGTATTTCAAATAATTAGAATATAAAAACTAACAGTGTTAACTTCTAAACAACAGTAGGGAGTTTTGTGCAATTTTGGAAATAATCTAGGGTTTTTTTTGCAATTTTCAATAATGCAGGCTTTTTTTTTTTTTTTGCAATTTCAGCATTGATGCAGTTTTTTTCTTCGCAATTTCCATAATTTAATTTAATTGATTTGAGGATTTTTATTAATTTTATACCTCAGCAAGTTCAAGCATGGTGAATTCGCCGGGATTTCCTAAATTGAAGGGACCGATATGCTCGCCTTCCATTAGTGCAACCAATCCATTCACCTGTTCAAAATTTAAATTTTAAAATTTGAATTTTGAATTTTGAAAAAAACAAATTGAACTTGAATTTGAGATTTAATTTTAGATTACCAAATCGGAGACATATTGGAAGCTTCTGGTTTGTTTACCGTCGCCATATACAGTCATTGGTTGCTTTCTCAAAGCCTGAAAGAAAAAAATAGAAATAAAAAAAAAATAACAAAATATTTTGAAAAATAATAATATATTTTTTTTTAATTTAAATTTAAATAATAAACCTGAGCAACAAAGTTGCTAACAACACGACCATCATCCAAACACATCCGGGGCCCATATGTGTTGAATATACGCGCAATACGAACCTATAATAAATAAAAAATATAATTAACCATTTTTAACTTATATGGAAAATATCAAGGCTTTACAAGTCAAAATAAACGTGCTGATGTTAAATTACCAAACAAAGTAGCTATCAACAATTAATAATCACAATTATTTAACAGGTTAGTTCAAGTATCACTATTACTTGGTCTAACCACTTTGATTAAAAGTCAAAGATAATTTCGGAAAAAAACAGGGTCCAAATTGTAAAAATACAAAATAGACAAAAAAAAGTAATTACTGCGACGCCAGCACCACGGTGATAATCCATAGTTAAAGTCTCAGCAGTTCTTTTTCCTTCATCATAACAACTTCTCACACCTTAAAAAACGAAAAAAAGAATTTAAACTTCACAAAATTAATTAAGAAAAATGATGAATTAGCAAAACTAAATGAGAAAAATATTAGGATCTAACCGATAGGATTAACATGGCCCCAGTAAGTTTCTTTTTGAGGATGCTCAAGCGGGTCGCCATAAACCTCGCTTGTACTTGTCAAAAGAAATCTCGCGCCGATTCTTTTGGCTAATCCAAGCATGTTTAGTGTTCCCATTACATTTGTCTTGTGTTAATCATTAAGGAATTTAATCATATTTTGCAAAATAATAGGGTGAAGTATTGTTAGTTATCGAGAAACAGTTAGTCAAATGAAAACATGATTGAGACTGGTTAATCCAGATCCAGAGTTCTTACAGCAGAACAAAATTGACTTTTTGTAGGTCGACCATTTGAAATTGGATCAGATTTGTAATTCAAGCTTCGGAAGAAAAGAGAAAGAGATCTGAAATAAAATAAAAAAAACAAAAGCTGAAACGGATCTGAATTCTTGGCCAGCGCAAGTTCAGATCAAACGAATCAAAATCGAAACAAAAAAGAGTAAAAAAGGATATGATGGTCTTGATGGGGTTGTATTTGTAATGAACAGGCGAAGCAGGGCAAGCGAGATGATAGATCTGATCGACCTCAAGCAAGATCGGCTCGACCACATCATGCCTAATCAGCTCAAACCTCGGATTCCCGAAATGATGCACCAAATTCTCTTTCCTCCCCGTGAAGAAATTATCCACGACAATCACACTATCTCCCCTGGCTAATAACTTATCCACCAAATGACTCCCCACAAACCCCGCTCCTCCCGTAACGACAATCCTCAGCCCAGGCGCCTTCAGATCCCTCGGCAATCTGGACGGAAAGTTAACGGAGGGAAAGGAGTTCGGACGGAGTCGCAACGGGGCGGAGAGGGAAGAGGAGGATGAGGAGGAGGAGAGGGAGGAGAGAGGGTGGAGGAGGAAGTAGGAAGAGGCGATTAAAGCGCCGAGGAGGATGAAGAGGATGCGCTGCTCTCTGAAGAGGTAAGCGACGGCGGATCGGGGGAAGGAGTTGGACGGGTTGTTGCCGCTCCGGTGGTGTTGCCGATATTTCATCATGCTTGGTTGTTTTCTTTTCTGTGGAAGAGAGATGATGATGATGAATGAATGAATGAATGTTTGTCGTGAGGGGGAAGAAGAGGAGGAGAAAGCGTGGAAATGTCGTGGTTTATATGTATGTGAAATCTATAGGGGGCAATTTGGTGACTCTTCTGTTCTCATTATTGTAGTATTTTTTATCATGTGTTTGGTGAGACGTAACAGGGTGAATAGAAAAGAAGGCAAGTTTGAAAAAGAAACGTAACAATACAGTACTATATTCACTTTTTATGTATGGATTGAATTGATAGTTTAGTGTGAGACTAAATTCAACAATCCGTTGTAGTCTAGTTGGTTAGGATACTCGGCTCTCACCCGAGAGACCCGGGTTCAAGTCCCGGCAACGGAAAATCTTTTCCTTGGAAGGTAAACTGGTCCTTTTTTTCACAAAAAAAGTTTCTTAAAGTAGAAAAGAGACGACCACAGTGGGAGTCGAACCCACGACCTTCTGATCCGAAGTCAGACGCGCTAATCCACTGCGCTATGCGGTCTTTCTTGTACTTGTCGTGGATTTCCATTTACTGATCTAAATTATAATTTCCTATTTGCTGTTGTGGTGAATACATACCGTATCAAGTACTGTAAGTTTGTTGATGTTTCACAAAGCACCATGGATATCTCTTATTTCAATTATTAATAAAGATAATAGATTTTTCATCCTATAAAATTGAAGTTCGCCAACGATATAATATTGATATATTCTTTGCTTTAAAGTGGTATAAATATGACAGTTACAATGATGGAAAAGCAGACACAGTACATGCTGTTTTGGGTGGAGTATACACGTGAAGCACAGCAAAATTAGAACATTCGCCTTTGATATATTAACAAAACTTTCTAAATGACGATATACTAACAAAACTTTCTAAATGAACTAGTTTCATTCCAAAGCGAGGATTAACAAAAAATGATATCAAGTAACACGATCATCATCTACCAAAACAAAACATTCATGCAAACAATGTTCATCACACCATAATATAGCCAAAAAAGATGTACCAATAGGACATAACAAACATAACATCAAAATTCAAGTTCCAACTCAAAAAAAGCACTAGTCTGGTATTAAAAACTAAACAAATTGCAATTGCTAATTCTCTATGCCTTGATGGCATACTTCCTCATCGGGAAGTACTTCTCTCTCTTCTTCTCACGCTCAGTCTTCAATGATTCCTGCTCAAAAACAAAAATTAACTATTTATCAGTAATTTATCAAAAAATAGTTTTTCATGCAACCCATCTTCATTACAACAAATAACAGATAGTTCAGCAAGTTTTAAAATAACTTTTAACATAATTGAACAAGTACACATAAGGATTGAAACTGATAGAAACATGAGTTGGTTTGCATCAAATGTACATGGTATTCATGAAAATGTATTACCATTTGAATATTCAATGATAATAAAGAAATTAGGTTTTAGACTGAACAATATTACATGACATATATATATATATATATATATATATATATATACTAGATTAGAAATACATCTTAATTTCCTATGAATGCATCCAAACCAGTATCTAGTCATTAAATTGAACATAATAGATCAATTTTCTACAATAATCATAGCAATTATAACCAAGAGAGTTCATATTTCACCAAAATGACCATTATTCACAACTAGCAACATCAAACAAATAAACAAAAAATGACTCAGACCTGGTGTTTGGTGAGCTTGCGACGGATGGCGCGGGTTTTCTTGGGCCTCAGATCCAACGGAATCAGCTTCTTGTTCTTGTACGCCTCTCTGAGCTTCGCCTTCTGAGTCTGAGAAATCACAGTCAAAACCCTAGCAATCGACAGCCTCACAACCTTACTGCAAATCCAAAACCAAAACAAACAAAATCAGCTATTACTCGCAACAGAGTTCTGAAAAGTGAAGAAAGAGAAGGAAGAGAGATCTGAGGATTACATTTTGGAGAGCTTGTTGGGGGCGCCGCCGGTGACTTTGGCGACGCGGAGCAGGGAAAGCTCCGCCTTGAGATCCTTGAGCTGGTTGAACAGATCCTGTTTCGTCTTGCCTCTCAGCTCGTGCACCTTGATCCTCGCTGCACAAAAAAAACAATCAAATCGAACGCAAATTAGATCAAAACACAAAATCGGAGAGAAGGAAAAGAGAGGAAATTCGGTATGAAATTAGGGTTTCTCGTACCCATTGCAACTGGATGGAATTCTGAAGAAGCGGCGGCAAGGAAGAAGAAGAAGAAGAACAGAGAGATTAAGAGGAGGAAACGAATATATAGCGCCGTCAGAGTCAGACAAAACCCTAGCGAGCTAGGGTTTCTGAAGATTATTGGGCTTTTTTCATATTATACTCCGGCCTGTAACAAACGTAATTGGTCTTCAATTCAAATGTAGATTTATTGGGATTTATTGTTATAATACTCCGGCCTTTAATAAAATCCTGATGGGCCTTCAATTCAAATGTAGATTTATTGGGCTTTGTTGCACGTCTTAATATTATGTTTTTAATCATCTAGTATTTTCTGCAGTTGGAATACTTTTTGTTATTACTTTAAATATTTAGAAATTCGAACATTATAAAAATTAAATTATAAAATCAATATATTTACATACTTAAATTCATTTCATGATACATAATTATCTTATACATTATCTCATAATCAAAACAAGAAATTCTCAATTCCTCTCATTGCATAGCATTAATAACTACATAATTAACATCACAAAAAAGTAAAAACAAATCATATGAACAAATTAACTGTCCATTGGCATCGCTACATCCTGCCAGCCAGCACACAACTTGAGAACCTCCTTCAGACCCAATGAGGCCGGCTCCATCGTCCAAGTCTCATAACAATCCTGGTCCATGAACGTACATCCTGGACCAGGTCCACCCAGCAAACTTGGCTGGGCCCCGTTGAGGAACAAATCCCCTTCTGAGATGATCCAGCCAGCACTCACCTCCTCTCTATCTGCCGCCTGTTGAAACATTCAATATACCGTTTTATTAATCTAATTTATTTCTGGATTGTGGTTAATGAATTAGTTACCTTTTCGGGCATGTATTTGAAAACCGTCTTTTTCTGTCCCGCTTCATATATATTACATTGTGACAAAATCTGAAATCAAACATATCAAAGAACAAAAACATCAAAATAAAATAAAAATACTCAAAATTTAATGAAACTAATATTACTTTTTTCTCAAAACCCCCTTATATTTTCCAATATTTACGAAAAAACCTCATTTTTTCCAAAAATAAAAATTAAACCCAACCGTTTTCTTTCCAACCTCTCATGTGTTTATTTAAAACACAAAAGTTAAAATTAATAATTCTTTCTTAATTTGAGAAAATACAAGGGCTTATATGCAAAATTTCCCAACCCCTACCTTTGCTTCGACGCTTGCGCAAACGACATAAATCCCCAAATCTCTCATGTAATTATTTTACAGATGGACCTTGCCGAACCTCGGATGCCTCTGACGCATCCCATCGAAGAAGCAATGGTATGGTCAAATTTTAATGAAATTAATCTGGGGAATTTTTCAAGAAACCCCTATATTTTCTAGTATTCACAAACAAAACCCCAGTTTTTTATAAAAAAAAGTTCAATCTAAGCCATTTTTCCAAATCCTTGTAGGTTTTAAAAAAAAAAAAAAGTTCAATCCAAGCCATTTTTCAAAATCCCTGTAGGTGGCTCCGCTCAACAAAAACTCAAAAGCAGGGATTCTTTCATAAATCCACAAAACCTAGGGGCTTATATGCAAACAATTTCCCAACCCCTACCTTTGCTTCGACGCTTGCGCAAACTGCGTAAATCCCCCAATCTCTCGTGTAATTATTGTACAGGTGGACTTTTCCGAACCTCAGCCTCGGATGCCTCTGACGCGTGCCGTCGAAGAAGCAGTGGTGGATCGTGACTCTTATGCACCTGTCTCCCGTGTGAGTAGGGTCCGCGCCGATTAGCATCGTCTTGTCGTGCTTCCCAAAATAGCACCTGCAAAAAATTAATAAATTTTTTTTTAAAAAAATTTAAATTTTTTGAAAAATATATATAATAGATTGGGATTTAGGTAGTGAAATTTTGGTTTAGGAATAAGACTATTTCATTAGTTTTTAATAAATGTCTAAATTGCACATTTTTTGTGACATGTCCATGTACAGATATAGTAACAAAAATTGCTACGCGGCATGACAAAAAAAGGGTGGCAGGTTCTAGAGTGCAAATACTATTTCTTTAATTAACCATAAACTTTATTATAATATTTGCATTATAAACTCTGTCGTGGTGCCATCATGCTTTTTCGTCACGCTACATAACCTTTTTGACGACAAAGCAACGGTAATTCGAAATTCAAATAATTCTTACATCTCACAGGGTATAAAATATAAATGACATTTCACATTTTTAAAGACATAAATAACAATTTCCCATCATTGAATACCTGGAAACAGTAATATCAGTGCTCTGTCTAGTAATATCAATCAGCCCATCATCATAATCCCTCAACTCACACCTATCAATCCACACATGCTTCGTATTTGGCTTCACCTGAATCCCATCCACATCGTGCCCTCTCCCCCCTTCAAATTTTAAATTACAAATTATCACGTGCTCGCACTCTTTCAGCTGGATCCCTTTGTTTGTTAATTTTATGTTTACGCCCCTGCCGTCGATGGTCTTGTAGGAGGCCACGCGCAGGTAGGAATTTAAAAAGATTGTTCCGGAAAGTTGGAAGGTTATCCAAAGGGGTTCTTTCTTACGACAGGCTTCGCGTAACGAACCTGGTCCATCGTCTTTATAGAATAATAATTAAAATGTAAATAGTTAGAATATAAATAATAATAAATAAATATGTGTGTATGTTTTTAAGTAAAAATGGGCGAGTAGTGAGCTATTATGTGGTGATTGTGGGTATGTTTTTTTGTGAAGGAGTAGGTAGAAAGCTTGTTACGGAAGAAAATTATAAAAATTTAATCGAAATGAATATATTGAGTAATGAATAAGATTAAATGGAATAAGGCTGCTTGGAATTAATTAGTTTTAGCTGAATAATAGTGATGTGAGCCTGATTGGGATTGCTAATGGAAATTGAGAATCAAAATTTAGGTGATATTCCCTTTTCATATATGTATTTGAAGAATAAAACTGGTAGAACAAGACAAAAAATAACATGCACAAGACTCACAATTAATTCGTGCCACAAAACAAGCAATCAAACCCTCTTTTTCCCCTCTAATTTTGTAATTTTCCCAAACCGTCTCTATCTAATTCCACAATTCCTAATCCAACATCAAACGCATATAATAAAACATAAAATTCCACAATTCCTATAACCTCAAAGCAGTACCTTCTAGAGTGGTGACGTGGTACACCGAGCCGTGAACCCCACCAATGGCGTGTCGACCAAAACCCTCAGCCTGGCCAGCTAGGCCGCGCAAGCTGGAGTCCACGTGTGCGTACGGCGTCGCTCCCATTGGTCCTCTCTTGGCGTGGGCTCCACTGTCAGATGGCTGAGAAGAAGATGAAGGTTGCGGATTTGAGCTGGGATTAATGGAGGGTTGTTGAGGCGGGAAATGGGCGGAGCTGTTTGAAGGCGGGCGGTAATGGCGATTTGAGAGACGAGAGAAACAACCTCCCATTCAAATGTTGATTTTTTTTAAAGGGGGTTGTGATTTTGAGAAACGAAGGGGTCGGAAGGGGAAATTTTGCGGCTGACGAGTGACGAGCTATTTTTAGCAGGGGCGAGTTGGTTAAAAAGGTAGTTAATTGTTTCAAGCTAAGTATTCAGTTATGGGATTGTTTGATTTAAAAGAAGAAATTGGAACTATCAAATTAATATAATAAATATGGGAGATGATATTGCGATGAATAGTATAGTGATTATGTAGCGAACAGCATATAAAATATTTCTATAATGTGCTGACATGTCATTACAACCGTGTTATGTTCTAAAATCGACAAATTTAAGGTGATAAATAAGAATCCGACGAGCTAAACAAGACATAACATTTTAGAAAGTTAGGTCTTACAATCTTGCATAGCTAGTCTATTATTCATTGTAATCTATAATGCAGCAACTTTTTTTATTTTAATGAATATCTTTTGTAGCTTTATTGGCTATACATTAAAAAAAATCATGTCATTTTTTTGTCACATCATTTCAGCTGATTCTATCACCTTTTCCAAATAGAACGCGTATTAAAGTGGAAAAGGGAGGATTATGGATCGAGCATCTGTCACATGAGCTAGTCGCATTCAAAGAATAAGCAAGTTGATTCAACAAGTCGTATTACACACATTTAACGTGACAAGTTATATGTGTCGGGCCATTTCTACTTTTAAGATTTTCCGGTGTTATTTTATTATTATTATTATTATTATTATTATTATTATTATTATTATTATTATTTACGAAATGTGATATTTTTTTATGCCCTACACACAATGGTAATGCTACCTTATTATTTGTCTTGAGATTTTTTTTTTCCTCTTGTTAGACATGTCTAAAAGTAAAAGTAAATGAATGGGTAATAAATAATAATACAAAGTAGCCTATACACTAGTTCTTAGAATCCAGCGTTAGCTCAAAAAAGGTGATAAAAGATGCTGCATAGTAAAAGAAAGATTTTTCAATCATAATAGTAAATTTAACAAAAGAAGATGCTAAAATGTTTTTTTGTTGAAAGAGGATGCTAGATGTTTTCTGTCGGTAAGCTGCTTTCTTTAATAATAATTATGTGAATTTATTTGATCATAACTTAAATGAAAAAAATAAGTATTCATCAATTTTCAATAGCAAATACTGGATTAAAAAAAGAACTTATGGAGCCAATAACAAACAAATTAGACTTCAATTCAATCATTCCACCAATCTCCATCCCATGTTCTAGATTAAAGACTTCAGTACAAATTGACAAAGAAGATAAAATACCAATAGAAAATAAAAACAAATGACTGAAGTACCACTTTGTGAGCGTACTATCTCAACCTCACAAAATATCTCCAATTCCAAATTACAAAAATACAAACAATACAGCACCGGAAACTCCAGTTCTTCTAGAAATGGAGAGGATGTGATTTTACCCTGAATCTCCTTTTAACTTGTATTTTTCCTGTTTGAACCCAGTGAAACACAGTAATTATTGTTTCATTTCATAAGTCAAGTAACCAACTTTATTTTTATTTTTGGATTTGGGTGCAGCACATGTGCATTGAGAAAAAGCACATGTGGATTCCCAAAAAGATATCTATAAAGAGGCCAAAAGATTACGTGTTACTTGCATTAATTAATTAAAAAAAATCCCATTCTTTTATTTTTTAATTCTTTTTTGCATATCTAGCATATAGATACTTTCAAATAGAACCCTTCAAATTTGTACTACATTATCCCAAATTTAAGGTCCATATAAAAAATCTCGTATACATATTATTTTTTCTATTTTAATATTATACAGTCAATCATCTATTTGACGCAATCAAAGGAGTATATTTAAAAGGGTTTAAAATATCAGTTTGTTGAGCATATAATAATAATACGAAACGATCGTAAATATTTGGTTATTGTGGGTATAGAGGCCAAAAACCTGGACCGATAATTAGCAAACATATAATCCTAATTAAAACCAAAAGGGTGGTAAAAGTTAGAAAAAGATGAGGCGTATAAAATAATCCCGGCCACATATATATCATATTCATATCACAGTTGACAGTTCCTCTCTTCGGCTCTTCCCCACCCGCCACTTTCTCTCTCCTCCCCCTAAACAAAAAACCATCTTCAATCTTCATGTTGTTTCAATATCGATCCATTTGGAAGGCTTTTACTTCTTATTAATCGATCAATTTGCGATTCCAACTATCCTCCAGATCGATCAATCAATGGCGACTGAATCGTTAAGTATCAAAAATGGAGTTTCAGCTGAGAAAACCTCTCCGCCTCGAGTTCTGGTATTGTCTAACTCCGACAAGAGACTCGATTCGCCGGCCTCGCCGGCGGCTCCGACGTCTCCGTCACCCTCGCCGTCGCCGACGGCCGTGCTCGTGTTGTCCAACTCTGGCAAGGGCATGGAGCAGTCCGGCAGCCGGAAGAAGTATGTCAAGCAGGTCTGTTTTTGAAGCTGTTCATATTGCTTATTTTCATATTTTATGAATTTCGATTTTCTCTTTTTTGGGTGTTTGATCTTTTGGCTAAATTAATTTCGATTTTGATTTGATTTTGAAGTTTTCAATCAAGTTTCCCCTGATTGAGCTTCAGACAGTCCTTCTCCTTATTTTTCCGATTCCGATTCCTCAGACAGTCCTTCTCCTTATTTTTCCGATTCCGATTCCTCAGACAGTCCTTCTCCTTCTTTTTCCGATTCCGATTCCTCTTCCCTCTCAAATTCAAAACCCTCTCTTGTTCACACTTCACCTTTCCTCTCAACAGGTGACAGGCAAGCACAACGACACGGCGCTCCACCTGTCGGCCAGAGACGACGATGTGGCAGCAGTGCGACACATCCTGAACGAGATCAACTCTCAGATGACTGGCACCGGCGCGGAATTCGATGCCAGCGTGGCGGAAATCCGCGTGGCTATAGTAAACGAGCTGAACGAGGCGGGAGAAACTCCTCTTTTGCTCGCCACCGAAAAAGGAAATCTTGATATTGTTCTTGAGCTGTTGAAGTACTCGGATCGGGAAAGCTTGAGTAGGAAGAATCGGTCCGGTTACGATGTTTTTCATATGGCTGCCCGTGAAGGGCATCACGGTAATTTCACACTTCCACTTCTGTTTTTTGAAAATCTGAGTGCCTATCTAAAAGGATATGTTTGTGAATTGTTTAATGGAGATTATTAGTTGACCATCTATTAAATAAATTGCATGACTGGTTCAGTTTGCAACGTTCAATTAATCACATTTTAATCACATTTCAGCAGTTAATTAACTGAAATTCAATTATTTAAGAGGTCAAGATCCTCTTTCTCTATCCGTGCATGTTTAATTAATTCTTTCCAATTTACTCACATTTTCTTTACATTTGACATTTATACATTATTAAACTGATCTCACGATTTCCTTATAAATTAATTCATTATAATTTTTATAACAACAGAGATTGTGAAGGCTCTATTGGACCACGACGTAACCCTAAGCAAAACGCTCGGGCCGTCAAGCGTGACTCCGCTGATCTCAGCGGCGACACGTGGCCACGCGCGAGTGGTCGATCTGCTCCTCTCTAAAGAAGTCGGCTCGATCGAGCTCTCCAAGGCCAACGGCAAGAACGCTCTCCATTTCGCCGCTCGCCAAGGTGAGAAAAGATTAAACATAAATTAGGAAATTCGCATAATAACCCTTGTGTTGTTACATATTTCATAAAACCTGCATTTTTATGGAAGTTCAACATTTAGTTTCTGTTGTTAGTTAGTGTTTGACGCTGTTAATTGACATTTCACTTTGATTACTTTCTAGTAAAAAGTTTCAGAAAATTTCCGATATCATCACGAAATTGCAAAAAGGTCCCTACATTATTAAACATTTAAAAAAAAACTTAACATTTATTCCCTACAGTTATGAACTATTTCACACCATTAATCAACTTTTCCCAATCTCCCCAACTAACAATTCCCCCCAAACTCAAATTCCCTAACAAACAGGGACCTTTTCGCAATTTTCAATCTTTCAGGGTCTTCTTTACAAATTCTCACCCACTTATTAATTAATTTCTTTATTCCAGGGCACGTGGAGATAGTGAAGGCCTTGCTGGCGCGCGACCCCCAACTTGCACGCAGAACGGACAAGAAAGGTCAGACGGCGCTCCACATGGCTGTAAAGGGCACGAGTTGCGAGGTCGTCAAGGCCTTGGTCGATGCGGACCCCGCTATTGTTATGCTGCCTGATCGGGCCGGGAATACGGCCTTACATATAGCCACGCGCAAAAAACGCTCAGAGGTTAGTTAAAATCTTGATTAAAAATTAAAAAATAATAAACTTCGTGATGGTTCTTATGTTTTTGTAGGGTGTGTATGCGATGTTTTGTTTTTTAATGGGTAGATTTTCTTTACAAATGGAGAAATATCATGGATACCCATGAAAAACATTGAGAAATAACGATAATAGTTATTAAAAAATGCGTAATTTAACTTTTTTTCTCTCATGATTATAGCTGTTAGAAAAAGATAATAATAATAATAATAAAGCAGGGATATGCGTTATATTTTTTTATGGTTTGTAGCGGTCCATGATATTTCTCCACATGTGATATTTTATTTTTATTTTAAAATTATCTTAATTATATTTTTTATTTTAAAATTAAATTAATTAAATTATTTTTTTTCAGATCGTAAATGAGTTACTAAACCTACCAGACACGCACGTAAACGTTTTAACGCGCGACCACAAAACGGCCTATGACATAGCAGAAGCCATCCCTCTTTCCGAAGAATCTTCCCTAATCAAAGAAATCTTATCTAGACACGGTGCGGTGCGAGCCAATGATTTAAACCAGCCGCGCGATGAGCTACGCAAGACCGTCACCGAAATCAAAAAGGACGTTCACACGCAACTTGAGCAAACTCGTAAAACCAACAAAAACGTGAGCGGAATCGCTAAGGAATTGAGAAAGTTGCATAGAGAGGGGATTAATAATGCGACGAATTCTGTTACGGTTGTGGCGGTTTTATTTGCGACGGTTGCTTTTGCGGCGATATTTACCGTGCCAGGTGGCAACGATAATAACGGAGTGGCCGTCGTGAATAAAACAATGTCATTTAAAGTTTTCTTTATTTTTAATGCGATTGCACTTTTCACGTCCTTAGCGGTTGTCGTTGTGCAAATAACACTAGTGAGAGGAGAGACTAAGGCGGAAAGGAGAGTGGTTGGGGTGATAAACAAGCTGATGTGGCTGGCTAGCGTGTGCACAACTGTCGCGTTTATTTCCAGCGCGTATATTGTTGTGGGCAGGAAGTTTGAGTGGGCTGCTCTGTTAGTTACTTTGATTGGTGGAGTGATTATGGCTGGGGTTTTGGGGGTTATGACGTATTATGTGGTGAAGAGTAAAAGGACGAGGACGATTAGGAAAAGACAGAGAAGTATGAGGAGTGGGTCGAGTTCTTGGCATCCGAATTCCGAGTTTTCGGATTCGGAAATTGATCGGATTTATGCAATTTAGGGATTTGGTTTCCCGGTTTTCTGATTCCCGGTTTTCAGATTGTGGGAATGATCAAGTTTGGGATGTTTAATGTGATGGGGGCATGATTAGTGAATCTGATACCATGTGAAAAAGGAGATGATGTGGATCTGCAAAAGGAAAGATTATGATTCTATATTAAAGTGGGTTATTATTTTGTGTATTACCAAAAGCTATGATATTATTGTAATATAGATATGATGGTCTTGTTGGGGTATAACTTTTTGCTGATGGTATGTATGAAAGGGTTGTTATATGCTCAAATTTTGATGTGTTACTAAGTGAAAGTCATATCAAGAGGCAAAATTTCGATATTAATTGTATATGAATTTTAATATTTGAAGTTTTTATTGTTTGCAACTTTAGTCTACAATTCGTCAAATCTCTCTTGTCGTTACTTTTTGAAGTGGGAATTACTGGTGAACATTGAATTAGGCAAGAGAAAAGAAAGCAACTTGATGAACTGCTTTTGTTTGAGAAATGTGAACGCACAAGTCTTACAGTCAAATAAATAACGAAACCATTACATCGACTCGTTAATTAAAACTTGAGACAGTAACATGTCACGTCATGATTTGGTGACATGGCATGTTGTAGTTGGCTGGGAGTTTGAATGAAATAACTTAATATAGTTTTAATTGAATTGGACGGTTAAGTCAAGTCATGATTTGGTGACATGGCATGTTGTAGTTGGCTGGGAGTTTGAATGAAAAAAACTTAACATAGTTTTAATTGAATTGGAGGGTTAAGTTCAAGTTATTAATTAGTGGATAATAGATATTAGGTTTGTTGGATGCTAGTGGGACAAACTCCACGTGAGATGCCCACTATACTAATGCAGTGCACACGGTCCTTCTTTTCCTTTATTTAATTATTTTACCCCTTGTATAATTATTTATTTACATACAATTAAATAAGAAATTTATGGCTTCTTAAATTCAAAAATATCTTGGCCATATTTGTAAAATATTTATAGGTATATACAATATTAGAATTTAGAAGGGTATATGTGAAAACTCTTAAAACAAAGTGGACCAAGCACAGAAACGCGTCAACGGTCAACTCGTACGTCTTTTCTATCTGCCATCATAATTCATATCTCGTAAATTACAATGCAAATTTCTTCTTAATATAATCATATGTTTTTAATTACCTTTTACAATCTAAATATCATCAGTCTCACTTTCAGTCTTTCCACTGCTAATGGTCTCTTTTCTTTTTTGAGAAATAATGTTAATAGTCTCTTTCAGCTTCCTACCATCATGAAATGGCGAAATCTTTCGTTAATTGGTAACTTCTTTCCACTAATTTTCCTTTTCAGGCATGAATTTAGAATGGTTTTTCTGATTTTTTAGATTTATTGAATGATTTGAGGTAGGCCGCCATTAGCACATGCTTATGTTAGCTCGTGTGTTTCTCAATTTGTTTTAATTC
Organism: Juncus inflexus; assembly: GCA_024447665.1. Classification (NCBI taxonomy): domain Eukaryota; kingdom Viridiplantae; phylum Streptophyta; class Magnoliopsida; order Poales; family Juncaceae; genus Juncus; species Juncus inflexus. The sequence continues at coordinate 746,419 of JAJHPC010000005.1, forward strand.
AATCATTGGAGTCCAAATCTTAAATTATCCCAAATTTAGATTCTTAATAGAATGTTGCAAATTTATTCTCGTAATAGGATCAGGCTGGCCATGTGTTTATTGCTTTCCTAAATGTGCGTTTGTTATTTCTGCCATGTCGTTTGTAATGCTGAGAACATTGGAGAGATGGGTGGCTCACATTTTTCAATTATTGTTATTTATTTTAAGATTTTGTTAAATTTTGTTGCGCCCATGTGCAACCAATGGATTTCTTATTTTCTAAATTGGGTTTATTGCATGGTTGTTTAATTAATTTTTTTGTGAATGGATTTTCTAATTTATTAATCCTCTCTTTCTAAATGGGTCGCACTTTGTCACCTTTTCCACTTTCATCTCCTCTTCCTCCCCCTTCTTTTCATTTTCTTTTCCTCTTTACAATTACTTAATGGTAATTGCCATAATCGTATCGCCATTGATTACCATTGATTCTCACAGGTTCTTATCATAACAGAGGAAACTAAAAAGGTTCAAACCATCACACCATTAAAAGGCTAAAACAGCTCAAAATTACAACGATGGATTTGAACAACGGGGGAGATCAGAGTTTTAGAAGGAAAAAAATGACAAAGCAACTCACAGGGAAAAGAGACGATACACCACTGCACAAAGCAGCTCGGGCCGGAAACCTGTCAGAAATCCGAGAGATTTTAACAAACGCAAGTGATGACATGGCGTTAATGGAGATTTTGACGAAACAGAACCAGGCTGGTGAGACGGGATTATTCGTCGCGGCTGAGTATGGATACACAGAACTGGTACGGGAAATGATTCGGTACCATGACGCCGGTACGGCCAGCACTAAATGCAAGAATGGGTACGACGCACTTCTCATTTCAGCCAAGCAAGGGGATGTAGGTATTGTCTCTGTTTTTCATGTTTTTAACAATTGATTGCGTTTTTAGTTTGGATAGTTGTTTGTTTGTTGTGATTATTTATTAAGTTTGTTAATTAAGCATATTTTGTTTATTAAAAAAAATAAGCATATTTTGATTTGTATTTAGCACAATCTTGAAACGTATATTTCTTTAATATCTTATTATTTTTTCTTTTAGAATGTTTGGAGAGAGCTGAAAATCCCCCTTCCAAATTTGTGTCTCCCTTTTTATTATTTACTATCTTATTTATTATTTATTAAAACACTAATCATCATTTTTTTCTCTATATAGATGTGGTGAGAGAGCTATTAGAAGTAATTCCCTCTCTAGCACTGACAGTTGACAAGTCAAACACAACGGCTCTACACTTGGCTGCATCGCAAGGCCACACCGAAATAGTCAAACTCCTTCTAGAAGCGGATCCGGGTCTCGCATTAATTGCAAGAAGCAACGGAAAAACCGCTCTTCATTCGTCCGTCCGAAACGGGCATTTAGGCTCTGTTAAAGCCTTGTTGGATAAAGAACCCGCCGTTACGACCCGAACCGATAAGAAAGGTCAAACTGCTTTGCACATGGCGGTCAAAGGGACCAGCATTGATTCAGTCAATGAGTTGCTTAGAGTTGACCCTATGATGTTGAATTTGGTTGATGGGAAGGCAAATACCGCGCTTCATATTGCGGCTCGAAAGGGTCGTGAGCAGGTATTTTTATTTATTTATTTATTATTCATTTTTATCAGTAATAATGTTAAAAACATAGAATTGGCTCTAGAAATTGATTTGAATAGGCATGATTTTAATTGGATATTATAAATTACAAAATCATGAAGCTCACTGTCATGTCATATATGTTTATAGATATATTTCTTTGGCTGGATTCTATCTCTGTAACATTACTGTTTTATCATATGTACATTTATATATGTGTACATATTTAACATATATAAACAAAAATAATGCAGATAATGAAAGTCTTATTGGCTCATCCAAACATCGATTGGAGAATAATAAACCGAGCCGGCGAGACGGCATTTGACACTGCAGAGAAAATGGGAAATAATAACATTACATCACTTTTAAGTGCGCATGGAGTCCTAAGTGCGAAAGAGTTGAACCCACGTGACGGCACGCCAAGCCCTCAAACTATTTTGAAGCATGAGGTCAGCACGATCAAACACGAGATGCACACTCAAATCGAGACTTCACGTAATACTCGCCGCCAAGTTCAAGTATGTAATATGCAAAATTGTTTAGCGTAATAGTATGTTTTGATTAATATCCATCAAATTTGACTTGCCAATTGTAAGTGATAGACGAAATGCAGGGGACTTAGTCAATTTTGGGACTCACCAATCACCATTATTTGTAGTTGTATATATAGTTTTGGAAAAAGGGTTAAGGAGATATGTTATATAATGCTAATAATATAGCATTTAGTAAATAATAAGATTTTTTTTATTTCTGATATGAAAAGTTGAGATAGTTATACAATATACAATAATGATGCTTTGCGCATATCACATTAACGAAAAAAAACATCCTTTTCTAATTAAATTTCCCTATGAATACAGGGAATCGCGACACGATTAAAAAAACTCCACATAGCGGGCCTAAACAACGCGATAAACTCAACCACAGTTGTCGCCGTCCTGATCGCCACAGTTGCTTTTGCCGCGATTTTCACCGTGCCGGGCCAATACGTAACGGACGACAACCTCGCGCCCGACACGCAGCTTGGCGAGGCCAACATAGCGCATCAAGTCCCGTTTTTAGTATTCTTTGTTTTCGACTCGATCGCACTTTTCATATCGTTAGCGGTTGTGGTGGTGCAAACGTCCATTGTGGTGATAGAGAGCAAGGCGAAGAAGCAGATGGTCGCGATTGTCAATAAGCTGATGTGGCTCGCGTGTGTGATGATTAGCGTGTCGTTTCTCGCGCTGAGTTTTATTGTGGTGGGCAAGGATGATATGTGGCTCGCTATTACGGTCACAGTTATTGGTATGTTTTAGATTATATTAATTTTTGTTGAAGATTAGATAATAATAAGAATGTTACAGACGTAGAATCAAACTATAGAATCAGACCTAAACGATTTTACATTGCAGTTCTGCTGAATAATGTTTCTTTTTTTAATATTACAGACATGAAGTTTAAACACTATACTTGACTGCCATATAAAATTGTTTAGGACTAATTCTAGTGTTAGATTTTATGCCTATGATGTCATTTGACCATTATGTAACACAAACTATGATTACTATGAATAGTTATATTGGTCAGTATGCAACTAAAATCCGCCAAACTTTTTACATTAGAGCTTCTATAAATGGCTTGTTTTAGATTTTTGCATACTGTTTTAAATTATGTAACACAAACTATGATTAATAATTTTTTTAATTATAATTGTAAATAGGGAGTACAATATTGATCGGTACAATTGGCACGATGATATATTGGGTGGTCTCACATAAAATGGAGTCAAGAAGGCTCAGAAGCCTGAGACGCTCATCCACTAACAACCGCTCGAATAACACAAATAATTCGGTTTATTCTTACGTTTCGGACTCTGAATTGCTCGAACAAGACTATAATAAAAGAATGTACGCCGTTTAATCAATTTTACTGCTAACATGTACAACTCATTGTTGTTGATTTTGTAATGTGCATATGTGATTAATTTACTGACGGTACACAATATTTATTAATTTTGGTTAATTGAGTTAAAAAGGCAACAGTATGTGGAGTAAAAAAATACTTCTGTTGTATAATTCAGGGAGGAAATAATGTAAAATTTTGAAGCTGATTAAATACTGAGAGCTTTTTAAGAAAAAAAATTTGTTGTAGACTGATATTATTTTCCCAATTCCTTTTACCTTCTAATTAAAGGTGTAAATTCACATTTTTTAGACACACTCCACATTTTTTAGGTACCTAATTTATATGTCAATCCATAGGTCTTAAAATGGACAGTTTATTTTCATATACAGGCCTGGAATGTAACTTGTTATTTGGCATGAACAAATCCTAGCTAAATAATAGTACCTTAACTTGGAAGAAACCACTTTAACAAAAGCCAATTTAAAGGGAAAAACATTCTTTTGCCAAAAACAATAAATACATGCACAATTGAAAAGTTGGTCCAATAATTGGAGGCATATTGTGAGACCATCACATGTTAGTCACTGGATCACCATTATCTCTTTTGCAGCCTTTTTAGTTTGTTTACTTTCATGCATATCAAGTTGCATGTAAAAAAAAAGGTTAAATTATAATTAATTTAATTATCTGCCATTTAAATCATTAAATAATACATCAAATGTTGTGTTATTTTTTTTCTGAATCGTAAGTGAATAGCTACAGAGACTTGATTTAATTATTATTAAAGATTGCTCCTTTACAGGAGTTAGCTTACATAGCATACAGGTATAATCAAAGAGAAAAGAAAAAAAAAATATTTACAAAAATTAGTCCGCATGAATTGTCATTCTAATTTTATTAGTCGAATTTCTCTCAAATTGTTACTTCTGCTAATATCAAAATGATGATCCTTTCTCATGATCCCGGCCTGTTGTTAAAAATCAAGTTATTCCTCTCTTTCCATATCCTCCCCGCAAGCAAACGTTGTGTTAATTAAGAATCGTAACAACAACCAATCAATTGGTAGTTGAACTCTGTTTTATGTACTTTTCAAACATGACAAAATCATTGCTCAATTCAATCAGGATAGATTATTCATTTAATTTTCTACGTATAATAAAATAGTTTGGTATAAAATAAAATGGTTTAAGGTATACTTAAGTACACAAGAATCTCTACCAGACTGCCTGATGTCACCTAATATGCTTAATCTCACACTGATTGAAACAATTGTAGGATTTGGTGATTGAATTGAATTGAATTATGACATCTTTTAATTGGTTGATCATCTGCTAACGTGGATTGTTCTCATTGGCTGGGTCCACAGTGGACCCGTGCCACCTTTCAATTTTTCTCTGCTAGTGGAATTTGGCTCTTTTTGGGTGACCACCTTTTCCTTTTTAAATTTGATTCTTTTGAATTGTCTTTTTAAATTTGATTTACAGTCCCTATCCTTAAAAAGCTTATGATAATTATTTATGTATCTATAAAAAGGATAATTGTTTAGTTTTTTAAAAATTCCTTATGATTTTTTTGTTAAATTCATCAAGATCATCATGTTTATTCTTTTCTTTATATGAAAATCAAAACAATGAATGGTACAACAACTAAACAGAAAGGAGGGACAGAAATTGAGAATAATCTAATTTATCAGCATGCAATTGCAATTTGTTTACAAGAGAGACAAGACACATCTAAAAAAAGGACAAATTAAGTCTTAAATTACAAAAATTGTGCCTTAACGGCCCTCCATGCCCCACTAAATTCTCTGTCTCTTGTTTCCTTTGATTCCCTTGGTTTCAAAACAAATCCAAAAAAGAGAAAATTCTCTCTCATTTCCTCATGTATACCTACTAAAATATATAACTCTTCATATTCCTTTCTATCCATACAAAAAAAATCTCAAATCTCCTCAATTCATTCAAAATAAAAAAATATATCTCAAATCACTTCAAATTTAAAAAAATGGCTAAAACTCATCCTTCCATTGATCATTTCATAGAAGACGATTTCATAGACATTGATTTAAACTTAAACCCCACCAATTTCTGGCGCATCAATGCTTCATCAAATTCAAGGAATTCAAGAGAATTTGAATTCAAATTATGCACGAATGCCACAAATCCACAAGAGAGAGACAATTCTCACTCTACACCAGCTGATGAGTTGTTCTACAAAGGAAATCTTCTCCCTCTTCATCACCACCCTAGGATTCAAACGATCCAACGGCTGAAATCTTGCCATTTTAATTATGGCCATGAACAAGAAGTTGACCAATTGGAGGAGAAGAATAGAGAGAAGAGAAATTCATGGTGTAAGAAGTTGAAGGGGATAAATAATTCATCATTATGCTCGAAATTCAAGGCTTCGCGTGCTTATTTCAAGTCTTTATTCACCAAATCCAGATTTTCCGACGATTCATGCGAGGTTTCTAAGTCTAAAAATCATGGTAATGTTAATAATTATGTTAAAGGAAGAAGAAAGAGCCCTAATGAAGAAGAGGATTCGGTTCATAGAAAATCTTTTTCGGACGTAATTAAATGGAGATTAGTGTCAAAATCGAATTCTAGTTTGAATTCAAATTCTAACTTGAATTCAAATGGAATTTGTATTTTTGAAACGCAAAAAACGATTTTGAGACGAAGTAGCAGTGTGAATTCAGAGGTGGAGAATCCAATACAAGGTGCGATTTCATATTGCAAGAAATCTCAGCAATTTATTTCAGGCCGAAAGAGTGTAACTGGTGCTGGAATTTATTCATTTTGATTTTTCTTTTCTTTTAATTCTTGATTTGTTATAGGGTTTATCTGTATGTAAGTTTTGCCTAGTGATTTTATTATATTTTATTTTATTTCCACATTGTCCAGTTTAAATTCATATTATTAATGTAATAAATTGAAATGTGAACAAATAAAAAGAATTATTGTCAATTCATACTCATATTCAATTAAACAAGTTTATGTAAATTATGTTAAATATAGCAATAAAATATCAATACATAATAAAATTAGATTATAAACAGAAAAATTCACTTAATTTCTGTGAATGCATACTAACATTCAATTAAACACATATTTCAACGAAACAATTTCTGCTCATTTCTCACATTTCTATACACTTTCAAAAATTTTGAAGCCAAAAAAAAAATAATAATAAATAAGCATCAACATTTCACTCCTATATTCTATAGGCATATCACGCTTCACACTCTTATTTGTGGATACACCAATCCATTTACCATTTATCCAAACATTCAAACAAATAATAAATAAATAATAAACAATTCAAACAAACCTATATTATATTTTTATAGGCCACAACAGTAGGGGCAGAATCGTCCTCAAACTCATCAAACTCCCATCCGCTGATGTCATCGTTCGAACCCCTCCCCTTACTCTCAGTCTCAGACTCCAACACAAATTTTGTGTAATCTCGATCCGACGCCTCAGATCTAACGGAACATTCCATTCTCGGCGAATCTGGGCCCTTGATTGGAGAGGCAGCTTTCTGCTTTGAAGTCTCGATTTGAAGAACCGGTCTTTGGATTGAGTTGAAGGTTGATTGGAACTTATCTAGGGTTTGAAATGTTTGTATTATTTCTGAATTTTCTATCCTGTGTGTTAAAATTGAGAGGAAATGTTTAAAGATGAGTTTTTAGTATGGAAATTAGAGAGATAAAAATAATATTAAATAATGTTAATTTTGATTGTTTTAGTAACCTGGATTTATTTCCATTTGCGTTGAAGAATAATTCTTTGATGTGATCGACTATACTGAAGGTGGTTATGATCTGAAATAATTAATGATAATTAGCGTTGGTGTTCAGTTTAATAATGATAATTAATGTTAGTGTAATTAATTTGAAGTGTTATTGAGCTGAATATACCTTTTTCTCAGTTTCTAAATATTCTTCTTGTAAATATTTACGAGGATTGGATAGCTTAGGTGTGCTATTCGCTTCACCCCCTGTTTCTGATCTGCATTAAATAATAATAATAATAATAATAATAATAATAATAATAATAATAATATAAATAAAATAAAGAATGTAACTCCAAATATAATAATTAAAAGAATGTTATACCTTTCAGAAAATATTTTCAAGTTATCCACAAGAGTACTTATCTTCTCAGTTGCTGGTCCAAGTATCTCCTATTTATAAAAAATATAATAATAAATTCAAAATTCAAATGTCAAATGTCAAATGTCAAAATATTCAAAATCTATTATAAATATATGTCTTTTAAATCAACGTAATAAATACCATGCAAGAATTAAGGTGATATTTGACCAATTTCACAAAATATTCCCCACATCTCTCCAAATCATCCCTTAAAAATATACCAAAAATAGAAACAAAATATTAACTATCATTCAATACTTAATACAAAAAATATAATTATAATTATAATAAAAAAAATACATACTTGGTTTCATTTTCCTTAAGTTGAGAATAATCACACTGAAGTTTCCAAGTTTCTTCCAAAAAATTAATCCAAGTATTTACTATTTCTCCTTCTGATTTAGCTGAATTTATTGATTTTACCAACTCATCTTCCTATAATTAAAATAAAAAAAAAAATTTAAATAATAAATATTTTGAAAAAAAAAAAATAAAAAAAAGCAAAACCTTTGATTTGAGATGCACAAGGAGTTGATTGCTCGCTTCATCGAAATTATCTCTTTCTTCTCTTGTTTTTTTAAGCTTTTTTAATGCAGCATTTAATGAAGTATTAACCTATAAAATTGAAATTTTAATCAAATTAAATATAATATTTATATCTCCAATAAATAAATAAATAAATAAAGGATAAGTAAGTAACCTTTTTTAGTTCAGCTTCAAGTCGGTCTTTTTCTTCCTCTAGTTTACTAATTTCGGAAACCAGTTCCTTTAAAAAAATAAAAAATAATATATAATTCGAATTTGCAAAAGTTCAATATATGTAATTATATTATGAAATTTTATTAATAAATAATTACCTTTTCATTAATACTGACTTCATTGGCTTTTGCTACGCGAAAATGGAGAGCTTCTTCCTTCTGATTCCTGCATTTAGTTTAGCAACAAAAATTGAATTAAATTAATTAAATTAAAAAAATTAAATTAAAATATAAAATAGCATATGAATATAATTAAGAACCTATGGTCTAAAATACGCTTTTCAGCCTTGGTAGATGAGTTGGCAAGAGATTCTGATAAAACTTTCAACTTATCAATCTGTAAAAAGAATATTCAAAAATATAATTTTAGGTATTAAAATACCAAAAATATAACAACTTTATGATATGAAATAAAAGGTATATTTGATTTAAATTAAAAAAAATTTTGAAATTGCCTTTTCTAAATGGCTCTTTACTGAATCGCCAGGTTTAATTGATATCTTTTTCAATATAATTTCTTCAATTCTTGCACAAAGCCTCACTTCTTCAATTATTTCTTTTAGACCCTAATTAAAATTTAATTACAAAAAATCACATTAGTTTTTTTCTTTTTGTTTAAAACAGAAATAAATAAAAATAAACCTTTTCTGTGGTTAAATCAGCCTCATTAAATGCTTTATTGCTATCATTATCAGAAGCAATTTGTATAACTTTTATTTCTTTTATCTCTTGTTCTAATTTTGACGCTTCAGCATCTATTCTGAAATTAATTACGAAAATATATTAATACCAAAAAGAAAAAAGTATAATTCTTTTTATTAATAAAAAAATATTTATAACCTTGAAATATCAGCATTAAATTTAAGCCCTGAAATGGCAACTTGAGCAAACTCAAGCAATTCCTCACGTTTAGCCTGAAAATTGAATTCAAATTTTCACAAAATATTATTACAAATTCGAAACAGATTAAAATTAAAGTTCGATAAATTGGGTTAAATAAATTAAAAATATACCAAAACTTCATCTTGGTAATTTGAGAAGGCATTTGCCAATTCCTGTATTTTAGTCATTATAGCTTTATGCACTTCTTTCCCTCCATATAGACACACTCTGAAAAATAAAGAAAAATAATATTAATTAAAAAAAAAAAGAATTAAAAAAAAAAAATTAAAATAGATAAAAAAAACTTGCCCAAAAATCTCCAACAGCAGATTTATTTCCTCTTCATTTGGAGCTTCCAATATCTGATTAGATAAACAAATACAGTAAAAGTTAAAAAAAAAGACAAATTTACAAAATTATTATTATTTTTTTTTTGAGGAATTTTGGAGAGGGCTTTAAGTATCCCCCTTCCAAAGTAATCTTTTTATAAATTAAGGAGTTCAAATTTACAAAATTAACTATGTAAAAAAAGAAATAAACCCACCACAGAGAGAGTAATTCCTTCGAGCGCTTGACTGTACAAAAAAACTTCTCTAAAATTCATCGGCTCTCCTCCCTTCTCATAATCATAATACAAATCCTACAAATTAAATAAAAAAATATCAAAAACACCCCTCAAAAATCGAGAAATTCCAAAACAAACCCTGAAAAGAAAGAGCAGAAAGCTTACCGGCGAATTATTTTTAGGGGAATTTTCTGAATCATCAAGAGATATTATTTGCTGATTAGTTTTTGATTCGTCTCCATTTGAAGAAATCTCTAGTTCTTTCAAGGCAACTAACCATCGCCTCAGAAGCTGGACTCGTTCTTCTCCTCTACAAGTCACGGCCATGTCTTCCAATCTCTTCACTATTTGTCTGAAGCTTTTGTAGTTCTTAATTCCCTGTATTCCAAAACTCGTTACAATAAAATCAAAAGAAGAACGAGATGAGATCATTTCCATTCAAATCCGATAATGACGAATCAATGAGAGGGAAATAATAAGTTCAATAACTAACCATGCGATCTTGAATGATTCTGGCGCCGCCGGTGACGGCCTGTCCGGCGTGATGAGCGACGGTGCCGGCGTAGGTACGCACGGTACGTGTGAGCGTCGTCCGGCCTCCAGCTCCCGCCTCGACGGCCTTGTGCACCGCGTTTCTGAGCCACGACATCTCGATTGATCAGTTGATTCTCCGTTTATCAGACCACGAAACGAAATCTTGATTGATCGGCGATCGTATTAGAAGAAGAAGAAGAAGAAGAAGAAGATCGTCGTTCTCATGTAAGAAAAGAACGTCCCGCCGAAAATTGCGCTTTTCCCTTCACAAAATATTGAGATATTATGTTTATTTAATCTATGAAGATGTATGTGTAGCGAGTTGGTTTTGTGAACTTAATTATGTGTTTAGAGACTACTTGTTATGTGGTAAGAAATAGACATTGTGTACAGGAACTGAGATTTGATGAGAAATTACTAATTAGTGAGTAGACTTGGTCTACTGATTGTGATTGGTGATTTATAAATTAGTTTGTACTTTGTAGACTTGGTCCAAGGATTGGCGGTCTAAATTTAGATAGTAGACTTGATCTAAAAAGGCCCATGAGAATTTATTATATTTACGGGCTGAGCCAGGTCTTATGGGTTTGAATTAATATATTTGTTAGTGGATTTTAACAAATTATTGAAGAAATTAAAGTTGATATATGAACTTGTTCATTATGGAATTTGGCAGTCTAAATTAGTTAGTAGACTTGGTCCAAAAAGCCCATGAAGATCGTATATATATGGATGGGCTGGTTTAGGCCTAAAATGGGTTTGACTTATTATATTTGTCAGTGGATCTTATTCTTAACAAATTGAAGAAATTAAAGTGATGAACTTATTCATTATGAAGTGTTTGTGTACCATGGGCGGCCTGGGTTTCGTAGAAATACAAAATCATTTCTTGTATCCAATTTCCATGGTTTAGTTGGGAAAAAGGGAGTTCAAGCTCACCAAATAATACCAAAAAAAAGGAATTAATTATAGATAAAAAAAATTAGAGTGGTAAAGGACAAAAACCTTTAAAAGAGATAAAATGGAGGATTTAGTCAAAAGAAAGCGTCACTTAAAAGCTTTCACTGCATAGCCACCTCCCTTTATTTTATTCGGGCTATATTATTTTCCCAAGTTCTGTGTTTTTGGATTTTGATGAATATATAGAGGCTAACTATTCATTATGAGAATATAATATCGATAAAATGTGAGATTCAGATGTACTCAAGGCTTAAACATTTGAAGATGATTCGAATCGTGACAATATATGAAATGATTTGTGAGAAAAATTCAGATTTGTTTTGAAAATGTGTATGGGTGGACGCATAAATATTTAAAAACATGGATGGATTTTTTTTCATTATCTCTAGTCGGTGGAAATGAAACCAATGACTTTAGAAGAAATATTTCAGAAAAAAGAAAGGGTTTAATGAATCGCGATTCTGCAAGTGGTAGAAGACAAAAACAAAATGATGTAACTAGTAATTAAAAAAGGAGAAGATAACAAAAAATTAAAATGAGAAAGAGACCTTGACGTGAAAGACACATTACGCTCATGGGTCATGGGCAATTCCTTACTAATGGGTATATAACGTTTTTTTAACAGATATACAATTGTAATGATTTACTCATTTACACAATCACATTACATCACATCAATCATAGCTACCAACAAATAACCCTTTAAAATCTAAAAATATCTATTCTTTTTTTGAGATTAACTTGATGGCTATTAAAAAACTTATAAATATATTTAGAAAAGAAAATGTAGAACAGTTCAACTGTTTAAATGTAAGTTACACAATTTTTTTACTTTTGATGTTATATTCAAGGTAAAATTGATCTTTTCATATAAATGAAGTATAACCATTTAAGAGTGCTTCATGAATTTTCTTTTCGAATGTCTAGTTAATTTCTATAATTTTCTAGAATTTCATCGTGAGCTGCATGACTACGAACATTTTTTTAATTATAATAAGATATAACAAGAATAATATGCATGGTTTTGAATTAGTTGACTTTCAATTTCGGGTAGTTCGAACCAAAAAATGCAAATATAAGAGATAATCAATGTTTGCTGATCTATTTTATTAACTATAAATACATTGTTTTTGTAGCTTCAAAGTAATGAGAAGAATGCTACCCAATAAAATAATTAACATCCACATATTCTCATTATTATGTGGCATAATAAAGGTTTAATATACATTATAAAATAAATAATTGAAGAATGAATTAAACTTGAATAGAATATGGTAAATCAGTATATCATTTAGACAATATATTATATTTGCATTTTAGTTCATAATTATTTTGAAATTAAAAGAAAAAATAGTAACTAAAAAAGTATATATTGATATTATGTTCTAGAATAAAAAGAATGACTATAAAATAACCATATTCTTATGTTTAAAGATAAGTTTAAACTTTGTTATAATTATTAGAAGAAAATGATAGTAGCAAATAAAATCAATTTCATTTATCTCACTAAATATCTACAAATGCCACTAACATTAACATCACCAGACATCTTTAACCAACTACATAAAAAAAAGAAAAATATATAATTTCCTTACCTACCCCTACAAAACCTAAAAATATCTCATTAAGTCATAGATCAATCTAAAATAAGAAATATGAATTTATTACATAGGATTGGACATATATCCTTTATTTAATGAGTATAATCAAATAACAAGAACAAAAAAAAGTAAATAAAAAACTTATGTAATGTTTACTCCATTTCTTCAAAATTTCTTTGTAGTGTCTAGTTTGAATTCATTATATCTAGTAAAAGAAAAATAATGAATATATATATGACATTTCCTCAAAGAAAATAATAATAATGTTTATATAAATATAGGAGTTCTATGGGGCTTATGTCTGAAAAGTTGAAAAATAAGAAAGGTTGAAGACAAGGTGGAATGGTTTTATTGCACCACTTTGCTTTTCATTGACCTCTTTCCCCTGATCTCTCTCTTCTCTCAGAAAATCTGCGATTCAATCATATGACTTGATGAGGAATTGAATTTCGAATACAGCTGGAAGAACTTGTGTGTGGTTTGGTGGAAAAAGAGAGAATTCCTCAAAGGTCTCATCTCTCTCTGTATTTTCTTACAAAAACCGTTTCCTTTGATGCCTATGTTTTGAGTCGCCACTATTTTTTGTAACTTCCTGTCTGTGGTCCATCAATCCATAATTTGTACTCTTTCTGTGCGTTTCTGATTCGGGAAAAGGGAGAATTGGACTAGTTTTTGAACAAGGTCTCTATCTTATTTCCTTCCATCTTGCTCTTGTAAAAATCTCATATTTTGATTTCTCTTTGTTTTGAGTGGCTTCACTTTTTGCTTCTTCTGTTGAGAAGTCAGAGGTTTCATTTCATTTCGGAGCTTTGTTCTTGAATCACAATCATGGGTTATGCTTCTCTATTTCCTCGCTAAAAAGCTTCGAACTCCATTTTTCATTTGAATTTTTTCATCCATTTAACAACTTTCCCAAGCTAGTTGTGATCAAATCCTGTTTGCCAAAATGCCTGAACCAACCTTTTTTATATCTCTCATTCTCATATCAATCCTTCACGCCAAAGCTTTCACTCCATCAGACAACTACTTAATCCATTGTGGTTCTTCAGAAAGCGTCACGATTGGTTCAAGAATCTTCATTGGAGATTCAACTCTCCCCTCCAAAACCCTTTCTTCCCCAAAAAGCATAATGGCAAACACCTCCCAATCCTCTGTTTCTTCCTTCGACGATGCTTCTTTATATCAAACCGCCCGCATTTTTACAAAGCCGTCCTCATATTCCTTCCAAATTGCGAAACAAGGCCGGCACTTCATCCGTCTCCATTTCTTCCCTTTCACTTATCAAAATTACGATCTTTCCACATCAAAATTCAATGTCTCGACACAAGATGTGACTCTCCTCACAAGATTCCAACCTAAAAACACTTCGTCACCAATTTTCAAAGAATTCTCAGTCAACATAACTCGCGAAACCCTAACTCTAACTTTCTCCCCATCCACAAACCTCGCGTTTATAAACGCGATCGAAATAATCTCTTTACCAGACGACCTAATTCAAGATTCCGCTCAAACCATAAACCCTGTTGGACAATATTTAGGGTTATCAAGCCAAGTTTTTGAAACGATTTACCGAATCAACATGGGCACTCCGAAAATTACGCCGGCAAATGATACGCTTTGGCGGACTTGGACTCCTGATAAACCCTACATCATAAACCCTACTTTCGCGAAATGGGTTTCCACAAATAATGACCCTAATTACGTGGAAGGCCGCGCAACAAAACAAACCGCTCCGGATATTTTGTACATGACTGCAACAGAACTCGCCGCGTCATCAAATAGTACGATTGGTGCTTTATTTAACATGACGTGGCAATTTGACTTGCAAGAAGGGTTTAGTTACATGATAAGATTCCACTTTTGCGATTTTGTGAGTAAATCTTCAGCCGGATTGTATTTCGACGTTTACGTGGGGAATTGGGCGGTTTTAACCGATGTGGATTTATTTTCGATGGCTTATAATAGTTTAAATGTGCCGATTTTTCAAGATTTTATTCTTTCTTCTGACGATTCGAGCAGTAAAATCACTGTGAGTGTTGGGCCATCGTCTCTTCCAAACGTTTTTCCTGACGGAATTTTAAACGGACTTGAAATTTTGAAGTTCAATGGAATTTCCGGTACGAATACTATTGTTGGTAAGGCCGGTACGAAAGTTAGTCTTGGAATTATACTCGGTACGGTTGGTGGTGTGGTGATATTTATTGTAATTATTATATTCATTTTTGGGGCGTTTAGAAAAAGGAGATTGGAGAAGAAACGGAGCTCGAAAGTTTGGACTCCTTTTTCGGTCAACGGTTTGACCAATTCTCATAGCATGACTCAAAATTCCAACTCGAGCAACAAGACAATCACATTAGGGCATAATAACGGCTCGTTAGGGTACCGATTCGGATTTCATGTGTTGCAAGATGCGACGAATAATTTTGACGAGAGTTGGGTGATTGGATTGGGCGGTTTTGGCAAGGTTTATAAAGGGGTTTTAAGAGACGATACAAAAATCGCCGCAAAACGCGCCAATTCAAAATCCCATCAAGGAATAAATGAATTTCGGACCGAAATAGAGTTATTATCCCGTTTGAGGCACCGCCACTTGGTCTCTTTAGTGGGATATTGTGACGAAAGAAACGAAATGATTTTAGTTTATGAATACATGGAAAACGGTACTTTAAAAAGTCATTTATACGGCTCGGATTTACCCTTTCTCACTTGGAAACAAAGGCTTGAGATTTGCATCGGATCGGCAAGAGGCCTCCATTATTTACACACCGGATTCGCAAAGGCGATTATTCATCGAGACGTAAAATCCGCGAATATTTTACTCGATGAAAATCTAATGGCTAAAGTTGCGGATTTTGGGTTGTCCAAAACCGGACCCGAATTAGACCAGACTCATGTGAGTACAGCTGTCAAAGGAAGTTTCGGATATTTAGACCCTGAATATTTCAGGCGCCAACAACTTACTGAAAAATCAGATGTGTATAGTTTTGGAGTTGTTATGCTGGAAGTTCTTTGCGCGAGACCGGTCATCGACCCGAGTCTGCCGAGAGAAAAGGTCAACCTTGCAGAATGGGCGATGAAATTCTTAAAAAAGGGGGAATTGTACCAAATTGCGGATGAACGAATTGCGGGGACGATTAAAAAGAATTCTTTGGAGAAGTTCGCACTTACGGTTGAGAAATGTTTGGCGGATTATGGGACGGAGAGGCCGGGCATGGGAGATGTACTCTGGAATTTGGAGTACGCAATGCAATTGCAAGAGCAAAACGGAGATGAATTGGAGGTGAATAGCATGAATATAATTGCAGGGGATTCACAATTTAGAAATGAGGAGAGTTTGTGTTTGGTGGAAGGAGAAAGAGAAGGGGACGAGGAGTCGAATTTGAACGATATTCCGAATGTTTCGATGAGGAGGGTCTTTTCGCAATTGATTAAACAAAATGAGGGGAGGTGATTGAAGATAAGATATTTGGTAAAGATAAGATATGAAAAGATGTAATTTGGTTAATTTTTTTGGGGTTGTGTATAGGTATTGTGTATTTGATAAGTGAGAATGTTTGGTAATGTAATTATGTTGTAAGAATGGGATATATAAGTTTTGTAACAAACACTTTAAATATGGCTTGTAATTGTAAGTTGTAACAGCATAAAATGTAAATTATTGTTATATTGTATACTTCTTGTTGGGTATTTAATTCTGAGGATTGAAAATGATAACACATCATGACAAAATCAAAAGAAAAGGAAAATTATCAGAACTGAAACAGTCATTCCTACTCAGAACAATTAAAGCTCTCTAAGTACTAAAAAAGTACCATGATACCGCATCGTAGTTTCAGTTTGTTGGCCAATTTTTACCAACAACAAATCAAAAAGTATTATTAAAAAGTAAAAAACCAAATAACTCAAAAACGTACTATTACTAAAATACCCTTCTGCTCCATTCTGGAAGCTCATTCTCCACCATCGCAAAGAATGAAACGCCAGAACAAACACAACCCCTAAAACCAAAAACTAAAAACTTAAAAATTCCAAACAAAAAAATGAAACAATCCACCTTTAATACAATCCACCTTAAATCAAAATCAATCAATTAATCATCTTTGCTTTTTTCCTGCCTGGACCTGGTCCTTGAAACCTCATTCATACACCGCCCCACAAACTTCAACACCTCATCGATCAAAACCACAGGGAAAGCCACAGCAACCACAAGCAGCCACTCGTTAAAACTCAGCGGCACGATTCCAAACACTTGGGCCAAGAACGGCACATACAAAATCAAGAAATGAAGCGCAAATGAAACCGACATGGCCAATAAAAGCCAAGGGTTGACCCAAGGCGGCATGGTCAACAGACTCCCGTCTTCAGAAAGAGCATTTAATGAGTTAAACATTTCGATTGCTACTAAAACGGATAAGGAAAGAGTTGTGGCTTTGATTTTGCCGGACTGGAAATAGTCGCAAGGGTTGGACTGGAATGAAAAAGTGTTGGAGCCGGCCGTGAAGGGCGAAACGGTAAAATTGTCCCAAGTGGGGCACTGGCCCCAGTGGGAGAGCTGAGAGTAGGAGACGAGGGTATGACCGTCTTTTGACAGGTCGATTCCCATAAAGGACCCTTGAGTGTACCAAATTATGAATACGCCCACTGTCGCCAAACCCACGTACATCCCAATCACCTGTTAAAACAAGTAACTTTTAATTCCAAAGGACTAAAATGTAAAGGACCGTCAGTCCCTGTACTTTAATTGGTTGCATGTTTGATCCCCGTACTATTGATTTAAATTTTTTGGTCCTTGTACTTTATAAATTGTGCATATTTAGTCCCTCACTTAATGGAAGTATCAACACCGTTTAACTTTTTTTAATATTATGACTATTTTACCCCTTTAAATGATATCAAAATGCAATGATTTATTCAAATTCAATAATAATATAATATATATATTTGCATATATCTTTTTTTTATATTAATTTATTT
Source organism: Juncus inflexus (assembly GCA_024447665.1). Taxonomy (NCBI): domain Eukaryota; kingdom Viridiplantae; phylum Streptophyta; class Magnoliopsida; order Poales; family Juncaceae; genus Juncus; species Juncus inflexus. The sequence goes on from JAJHPC010000005.1 coordinate 764,366, forward strand.
TCTTGGTAAAAATAAAACAAATATATATTTTCTTTAAAGTTTCAAAGGGTAAATCAGTCATTTATAAAAAAATTAACAGTTTTAGCCGCTTCCGTTAAGTGAGGGACTGAACGTGCACAATTTATAAAGTACATGTACCAAAAAGTCCAAAACAAAAGTACAGGCACCAATCGTGCAACCAATTAAAAAGGAGGGTCTTTTTAACAGATTACCATGTAGCGAAAGAGAATCCAAGGGGTGATGAGAGACTCGTCGGATTTTCTAGGGTTTTTGCGCATAACGTCCTTGTCAGGTGGGTTAAACCCTAAAGCTGTGGCTGGCGGACCGTCCGTGACCAAATTGACCCACAAGAGCTGAACTGGAATTAATCCCTCCGGAATCCCAAGCGCTGATGTCAGAAATATCGAGGCCACCTCACCAATGTTTGATGATATCATATACCTGGTTGGAAATAATACTATGAGAATATATGATTGGTATTATTAGAAAATGAATAGTAATTAATGATAAAGAATTGAGACCTGATGAATGCTTTCATGTTGTTGTAAATGGAGCGTCCTTCGCCAATAGCAGCAACGATCGTGCTGAAATTATCGTCTGCTAAAACCATATCTGACGCTTCTTTCGCAACCTTCCAAAATTAAAAAGAAAAAAAAACAATTCCATTAAAATAAAATAATTACCCAAGATGTATATTTCTCTCAAAAAATAACGACACAAAAACCCAACCCTATAATCATCCCTTAAGCAGCTTTATACAAAGTGCTGGATTTCATATTTGCAGCATCACTAAAAAAAAACCACATAACAGCCCGACCTAATAATCTTTTCTTTTATATGTTTCTAGCATTACAGAAAGAACTAATATAATCAGCTAAAAAAACATAAATAAATCATATTTTTGCCTAAATTGCAAAACAAAACCCCGCATTACGCCTAAACTACAAAAAAACCTGCATCATCAAAAATCGCAAAATTACGAAAACTAACGGTGTTAATTCGTAACTAACAGTAGGATCTTTTTCACATTTTCCAACAACGCAGGGGCTTTTTTACAGTTGGCTGATATTGGGATTGCTACGGGCAATACTGGCACCGACGAATTAAAAAATTCCAATAACGCAGGGCTTTTCCTACAGCCGCTACATAACAGCAGCCCGGACCCTACCCTAACAATCCTTTCTTTTAATCGCTCATTCCATAACACGGCCATAGCATCACCGAAAGAACTGACAAAATCAACCAAAACCAAAAATAAAAATAAAAAAAGTTCCGATTTCTTTTCCAATACCTCAGTGCCAGTGATCCCCATGGCAATGCCAATATCCGCCAACTTCAAAGCCGGCGCATCATTCACTCCGTCGCCCGTCATCGCAACCACCTCGCCGTCCTCCTTCAGAATCCTGACAATCTCCTGCTTGTGCCTGGGCTCCGCCCTCGAGAACAACAGCCCCCCCTTCTGCCTCAGTAAAGACTTTTTATCGGGCAGGGCCATGAACTCCTTGCCGGTCAGGGATTTGGAGGAGATATTTTCGGTTGACTTGAAGACGCCGATGTCGCGGCAGATGGCCTCGGCAGTCTCTTTGTTGTCGCCCGTGATGACGATGACGCGGATGCCGGCGGCGCGGCAGTCGGAGATTGCCGAGTGGACCTCCTCCCTCGGCGGGTCCTGTGTAGGAAATTTAGAAAAGAGAAGAATATTATGTATCGTCTTGTGAGATGTGGTACAGGGAAGATGTGAAGTATCGGTAGAATTTGTTTCCTCTTGGGGAAAAGAGGTATTAGAGGTGCTTTCTTCAAAGGTATCGTTTAAGGGCTACCTGCTTTCCTGATTTTTTGAAAAAAGTACCTCTTTTTCTCACTTATTCATGTGAAAACTAAAAATGAAGGATTAGTTTGTACTTTGGAGATACTTTTAAACAAACATGGAAATGAGAAGTAGACATGATACTTCTTATGTTACGTAATAGCACCACATGATATTTGTTACGTGCTGTAGGGTCATCAACGGTATTTCTCATTTCACAGGGTCATAATCATAAACGACATTTTAATCTCCCAATTCAAACCACCAAACTCACCCTAAGGCCAACTAAGCCAGCGAAAACAAGACCGCTCTCAATCGCCAAATAATTACTCGGATCCAATAACAGCCTATGAGCCGGGTGATTTTCTCCATCGTAAGTCTCAAACTCGGCCAGCTCGTCCTTGTACGCGAATCCCAAACATCGCAGGGCCTTGGATGACATTTCGCACAATTTGTCCAGAATCATCTGTCTTGTTTCTTCGTTTAAAAGAACAACTGAGCCGTCTAGAAGCTGGATGAAGGAACTCCTTTCGAGTAAGTTTTCGACCGCGCCCTGTGAAAGTTGGAAATATGTGAAAAGGTCCATAAGAAAGTCTAAAATTACTATATAATTGTGAAAAGTTAATATGATGTACCTTGACAAGAAGGGAGTTTTTGCCGGATTCGGATTTTACGATTACGCCCATTGATTTTCTGGTCCGGTCGAATTCCAGAGTGGCGATCCTTTTAGAACTCTTGTTCCACCAATCACAGCAGACTATTTTTTTATAAAAAAAATAGATAGTCACTAATTAATAACTTATTTATAAAATTAAATCAAATTTATGAAAATTATTTCATTAATTTATTAATGTACCTAATAACTCATCAGTTGACTGAGCTTGTGCTCCTTCAGGCAATCCCATTTTCTCCACCAAAACCTAAACAAAAATCATAAAATGAAAATTTAAATAAAAAAAACTCAACACACCCTTACAAAATACAAAAAAAACAAACTTTAAAAATAGAACACAAAAAGTCAAAAATAAATAAATAATCAATTATCTACCTTTAAAGCCGCTTCAGTGGACATACCGGTCGCGACAAAATGCCCAGACGTAAAACTCACGCTCGCATCATTGCAAACGCACGCAATTCTCGCAACCGTCTTCAAGTTCTCATCCAACTCCCCGCTCCGCAATTCAACAATCTTCCCGTCTTTCGGATTATAACTCGTTCCCTCAACCCTAAAATCCCTCAGAGAATCATTCCACCGTCCAATCGCGACCAATTTCACAGCCGACATCTGATTGGTCGTCAGAGTCCCCGTTTTGTCAGAGCAAATCACAGTAGTACAACCTAGGGTTTCAACACTAGGCAATTTTCTAACCAGCGCGTTTTTCTGTGCCATTTTGCGGGTACCCAAAGCGAGGCAGGTTGTAATGACAGCTGGCAGTCCTTCAGGAATCGCAGCGACAGCTAATGCAACCGCTATTTCGAAATAATACGTGCATTTTTCGAAGGAGAATTTGAAGTTTGTTGGCCAGCCGTTTACGTATTCGAACGTTAAGAAATACTTCACGTTTATTAGCCAGACCAAGATGCAAATCACGCCGATTATCATAGTGAGAGCCTCGCCAAATTCGTTCAACTTCTTCTTTAACGGCGTGTCATCATCCTCTTGTGAGGCCTCATGGATTTGAGAGTGTATTTTTCCGATTTCAGTGTTCATGCCAGTTTGAGTGACTAAACAAACACAGCTTCCATTCACTATAGTCGTTCCAGCAAAAACCATGCACTCTTTGCCCTGTATCTCCATATCCTCCAACTCCACCTTACGATTGGTCTTATTAACAGATGCGTTTTCACCAGTTAAAGAGCCCTGTTCGACCCTCAGAGTGGAACTTATCAAACTCAAGACTCTCATATCAGCTGGCACTTTGTCGCCGACTCTTAATTGTACTATATCGCCTGGCACCAGTTCTTTGGCCTGAAGGTTGTGGATCCACTCGCCGTCCCTTTTACAGGTCGCGTGCTCTGATTGGATCTCTTTTAAGGCTTCTAGAGCCTTCTCTGCATTATTCTCTTGCCAGACTCCGACAATCGCGTTTACAATTAGAATTAAGAAGATCACTAATGGCTCTACAAACGCTGTTATTCCCATTTCTCCCCCTTCATCTCCATCATACCTGTCATTTAAACAAGCATTTTTTCAGCATATTTCTCTACGATTGAAATGATTAGGTAAAAAAATCAATGTTTTAAGCAAAGGAGGTGAAGAAATAAGGTTTGAGGTTTATTACCAGGCGAGAACAAAGGAGACGACGGCGGCTACAAGAAGAATACGAACTAACGTATCATTGAACTGTTCAAGAACCAGCTGCCAGATCGACGGGCCGGAGTGCTTCTCAAGCTCGTTCAATCCATACACGCTCCGCCTCGAAAGCACTTCATCAGATCGGAGACCTTCCGCCGAGTTCACCTTGAACTCGGCTTCGCATTCCTCTACGGTTCTCGCCCAGGCCGGAAAGGTCGAAGAGGATCCAGATCCGGATCCGGACGCTAGATCCGATCTGAGCTTGCTGCTTTCATCCTGACCTCCTCTACCCATTTTTGCAACGAAAGGTTTTTTTAAATCGATGGATTGAAGTGCATTAAAACGAGACGAGATTGAGGAAATGTTCGGAGAAGAAGAAAGGTATAGATTCGAGCTCGGTCTGAGATATGATGAGAAAGAGAAGTGGCGACAGGAAAGAAAGGCGCTCTTTCGTTCCACTAAAGATGGAGGGTGGTGAGAGCAAAGTATCTTTTCCATTTACCCTTATAAACTTTGTATATTAAACCAACCCTGTTAAAATTTGCATTTAATATCTTCCCACAGCAGTGGAAAATAAGCTCGCAAACATGTATTCACAAATACAGAAGTTTACGAGGGTAAGTTTCGAAATAGACGAACGGATTCTGATATAGGTTGAGGGAACACGTCACTGGAGCTCATCTGAGCCGTCCGATTGAGGTAACATCTAGAATCTTCCGTGGATCAACGGTTGGAGTTTGCTGATTATTGAATAGCGTAGACTTTTGATCTGATGACGTCACACCTTGAGTCTGTTTCATGGACGCTACAAAAGAATACGTATCATTTGTTGATGATCTTTTGTTTCAATTTAGTAGAACTATGTGTGTAGTGGATTGGAATTTCATAGTGTTATAATCTGCTACATGAATGGAAATATAAAAGAGAGGCAACGTAAGAGTGTGCTAGACTTAGAGGTGATCATGTGATTAGTACCTTTGAATTATGGGAGAAAAATAAGGATTATGTCCATGTCATGAAACTATACTAAATTAATTATATGTACATCACTGAACTGAGATGAGAAGACAAGCATGGATAGAGCCACGTTTGAGTGAGACAATGAACTAATGAAGTATATAATTAAGATTAATTAATTGTTGTGAGACAGCTCATCAGTATTCATTCTAAATCAAAGGGGTAATTAGTGGGGGTTTTCCTTTGAAAAATCAAACAATGCATTTATACATCCTCATGAAAAATATCTTCTTTAATGTTCATCCTCATGAAAAATATCTTCTTTAATATTCTAACTGTAAGCTCATTATTACTGTTTTAAGGCCGGCCTATTAGGCCCGTCTAAATCGGCCCATATATTCTCTTTGAACTGGACGGGCCCGTTTCTTTTACCTTTTTTTTTACAAACATACTATCCAAAATTGCAACAATAATCTCTTAATTCTCCAATAAATTAAAAAAATGCAAGTAGTTATTATTGATTATAATTTAGGAATTTTTACTTGGAATGAAAATTGCAGATGATTTATATTGCAAAATTAATATATCATTATAAATATATAGTTTATATATTTTGAACCCGGGAAGATCAATATTTCCATGCATCAGAACTTGAATTATGATTTATTTTTTTGTTAAATCGTTTTGCCTCGAGAAGAGAACCAGCTAATATTTATTCCTTGGCCGACCTTCTAGACTATATTCAAAAGCAACATAAATATAATTAAATACATAACAAATTTTTAGGGGACACAAAAGAGCCGCATGCTTTTGATTTTTTGAATTGTTTTTTGTTTTGGTGGAGTGTGTGTCAAAGACCACTTATCGATTGACCTATTTTTCTTTCACTTTCTCATGCGAACCAAACATTTTATCCATCTAAAAGTAGAAGATTTAAAAAGAGTTTTGGAAATATTCTTTTTGGAGGCCTTTTTGCTTTTGCAATTGTCCTTATTAGGATGATTTTGATGAAACATATGAATTTTAGAGTTTAGTATGTTGATGTTTTTAAGAATCCTTTGGACGTATCACATCTGAAATTTGAAAACTCAGTATAGATTTTCTTTTACTTCTACGTTTTTGAATGATAAGGTTAGATTTGTTGGACCACAATCTGACATAAAACTCCTCAACAATGTGTGGGCAACATGAGGTTGAAACCGGCGGACCACCTTTTCCTCCATTGCGATTTTGCACGACAAGTGTGGAACCATAAAGAAGTTGACATTGATATCACATCAAATGTCGCAGAGTTCTGGAGGGACCAAGTTGCAGACAAGACTAAAGAAGAACGACGTATTTGGGAGACAACGTGGCTAAGAACGTGTTGGACAATCTGGAAATCACGCAATCAAAGCATCTTCAACCAAAAAAAGGCCACACCTCACAAGCCTCTTAGTGGAAATTACTCAACAGGCATCAAATTGGAAGTTCTATTGTTAGAGCATATGACCTTGTGGTGGTTCTTTCTCTTTTTTCTTTCGCATTTCTTCTTTATTTTTTGGAGATTGTACATATGTATGTTTGTCAAACTCTTTGTGCGTACTCTTTTCAAATATTTAATAGAATCTCAACGAGACAATCGCCTCCTGACGCTTAAAAAACAAAGACATAAAACTCCTCAAGAAAAATAGGAAATAAATCATAGCAAATCATGGACATAAATCAATATTTGTTCACAATTAAAAAGTGCAAACTAACTTTTTACATAAACATGCACGATGAATAAATACATATATAATTTTTCCTATAATTCCAAGAGAATAAAACAACAGAGAAAATAAAAAGAAAAGAAAAACCGTTTTCTACCTAATAACCCTGTAAAATTCTTTATTGCATACACACCTAATACCTTCATTCTAATTCAAGCCTCTTGTGATCATGGATATATCAAGAAAAATAAAAGTAAAATAAATAAAATAAACATCAAGTCATTTACCACTCTTAATTCCATGATCAACAACATCAACTCCAGAATTGCAAGATAGAATAATACGACGGAATAACGAGCAAACCAACTTCTTCAATCCCCCACACTTCTTGTTCTTCTTATTCCTCTTCTTATTTTCACTCTTATTCCCCTTATTCTCCACAAAAGTACTACTATTCACACTCCCAACACTCTCACTTCTCTTGAGAATAAACGGCAACACAGAAGCCTTGTCTCTCACTCTACTCAAGCATCTCATCGTTTTTTCATTCATGGTCTCTTTTTTAGAGAAAGTATAACTTCTCAAATACATTTGCCTACAAGAATAACTATCCACCACAGCCGGACCGGTTCGACCGTTACCGAGATGATCATTACTTTTAGTTTTTTGCGCTACGGCCTTTACAAATTCCGCATCAGATTCAGGCCATTTGTATAGGTTAACATATGTTGCTCGTACCGGTACGACTGGTACGACATGAGAGTCGACACAACCGATTGAAGATTTGCAACTCATAGGTTTCTTGTGGTTTTTAGATTTTGGGTATTGAATTATGAGATGTAGGGATGAGTGATTGATATAATAGAAGAGAGGCGTTGTGTAGAAGGAAAGTTAGGATTTGAAAAGGCAAGAGAGAGGAGAGAATGGAAAGAAGGGCTCATTTGGAAAGTGGAGACAATTTGTGAAGAGAATGATGTGGCATAATTGGTAATAAGTGAAGGAGATGGTTTCCCCTTTTGTGCTGTCTAATCCGTAATTAATTTAATCTTCTCTTTTTAGTTCGTACCGGTTTTGAAAAGGTTAATTTTAAATGTGATTCATTATCACATGCCAACTCAGATCTTGTGGGTTGCGATTGAAAAAGAAAATTGGAAAGGTTACTAATAAATAGAATAATTTATTTCTAATTTTGTTTTAATTAAGTATAAATTAAGCACCTTCCAATTATTCTTAAAGGATAATTCTAAATAGTAATTAACAATGTCTAACATATAATCACATAATAGCAACGTAAGTATAAGAGTTATGGAGCAAAAAGCTTTTAGACTTATATATGCATCGAGATCTTTAATCAATAATCAATTTCAAAAATATAAATAAGACAGATGAAAATATTTAGAATAAAGATAATAGAAAATGATCCTCATATAAACTTTACAAATATATATTATGCATCTTTGTTTTTCTTCTTTCCTTTCTTGTTTTGATTTGTTTTTCCCTCATATTTCGAGCCATTAATTGTAATTGTAAAAACTACTGCTTATTTCAATTAATGTGATATGCGCATAGGATTTCAAGCCTACCGAGTTTTATCAAAAAAAAAAAGGGACATGATAGAGCACGACGGCGCTGTAGCACGACTGTTCACGACGGATCCAATAACAATATATATAATTTATTTTCTAATAAAAACATATACATAATAGTATATATAATTAATTTTCTAATAACAATATATACATAAAAAGTGAAAACAATATATAAAAATGAGAAAATTGTATATAAAATGAGAAAACAATATATAAAAGTAAAAAAAATAAAAAATACACAAAGAATAAACAACAATATATAAAATGGCAAAACAATATATAAAATGAGAAAACAGTATATAAAATGGAATAAAATAGTATATCTACAGTGTCGTCGTGCTATAGTATCATCATGTTTGTACATTTCCAAAATATATATATATATATATATATATATATATACACACACACTACATTTTATCGATAGAACATACTCTAAATATATAAAAATGACTTGTGACTACAAAATCGCATCTTTTCCAATCCTCACATGGTGTTTCTCTTCCTTCTCATTTGTCTCTTTCAACGATTGATTGATTTCTTTCGGCGATAAATCATTTGGATTAGCCGGATGCAGCCGGCAACTTCAGTCATTTGCAATGGTGCAAGGAGGAAGATCGCGGCGCATTGCGCCATAACTGATATCATCCGCACTGGCATTACTTAATACAATGCAGAGCATAAGGAAAAACAAAGTTGCATTAGGAGTGGACGCCATTTTGCGGATTCTTGAAATGTCAAATGTGGGACTTGATATTTCGTGATTTGTATGTGGTTTGATTGATTTTGTTGATTGTTGTTTGAGGATATTTATAAGTTGTTACTTGTTAATATTCTATATTTAGTGAAACTAATTTTGTTGAACTTGAATGTGCTTTTCTATTGTTAGTTAGCGATTACACGTAGCGATGTACATGAACAGAGCTGTCAAAAAGTGAAGCTGCATAGCAGAATTAAACCGTATCAAATACATAATCAAAACTTGCAAGCGGATGAATTGATAAAAAAGATTAAGCCCTATAGTTCTAACTTTGATTGTTTACGCTCTTAATTTTTAGATTTAAATTTTAACGTTGTTTTTAATTTGGTCGTAACCCATCGTAAAGAAGAAAAAAAATACGCTCCTAATGTATTTTTTTCCTTCTTTATGATGGGTTACGACCAAAGAAGAAGAAAAATTAAATCACATCATCTTATCATTGTACCACGCAAAAAGCAAATGATATTCCGTAAGTAGTAGAAGATTACTGCTAGGCGAGAATTTAAAATAATTATAATAAAGATCATAGAAAATGATCTTTATATAAACTTTATACAATATGCATATACATATTACATCACAAGTACATTTTATCAGAAATTATATTCTAACTGTACAAAAATGACTCATGACAACAATATTGTGTCGTTTCCAATTTTCACATCGCAAACATGAGTTTCCTCCCAATCTTCTCTTCGTCTTTCTCATCATCCTTTTTCTCCTTCTTCTCATTCTTCTCTTTCAATGCTTGTCTGATTTCTTTCGGAGATAAATGATTCGGATGAGCTGGATGCGGCCGGCAAAAATAGTCGTTTGTAGCGGTGCAAGGAGGAAGATCGCGACGCATTGCACCATAACTGATATAAGTCGCGTTGGCACTACTTAATACAATGCAGAGCAAGAAAAATACCAAAGTTGCATTACGAGCGGACGCCATTTTGAGGATTTTTAAAATGTCAAATGTGGAACTTAAGATTTCCTGATTTGTATGTGGTTTGAGTTTGATTGATTTGTTTGATCGTAATTGTGGGTATTTATTAGATGTCTGTATTCTACATTTAGTGAAACAACTTATGTTAATCTTGAATTTGTTTTTCTATTGTTAGTTAGCAATTACACGTAATGATGCACATGAACATAGCTGTCAAAAAGGGAAGGTGCATAACATAATTAAACCGTATCGGATTCATAATCAAAACTTGCAAGCAGATGAATCGAAAAAAAGTGCAAGCTCTATAGTTCTAACTTTGTTTGTTTACCCTCTTAGTTTTTAGATTTAAATTTTGACGTTGTTTTTAATTTGGTCTTAACCCATCATAAAGAAGAAAAAAATAGGTTCGAATGAAGCTTACTGGCATTTTAACAAAAGACCTGATAGAGCATGACGACATTATAGCACAACTGCTTACGACGGATCTAATAACAATATATATAATTTATTTTGACAGTATATACATAAAAAATGAAAACGATATATAAAATGAGAAAAACAGTATATAAAATGGGAAAATAGTATATAAAAGTGAAATAAAAATAACAAATACACAAAAATAAACTATAATATATAAAATAGTAAAATAGTATATAAAAATGAGAAAATAGTATATTAAATGAAAATATAATATATATATATATATAGCGTCATCGTACTACAGTTGTGCTACCATGTCGTGGTTTTTACACATTCCTCTTTTAACAAAGAAGAAAAAAAATTAAATCACATCATCTTATCAACCGTACCATGTGAAAAGCAAATGGTATTCCATAAAGTAGGTTATTGTTAAATTAGAATTTATGCAGACTAATTTAGAAGACATTGATGAGTGAGTTTTATATATGTAATAGGTGAATGTGAAGTGTTGCTCTATGCTGCGGTTTTTTGAAATTTGTTGTTAGTAAAAAAAAAAATCAATCATTACACACAATGACTCATTGCAATATATTATTTTTTATTGAATAAAAAATCTCTTTGAGAAAAAACTATTCGTTATAATGTATTATTATTTTTTATGTATGACAATGTGATGCATTCAACACAATATATTCTTTCTTAAACTTACATGTTTATTAGATAATATTTGTGTTGTTGGTTTGCAAAATTACGGAGAGCTTAAATGTCTCTCACGTAAATCTATTGGTCATAATATTTGTGCTGTTGTGATACTGATTTATCGAATAATATTTATATTAATCACATATCACTTGGATCTTCATAGGAATTAGGAGGAATGCTTATATTGTGAGGTTTTTCGTTGGAAAAAAAGAAAATGTAAAAGTACTTATAAATAGAATAATTTATTTCTAATTTTCTTTTAATAAATATAGTTAGTTCAAATAAAACTGCCTTCAATTTATTCTTAAATCTTAATGAAGAAACAAAAATAAAATGAGCACATCTGATTAGATGGTATCTTGAGTCCTTGACCGATATGTTGATAACATAATAGCAATTTTAATGTACTATTTTCTAGCACATTCTATGAGTCATGTATTGAGCTTCCGAATTAATCTAACAATTAAATAAATAAATAAGAAAATAATTAGAATACGGATCATAGAAAATGATCCTTATATATTAAACTCATGCATATACATCATAAGTACAATTCAGTGTATATAATCCAAATATACAAAAATGACTTATGACAATAAAACCACATCTTTTCGGGTTCCTCACATCGCAAACATGAGTTTCCTTCCAATCTTCTCTTCATCCTTCTTCTCCTTCTTCTCATCATCCTTCTTCTCTTTCTTGTCATGATTCTTCTGCTTCAAAAATTGCATGATTTCTTTCGGAGATAAATGATGCGGATGAGCTGGATGTGGACGGCAACTCCAATTGTTTGTAACGGTGCAAGGAGGCAGATCTCGACGCATCGTGCCCCAACTGATAAATGACGCACTTGCACTGCTTAATACAATGCAGAGCAGACAAAATACCAAAATTGCGTTACGAGAGGAAGCCATTTGTGAGATTTTGTGAAATTTCAAATGAAAACTTGAGATTTCGTGATTTGTGAGATTTTGCAAAATTTCAAATGAAAACTTGAGATTTCTTGATTTGTGTGCAGTTTGATTGACTTGTCGAATGCTTTGCCAGATATTTATAAGTTGCTTGTTTACCATACTTAGCGAAATGACATTTTGTTGAATTTGAATTTTGTTATATAGAAACTACATGTAATGGTACACAAGAACAAAGCTGTCAAGACGGGAAGGTGCGTAACAGAAAACCGCATCAACTTTGTTCTTGTACTACGCGAAAAGCTAATGATATTCCTAATGATATTATGTACTAAGCCAAAATATTTGTGACCTATACATTGATATTTAGTGAAATGACGTTTTGTAGACTTTCATTTTGGCTTTCTATTATTAGTTAGTAACTACACGTAATGATGTATGATCAGAGCTGTCAAAACAGGAAGCCAGGTAACAGGAAACTGAATTAACTTATCCTTGTATTACACGACACTAGAAGCAAATAATCAACATTCCATCAATTACTTTACTGCTAGATTAAAATTTATGCAGACTTGCTTCAAAAAAAAATTTAGAAGACATGCTGATGAGTGAGTTTCATATCTATATTTTATCCCTCGTTTGATTTTGGAATAAGATATTATCTTTTATTGTTTTATGGAATACTTTTTCCATTGTTTTAAGTTGTTTTCATGTCAAGATCGGAAAACCACAAACTTTTGACGTTATTGCATGATTCAGAATAATACCATGATGATGCCATCATCAGCTCTTACCACTCGCAATGCAAAGAAGTCCAGATCCAAGCTCGTAAACAAAGAGAAATTGAGAGATTGATTCAACTATTGATTTTAACATTTTAATCTCTTGAATTGAGATTGGGATATTGACTCATCTATTGATTTTATCGTTTTAATCTCATCAATTTATATGTTAATCAAAGACAGGTGTTCTGTGTGTAATTGCATATTTGTATTGTAGATTTTCTATCTTTCCCAGTTTTGTTATCATTTGTTATTTACTTAATGTCATTTGGTCTTGTGATAATCACTAGTTATTATGATTTAGCTTCACACTAATTTAGGAATGGCGAGTATGTTTAAAGTATATTTCATAAATTCGAACTTAATAGTAAATTACTTGGAAGTATCATATTCTTTCGCGTATTAGAAGTATAACTCGACGTGTTGCTTCTGTTATTACACCCTTAAACCCTGTGGTTGCTAGCTTATAGTACAACACCAAAACCAAAACCAGCAAAACATCATTTTACTAAATATAGAAAAAAAACAACTTATAAATATTCCTCACACAGCAAAATCATCTCCACTCAAACCCAAATGGTGAAACCTCAAATTTTGCGTGTATCATCAAAAATGGGGTTCGTCCGTAGCGCAATTCTGATATTCTTCACGTTCTGTATTTTATTCGGTGATGTTGCTTCACAAGCAGATTACATAAGTTACAGAGCGATGCGTAGTGATGTGGCACCTTGCACATATCGTGATTATTCAAATTGTAGACCGCATCCGGCTCCGAAGGAATTTGCACCAGCGCCGAGTCCGAGCCCAAACAGTAATGAAAAGACAAGGAAATTGATGTTCTTAATATGAAGATTGAATTTCTTTTTATTATATTTTATTGATTGATTGTACCTTTTAAGTTTGAATATGGTCATTTTTATGATCTTTATTCTCTTTTATTAGAACTGATCTTTATTGTATTTAATATTTCGATTGTACATTAATATATATCAGTAGACTGTACTTATTATGTATGCAGTATGTACATAGATTTGTACTGTATATGTAAGTTTGCGTAGGGTCATTTTAATGATCTTTATTCTCTTTTATTATTTTTGAGAACTGATATTTATTGTATTTAATATCTCGATTGTACATCAATATATATCAGTAGATTGTACTTATTATGTATGCAGTATGTATATAGATTTGTATTGTATATGTAAGTTTGCGTAGGGTCATTTTTATGATCTTTATTCTCTTTTATTATTTGAGAACTGATCTTATTGTATTTAATATTTCGATTGTACAACAATATATATCAGTAGATTGTACTTATTATGTATGCAGTATGTATATAGATATGTATTGTATACATAAGTTTGCATAGGATCATTTTTATGATCTTTATTGCATTTTATTTTATTTTGTTTTTGAAAAATGATCTTTGTTTGCATTTATTTAATATTTATAATTCCACATCAATATATACCAGTAGACTGTAATGAATCGCAGTAATGAATAGATGGTCATTTTGTACATGAATATATCTAGCTGGTCATAATGAATCACACTTACGATCAAATGGTCATTTATACATAAAAAATAGAGAGGAAAATAGAAAAAGAGAGAAGAAAGTTATTTGCTAACAATAAGTCTATACAGCAGGAATCCACAACAGGATTCACTGCAGGACGCCAAGTTGGCGGCTTCTCATCAGTAATATTTTGCCACGTCAGCAAAGAAAAAGAAACAATAATAATTCTGTTGGACGGACCCATTAACCTACCCAGCTGCAAAAACCTTCTTCATTCGCCATTTTCTATATCTTTCCGTTTCTCCTCTGAGAATCGATTCCATTGCCTTTGGCCACTTAGATCTGATTTTACCTATTTCCTCTTCACACTTCTCTCTTCTTATGCCCGTGAGAATCATGCTTTGGTAAATTTTAGAAAAAATAGGAGTTCATGTATGATTCCCTAAAGAAATCGTCTGAATCCAAAGTATGATTCCCTTCTTGACATGAGAAATTTGAAGTATGATTCACTTCTCTCTTCTGAATTGGTTGATATTGATTGGATGTTTTTGAACGCTAGTTCTTTGCTCACTCCTCTTTTCTTTTGAATTATCATGACAAATTTGTCTCATTGAAATTGAGAAGTAACTCATGACGTAATTGAACAATTTAGCCTTTTCCTTTTTTGTAGTCTGAATTGAAAATAAGTACAAGGAGAAATTATTTTTGCAAATTTTTGTAATTGATGTTATTCATTACAAACAGCTTGTTAAAATCATACACTTTGTAATACAAAATAGAATTAAACTAGTTAGTTTCACAAATTAACGAATAACACAAATAAAAATTATAGAATTAGAGATAATTTACACAAATTATTTAGTTTCAGAAATTAATGAATAACACGAATAAAAATTACATTAATTATTTTTTTCCCTCTTCCATTTCTGCTTCTATTCCAGCAAAGTCTAGACTAGAGAGAGACAGAAGGGAAAGACATCAAAACGGGTTGACTAACTTAACGGGTTTACTGACTTAACGGGTTTGCTTGTCTTGAACTTTAACAATTTTTTCGGTTTTGTTCTGATGACGTGGACAAATTAGGGCCGCCAGCTAGGCGTCCTGCAGTGAATCCTGTTGTGGATTCCTGTTGTGTAGAGTTGTTGATTTGCTAATGGTTAAAAAAGGGGAAAAAAGAAGGAAAGGAATTTATACGCCGAATCTCATAATGTAACATTAACAAAGCAATCATTTATTTTCCATATTTACAAAATAAACAATGCATTCATTACATAATTCAATAAACTCATAATTCGGTCCCTTTTCTCTTTTTTCCAACAATGTATTTTCTTCTAATAAACATTCCATCACAGCACAAACCCTAATTTCAAACGAAACTGCTTTGGGGGTTTTATACAATGGAACAATAACATTTCTACATTCTCTTAACTTATCACAACCTTCAAATTGGTCCAAATTTAAGTATATAAATTCAGTAAATATACCATTAATATCCATTTTAATCCATATTCTGTTATGAATTGATGTGTTATAAAGAGTTATATGAAATTTTATTCCAACAGGTAATCCAGAAATAAATGGAATCGGATTTTCAGAATTATTTCCAATTGCTTTCAATTTTGCTTTAATTGAATTTATTTCCCAATTGAATTTCAATTCTTGAATATCAAACAATTCGAGCAAATCGTATAATTTAATATCACGCGAGTTTTTTCCATCAATTGATTTCTTAATCTCTTTCGCAAATTCAGAAATTTGATCTGAGTTTGAGATTTTCACATTAATATTTCTCAAAATTTGATCCGAATTTGATTTAACCATTGAGAGCTTAACCAAATCTGAGAGGAGAGAGAAATCCAGGATTTGAAATTCCAGTTCTTTATTCAATCCTGTAAAACTGAACTTAATTCTTCTAAGAGAGCAATCTAATTTTTCCACCAAAATACATAGATTTTTCAGGCTAAAAGAAGTAAAAAAATTAGGGTTAATTGCATACCAAACTTCCGAGATAATATGTATTATCTTCACGTACTGTAAAATTAACTCTACAATTGCACCAGTAGAATTATCTTCATCCAAATATAACATTTCCAATTCCTCAATACAACCTCTACATAAAAATAAAAACAAGTCAATAAATAAATTAAAAATAATAATTTAAAAATAAAAAAATAAAGCAAAAAATGTACCTCATTATTCTTTGAACATCAAATGCCTTGCGAGATTTAATCAAAGGCCAAATTTCCCCAATATTCTTCAAAATTAATTCAACAAACTCCTTAAACTCATCATTTAATCCCTCATTATTTTCATCTTTAACCTTCAAATCATTACATTCCATTTTCAAACCGCTTCTCTCAAGCAGAAAGGACAAAAGAGAATCTGGATTTATTATCTTTTTCAATGCTTTGGAGATTCTGCTGAAGAGCGGAACAGCATAAGTAAAAAGCACCGCAGGAACATCACATGTAATTTGGTTGTTGTTATGATTATGAAAGGGTGACGAAATGGATACTACTATGGTGCATGATACACCAGGTTTATCTAGAATTAATTCTTCTTTGTTTGATTGCTCAATCTGAAAAATAGAGAAAGAAAATTGTAATGTATATAAATATTTATGATTAAATAGGAGAAATAAATGGAATCATTACCTGCTTAATTAAATCTTTAGATAATTTGAGAGAGAACTTTGTGTGATTTTTACCGAGGGAAAATAAAGTAAGAAATATATCTTCTTCTTCCTGAAAAATAAATGATAATTTAGATGTTAGATTATGAATAATTAGATATTTAATTACGGAATTTATGTATTTAAATGGTAGTTTGATTAAGGGAAAAAATAGAACCTCTGGATGCTTCTCAAGATTTGTAATTAAGTCATTAAATATTGATTTAAATTTCTCAAATTTGGGAAATTTAATTAATCCAATAATTCTTCTTGCTGAGTTCCTTACTGCTCCACTACAATCCATCAATAAACACTCAAACTGCAAAAAAATAATAATAATAAAATCAAAATTTTAAATATATTTAAATCAATTAATTGCAATTTTCATCATAATTAAGAAATACATACCATTTCTGATTGTTTTTCTTGCAAATTTAAAAATCCACGTGTCGCCATATTATTTAAAGAATTTAGAGCTTCAATTCGTATCAATTCATAATCATCATTAATTAAATCCATTAACAAATTTGATGCACCGTCAGCAAATTTAGTACAAAATAAAGCGAGTTTTCCCAACGATTTACATGCTTCTAATCTTACCTATAAAAATAATAATACGAATTATTCAACATTGCATACTTTTAAAATATAAATTTTGAATTTAATGCATAAAAATGTATATTATTTTACTATTATTACTTACCTCATAAAACTCATCTTCAATTCCATGAATAAATGCACCAGCTCCACATAAAAAAGCATGCTTAAATTCCATTTCTTTTTCATTTTCTGATTTAATAATGGATTTTTTGCCTTCGGTTTTAGGTTTTAATAATTTCTTTGATAATGATTGCATTAAAATACTCTCAGAAATCAAATTCATATAATTTCCAAGTGCTTTAAAAGATTCCATTCTTACTTTCTTACTCAGATCTCTACACATTGAACATATCTGTAGAAAAAAATAAACAAACACAAAAAAAACAAATAATGTAAAATTGTGTTATTAGTTTCTGATTAAATAAAACAAATATGAAGTAAAAATTAAGATAAAATGTAATTTATTTACATGAATAAAGATCGTATTAATCCGCTCGCTTTTATTGTCCTCATTTTCACTCTGTGCTATAATTTCTCCACACAAACCAACCTAAAAATCAAATTTCCAAATTCCGCTTAAATCATCTAATTATTCACAAAATTAAAAAAAAAATTAAAATCTCACAACAAATAACAACATACCAATTTTACAGCAGAAGATCTGACAAGCTCATCATCATCCTTCAACAAACCAACAAACCTCTCACAACAGTTTTCAGCCACACAGAAGGCCACACCATTTCTAGCCACAGAAAGTACCTCACACAACCCATCTACACCATTTCTCCTCAAAATCGGATAAATATCGCTCGTAAACCCTACAAAAACCCTAATCATGAACTCATCCCTCAAAACTCTACAATCCCCTTTCCATTTCCCAACAATTCCCACCAACAAATCCAAAACCCTTGATCGAACCGCGTATTTCCTGCAACAAGCTAGAGACAACACTAAATCCTCACTCAAAACAGAGGAAACTACAGACAATCCCTCTTCATTCGTAGAGCTTCCGACAATGGAGGAAAGCGCTTGAATTGCGGCGGCTGAAGCACGATCATGGCCGTTGATCGAAGATTTGATGGTTGAGATGATGGATTGAGATTCCTCCATTAGAGGCGCGGGAGAGTGAAAGAGAAACTTGTATTCATTCTTGCTTTCTTATTTTTGACTCGAGGATTTTTCCGGGATATCAAATCCCGGTTTTCTAAAAAAAGATATAGTTGGGATTTAATTTCCTGGTTATTGAAAACCGGGATTTGAGATCATTATTTGGGCCTATGTTGAATAAGCCAGGCCTGTTGAAGTAAGTCGTAAGTTGGGTTGTCAAGTAATTAAGGCTTCTAATTTAATCTTCTCAGGACAATTTTTTTGTTTTTTTTGTTTTTTTGAGGTCTATGGAAATTTCATTAAACAAAAATAAAATCGGTTATAATTAGCAATTAACGATAAAATCATTTATTAATAACTGAATCTTGGCTATTGAAACTTCATTGAAAAATAAAATCGTACATCAACTGTGGAACAATAAATAACAAATCCGAAAATTCAAGAAAAAGAAGAAATCTAAATAAAGCAAAAGAAAACGAAAGTAAGGTAAACAATTAAAAACAAACAAATGTGGGTCAAAAGTGATAAATCCATGACTCGGCGTCTCGACCACAATGATAAACAAGAGATAGTAAGATTTTGTAGCGATTGTTAAGTATTTTGTTCCTCTCTTTCTAAAGCATCCAACAGACTATCATTATAAGAGAGCCTCTCCTTTTCATATTATGCCCAAAGTTTTTTTGCCAATTTTTCCAACTGAGTAATTTATTGATGTGGAAACTGATCAAAGATAGACATGCAGCCATTAGCAGATTCCTCTGAAATCATGGTACGTAGTGACAATATTTACTTTTTTTATACTTCTGTAGAGCCCACATGTGAAATTTTCCTTTCATTGACCTCTTTCCTGATAGTAAATGTGTTGGTATATGAAAAAAATGATAATTGATAAGTGATATATTGGTTCTTGATAAGTGATATATTGGTTCTTGAGAAGTGAAATTCCAATTGTAGCAAACGAATTATTAATTGTTAGATGGATCATACACAATTATTGATTTTTATTTCGATTATATAATATTTCGATGTTAACTAAAAAGTATTGAGATTAATATCTGTTCAACCAACATTTCTCTCGGCAGTTAATAATATTTTGTTGGCAGTTATTGTTAGTTGTGAAATTAATACATGAAAATTTTTGACTGACTCCTGCATAAGCTGACAAAATAATGTATGCACCGAGCTTAAACCTTATATAATTTAATCAGATATTCCCCCCTGTAAACTGCTGACCAAACACCCCATAGGACTGATTTTTTATGACTTGTACAGAAATTTAGTTTCCATGATAGATTCAATCTAGACCCTTCAATTTTTGCCTATTTCTACTTCTGTGTTCTCACCTCTCCATTCAACTCTCCATTTCTTCTCATTTTTCACAGACATCTCTTGTGTACTTTTCAATCTTTCTTTCCTCTCCGTAAAAATATATATTATACTATAAGTATAAAAAATATTCAAAATATCACTTAAGCTTTACATCTTAATTATCTATTCTTTTTTCCTACCCATGGAGTAAATGTAAAATCATTCTTTCATATTAATTTTTATTTAAAATTGTTAATTACTTTTATAATATTAGAAGCAAGATAATTTACGCCGAAGCGGAGCGAGGGTCGCTCTAGTTAAACAAAAAAATATTATCTTCATGCTAAATATCTTCGAAAGAATTAACATTATTAAATTTATATCAATGCTAAAAAAATATTATATTATAATTGAAAAAAGATATATTATAACTCTAAAATATATATAATTATATTAAAATATATGTATTGCCACTAATATTCATTATTTAATAGAAAAATAATAGTGAAAAATGATATATTCTCACTAAAAAACATTATATTGGTATCAAACAAAATGATATACTGCATCGAAAATGAAATACTATCACAACAAATTGATATATTCACAATGAAAATGATATATATTATCACACAAAATGATATAATCACATTAAAAATAATATATTCTCACAACAAAATAATATATTCACATTGATCACATAAAATGATATATTCACAATGAATATGATATATTATCACAACAAAATGATATATTCACAATGAAAATGATGCACACATAGAAAATGATGTACTATTAGCACACAAAAGCATATACTAACACTTACAATATAGACACTAAAAAAATAATGTACTGAAATTAGAACCCAAAATGCATATTATGTCTCCAAAACATATATTGATACTAAATTCCATATAATATCAAGTTCTAGGATCAGGCATCTCCTCTACTCATGTTGGTTGTATTTCCTTATTTTATTTATGTTGACTGATTGTAAATATTTTGTATTCCGAACTTTTATTTGTTTTATAGTATCTCAGTAAGCCTATCGCCTACTGAAGCTTCAAAAAAAAATTCCATATAATATATTGTTATCCAATATTGTACCCAAAAAATGTATTGAACATCCATCTAAATTATAGCAAACATTTTTTCTAGTACATTGAATCATATATATTAACATACACTACAGCTACACAATATCAATCAAGGAGAAAAGAGAGGAAGTGTTAGTGTGAGAGATTGCTACTGGAGAGATGGAAGGGTTAATTGGAAAAAGAAGGGATAAGCATCCTGGAAATTACTATTTTACCCTCTTAATTAATTTGAGTAACTGATTAAAATGGTAAATGACATAGCTGTCATGATCTCCTTAAAATGCATCCTAACCGTTCAATTGAGCAAAACATATTTAATATTAGCCGTTTATTTTTTTTAGTCGGGCAACATAAAAGAACTCTATAAAGTATATGCAAATCACCTGGTTTAATAGATAAAATGAAATTTTTTTCGCCAAGTATTAAAAAATGTAAAATTGTAATTGGTCTTGAATTTCTACACATATCACAAATTCACAAATTTCATATAGTCCAGAATTCGACTTTGCTTTATACACTACGATTTTTCTTAAAGACCATTTTGGTAAAATGTGGCTCAGCTGAATGAACTACCTTTTCTAGTTTCAAACCCATCACATCTCTAACTTCCAACTACTTTATTGACATATAATCCTTCATTAATCATAAACCTTACTTTATTTTTTAATTGCCACTTTCAACTTAAGAATTTAGCTAGCTGAGGTTTAGCTTAACACCCTCACCAACTAAATATCCTTAGAACTTGCATTGCCCCACCACTCAGAGACTCGCGTATCCAACGTGTCACTCTAGATTCTTTACAGATCACCATACTCTTAGCCTCCAAATATCCTCAAGTCAGAACAAAAAAATATAAAATCCTCAAGTCAAAAAGAGAAGTATTTCCCTCTTTAAGCTATCTATAAATGTAGCATTGTTCACTTGAAACTCACAACCACCTCTCTCTCTCTCTAGTCTCACCACAAGTCGTGCAAGCAAACAACACTTAACTGTAACGAGAGTTCAGTCCAATATCACATTAACAAGAGAGAGAGACTATAATAACATCACAAGCCATGTCAAAGTTTGTAGACAAAATCTCAAACTTTGACAGGAGAGCATCTCCAATGGAGGATGCAGACGACATCTCACGTAGCGGGTTACTCGTCCACCATCCACGTAGCCCCACCCACACATATCCACCACCAATTAAAACCACAAACTCACTCAGTCAACTTTTCAAACAGGTCAGCGAAGCGCATAGTAACCTCTCGTCTCCTGCTTCTTCACCTTCCACCTCTACTTTCACTCTTGAGCTCACTACTCCGATGATTCACGCACCTTTCGTCAGAGACGGCAACCCTACACCTTTTGTTCTGTCCTTCACCGACCTGACTTACAAGGTTAAGAAACCCAATAAAGGTTCTTGCTTCCCTTCTTTACGTAAGGATCCGACGGCCATCTCTGATGGGGCCGCGACGGAGTTGTCTCGTACTAAAACATTGTTGGACGGCATATCTGGCGAGGCGAGAGAAGGGGAGATACTGGCAGTGCTTGGTGCTAGTGGGTCCGGTAAGTCGACCCTTATTGATGCGTTGGCAAATCGGATGGTGAAGGAAAGTCTCCAAGGATCTGTTACTCTGAATGGGGAAAGTGTCGAAAGTCAGCTATTGAAGGGTATCTCTGCATACGTTATGCAGGATGATCTTTTGTACCCGATGCTTACCGTCGAAGAGACTTTGATGTTTTCAGCAGAGTTTCGCCTTCCACGCAGTCTGTCTTCCTCTAAAAAGAAGGCGCGTGTCCAAGCCCTAATCGACCAACTCGGCCTTCGTGCAGCTGCCAATACTATAATAGGAGACGAGGGACACCGTGGAGTATCTGGTGGTGAGCGTCGGAGAGTATCGATTGGAACTGACATAATTCATGACCCAATTGTACTTTTTCTAGATGAGCCAACATCTGGACTCGACTCGACAAGTGCGTTCATGGTGGTCAAGGTGTTGCAACGGATTGCGCAAAGTGGTAGTGTTGTTGTCATGTCTGTGCATCAGCCGAGTTATCGGATTCTCAATCTGTTCGACCGCCTGCTATTTCTTTCTCGTGGACAGACTGTCTTCTATGGCCCACCAAGTAGCCTTCCGATATACTTCACCGAGTTCGGAAGCTCTATACCCGATAACGAGAACCCTACTGAATTCGCACTTGACCTGATTCGCGAGCTTGAGGGGACACCAGATGGCGCCAAAGACCTGGTTGAATTCAACAAAACATGGCAAAAGCGCACAGTAACTTATAAACCTCCAACAACATATGGTGAAAAGACAACTTTATCCTTAAAAGAGGCGATCAGCGCTAGTATTTCGCGTGGCAAGCTGGTTTCAGGTTCAACTGATGTTTCACATGGGTCGAGCTCATCGGTGAACAAATTTGCAAATCCTTGGTGGGTTGAAATAGGTGTTCTCATGAAACGCTCCTTCACCAACACGAAGCGGATGCCTGAGTTGTTCCTCATCCGACTCGGCGCAGTACTTGTTACAGGATTTATACTGGCGACCATATTTTGGAGGCTCGATAACTCCCCAAAAGGAGTGCAAGAGCGGCTTGGCTTCTTTGCTATTGCCATGTCAACTATGTTCTACACCTGTGCAGACGCTCTGCCTGTTTTCCTCCAGGAGCGGTACATCTTCCTGCGTGAGACGGCTTATAATGCATACCGTCGCTCCTCGTATGTGCTCTCAAATGCTATAGTTGGGTTCCCTCCCCTAGTATTCCTCTCATTTGCTTTCGCCCTGACAACTTTCTTTGCGGTCGGCCTGGATGGTGGCTTATCTGGATTTATGTTTTTCGTGGCGATTGTATTGGCTGCATTTTGGGCCGGTAGTGGTTTCGTCACGTTTCTGTCAGGCGTTGTGACTCACGTCATGCTAGGTTACCCTGTGGTAGTATCCACTCTAGCGTATTTCCTTCTATTCAGTGGTTTCTTCATCACGCGTGACAGAATTCCAAAATACTGGCTCTGGTTCCACTACATCTCACTTGTGAAGTACCCATACGAGGCAGTCATGCAGAACGAGTTCAGTGATCCCACAAAATGCTTTGTCAGAGGCGTACAAATGTTTGATAATACTCCACTCGGTGCATTGCCGGACTTTTTGAAACTGAAGGTGCTTAAAGCGATCGGAAGCTCGATCGGTGTGAATTTGAACAGTAACACATGTATCACAACCGGTCCAGATTTCCTGCAGCAACAGGCCGTAACCGATCTAACAAAGTGGGATTGTCTTTGGATTACGATCGCGTGGGGATTTTTGTTTCGCATTTTGTTTTATATTAGTCTTCTGTTGGGTACCAAGAACAAGAGGAGGTAGGCTTGGTGGTTGAAGCCAATTTAGAATATCACCCCATTGTATTTGTATGATGAATTTGTAATTTGTTAAACTTTTTTATTTTTTTCATTTTGAAGATTGTTTTTGAAATTTGTAAACAGAGTTCATCTATTTCTGAAGATTGTATGTATTTCACTGTTGATTATAGAGAAATAAAGTTTTCAAGAAAGCATAAGAGTCAGAATATCTGTTGCATTTTTTTTTTTGAAGGATATCTGTTGCATATTATTTGATCATATTCTTAAAAGTTCATCTTCATTTGTGTACTAATAAAATGAATGCCCAGTTGAAAAATCCTACGAGTTGTAAAAAAATATCTATGTGATTTCGGAGTTCATATACAAGAATACAAGTCATGCATATATAATTGTCATTTAATATCTGAATAATAGAGACATGCTACCTATTACGTAGAGCAAAGGGACAATAAATTAAGGCCTAAAATGTTGTGTGCATTTAATTATGCATATGTAATTTGGAATTGGATATCGATTTCAACAAATTTTGGATCATTTGCTCAAATTGGATCTCACAATTTTGGCTAATTTGCCACCATTTGAGGCCATTTTCAACATATATTGGAGACATGTTACCTATTACCTAGAGCAAGGGGACAATAAATTAAAGCCTAAAATGTCGTATGCATTTAATTATGCATATGTAATTTTGAATTGGATATCAATTTCAAGCTCAAATTGGACCTCACAATTTTGAATAATTTGCCACCATCTGAGGTCATTTTCAACATATATTGGATCATTCGCCACCAGTGCCGACTTTTTCTTGAAGGTTCGAACTTCTTTCTCCTAAACCCTAACCCTAGTTTTTGGTATTTTCCCAAATCTTTTCTCCTACTTTATTCGGTTACTGATTACACTGCTCGTGAATTGATCTATCTTCAACAACATCAATATTTTGGTTTGGAATTACCATGGTTGTGTGTCATGAACCGAGGATCGATTTGTAACAAATTTGTGGATTTTATGGATTCATTGGCTGATATTTGCTGGCACAAATGGAGATAACATAAAGGATAAACTCTGTTGCAAGCAGCAACACGATAAATAGACAAAGTCTCAAACAGAAATTCAATTTACCATACACCAAAACAGACCCTGGCTACTACCTTTTATACCCGGCAGCGCTGACACTCTCAACAGACTCTTAACAGCTCAATCAGAAATAAACATAAATAGCAAATCACAACTTGCATGGACTAGAACTCTTCTATGCCTCTTTTCCATCTTCAATTGCATCTTTTGCAGTTCAGCCCTTATCAGCTTGTTAATTGCCAATTCTTCCCCAATCATCATATTGTGGAGGTATCATGGAGTAACTCTTGTCGTTGCAAAAGAGTTTTTGTGATACTAAGTTTTATACTATGGTTGCTTAAATGAATCATGTTACTGGTATTATGTCGTTGATGTGAGTTGAGATTATGAAATGTAAACCTTGTTAACTTTATGGTTATAATACAAGCCTACGGGCGTATTTCTATTTGGAAAAAAAAAGCTGTGGAAACGAATAAACTAGTAAAAACAGACGAGTTTTATCACCAGAACTAAATCAGACATTTTGCATAAAACATCTTATTTCCTGACAAGGAAGAGCAGAATCATCAAAACAGTACCATTATACCATATAAATCTTTTCAATATTGATAGCTTTCAGAGGAGTTCTATTTTCTATTTTTTGTTATTTTCCATTTTTGAAGTATGATAGGCAAATTGCTTATCAAACTTTTATGAAATAAAATAAATTTCATACAATACATGGATCATAAATCAA
Source organism: Juncus inflexus (assembly GCA_024447665.1). Classification (NCBI taxonomy): domain Eukaryota; kingdom Viridiplantae; phylum Streptophyta; class Magnoliopsida; order Poales; family Juncaceae; genus Juncus; species Juncus inflexus. Next base: position 790,667 of record JAJHPC010000005.1, read on the forward strand.
GACCCAAACAAAATGGAAAAACAAGAGAGAGAATTCTTCAAACCAATTAATTGGTCCAAGATATGAGCCTTTAAGTAAATTTTCTTTTCTTTTTAAGAATTAAAGTATATCTTTTGGGCCTTTAATGTGGACATACAGGCTACAGCCATACAGGCACCCTTATCGTTATCATATTGTTTATAGGAAAATTATAACTTGCTCCCTAGTCATTTTTCCAAAAAAAGACTTATATATCATCATTGAGTTCTATGATATCATAATTTTTGTATTTATACTCTCTTATGTTATTATGATTTTTGTATTTATACCTCCTATAATATTTTGATTTTTATATTTTACTTCATATGATGTCATGATGACATATATGTCATTTTTGTGGAAAAATGAGGAGGTATATCATAAAAGCCCTCTTGTTTATATATTTTTTTATTTGTATCTTATTGTTTTTTTAAATATTAAAAATAAGTATCATAATTTTGCTCGTCTGTAGGGCAATGCACTAATGCTAGTACTGGTACATGGTATTTCATAATTTTGCTCGTATGTAGGGCACTGCATTGGTACTGGTACATGGTATTTCAATTTACAATTACAAGGTCGTTACCATAAAATAAATGAAAAATAAGGTGAACAAGTAAAGACTATATATATAATATATTCAGCGGAAAAAGAGAACAAAATTATATATTAGCAGCCTTAATTACATATTTAGCCAAGCCAAAACATGTATATATTATCCCTCGATAGAAAATCAATACAAAAATAAGGAGTATGATTACTTAGAGCCTCACACCATGAAGAGACGTGAATATAACAGAAACTATAAGTGGTAGCAAGCTAATTAACTAATTTTATCTTAATAGTAATAACCTAATTATTTTTTATTAATGCCAATAACCTAAATTAATATCTTAAAATAAAAGTTGTAAAGAAAATATAGATTACACAGATCTTTAGTAGTGTAGTACAGCACTAATTAATTAAATTTTTTTTTTATAATACGGCATAATTAGTCTCACGTAAGTAAGAATGTTGAAGTATCATTTATCAACCAACGGACTTATATACTTTATTATAATGTTTCAAGATGGTTTGCTCTTTTTTAGGTTTTATAATTGAATTAGGGGCTTCCCTTGATCTAACCCGTCCAACTCAGATCGAACGGTTCTTGTCATGCTAAGACGTCTCTATTTATGTACAAACTAACAAAAAAAAGACAACTATATGCACTCCGCCTGTCAAGCAATTATGTATAAAATAAATGAAAAATAAAAAACTAGCCAAGTAAACTATCATATTATGAAAGTTGATTGCGACACAGAATTTGTTTGTTAAAGCATAAAATAAAAAGGTTAATGACTGAATTAGCCAAGTAATTGTTCCATAGAATTATTCCATTAAACATTTAAATTTTCTTTCTTACGACGCTCAAATATCGCTGTACACCACCACCTTTAGGTTTGTTATGAACAAGTATACAACAACATAAATTTAATATATTAATCCTCTATTAAAAAAACAACACAGAAAAGTTCTCTGTTGTCAAAAAAGGATATAAAGACCTCCATTCACATGAGTTCTTCTTGAACCTCAAACATTTCTCTTCTCATGGAACTACAACCAAATCAATCTTCTCACCTGGTCATCGATCTTAGCTCGGCCGGCGATCAGCCTGCCGAAGCCGGCATAGATCGCCCCCCTATGTTCGTGCTTTCATTCAATGACATCACGTACCAAGTTCGTCAAAAACAAAAATCGGCTTTACCTCTTTCAGGCGACACAGCAGATCGAGTTACCCCTGATCCGAGCAAGCAGCCTAGGGTTCGAACCTTACTTGACTCAGTATCTGGCGAGGCGAGGGAAGGGGAGATCTTCGCCATTCTGGGTGCAAGTGGATCAGGCAAATCAACCCTGATCGATGCTCTTGCGAACAGGATTGTGCGTGAGAGCTTACGCGGATCTATAACCCTAAATGGAGATGTTCTAGAAAGTCGACTTTTGAAGGTCATCTCCTCGTACGTGATGCAAGACGATCTTCTCTACCCGATGCTTACCGTGAAAGAGACTCTGATGTACTCGGCAGAGTTCAGGCTGCCCCGGTCTGTCTCGAAAGAAAGAAAGATGAAACGGGTGGAAGAACTCATAAAGCAGCTCGGTCTACAAAATGCGGCCAATACTATAATCGGAGACGAGGGGCACCGTGGGGTTTCTGGAGGCGAGCGTCGGAGAGTTTCCATTGGTGTTGATATAGTCCACAACCCGATCCTTCTCTTTCTAGATGAACCTACCTCAGGTCTCGACTCAACTAGTGCGTTTATGGTCGTTGAGGTCTTGAAAGAGATTGCGAGAAGTGGGAGCATCGTGATCCTCTCGATACATCAACCCTCGTATCGTATCCTCAATTTGCTCGATAGACTTCTCTTTCTCTCTCGTGGCCAAACTGTCTTTTATGGCCCACCAACCAGTCTGGCAGACTACTTCTTAGCGTTCGGTAAGCCGATACCCGATAACGAAAACCCGACTGAGTTTGCGTTGGATCTAATCCGTGAGCGTGAGAGTACTCCAACCGGAGCAATAGACCTAGTAAATTTCGCCAAGACATGGAAAATGCGACACCAAAATATATTTCCCACTAATCAACATGGTAACACGTCGCCTATACCACTTGACCAAGCATTAGCCGCTTCGTTCGCTAGTGGCAGACTGGTCTCAGGCACATCTGATGAAGCCGATGTATCAGTATCATCTGTGAAAAAGTTCACAAATCCATTTTGGATCGAGATGGGGGTGCTTACAAGGCGTGCCTTCACCAACACCAACCGCATGCCTGAATTATTCATCATTCGTTTGGGTGCGGTTCTTATCACAGGCATCATACTAGCAACAATCTACTGGAGGCTTGACAATACACCAAAAGGGGTACAAGAACGGCTCGGGTTTTTTGCAATCGGCATGTCAACCATGTTTTACACATGTGCCGACGCGTTGCCTGTGTTCATGCAAGAACGTTACATCTTCATGCGAGAAACGTCATACAATGCGTATCGCCGCTCCTCTTATGTCTTGTCCAACGCGATTGTTAGCTTTCCACCACTTGTCATTCTCTCGTTGGCCTTTGCACTCACAACTTTTTTCGCAGTCGGTCTGGATGGGGGTCTAACGGGCTTCTTTTTCTACGTGGCTATCATATTGGCCTCCTTTTGGGCTGGAGGTGGGTTCGTCACGTTTCTCTCAGGTATTGTGAATCATGTTATAGTAGGTTACACTGTGGTCGTCGCAGTTTTGGCCTACTTTTTGCTATTCAGCGGGTTCTTTATCAACCGTGACCGTATACCAGATTACTGGATCTGGTTTCACTACATCTCGCTTGTGAAATATCCGTATCAGGCTGTGTTGCAGAATGAGTTCAGCGATCCGAACAAATGCTTTGTCACGGGCACACAAATGTTTGACAATACACCGATTGAGATGTTTCCTGAACCGACAAAGGTGCAAGTGCTCGCGAGCATAAGCAGTACGCTCCATTTGAACCTGAACAGTACCTCGTGCATCACAACCGGACCGGAAATCCTGGCGAGGAATGCAGTTCAGGATCTTAGTAAGTGGAATTGTTTGTGGGTGACCGTTGCGTGGGGTTTCTTTTTCCGGTTTTTGTTCTACGTCGTTCTTCTTATCGGAAGCAAGAATAAAAGAAAGTAATTTCTGAAATAACAATCATTTTTATGGGGGAAAATGGTCTTGTATGTATAATCTGTTTGGTGAAAAGATAATAAAAGGTGTTATGTTTGTGTTGTAAAGGTTTTATGAAGTGATGTAAGGAGGGAGATTATTTGTTCCTTTGTGGAAGGAGAAAAACAAAGGTTTTTGTTTGCTATTGTAATTTATTTTCTTGATTTGTTGTTTAATGTTTATAATTCATTTTATTTCTTCACTTCTTTGTTTTGTGTTCTTTTCTGTATTACGGTATACGCATCAATTATAGTCATTATTTCATATTAAAAAAAATAAAAATAAAAACTGAAACTTGTTCTCTCCTGAAAAGATATATAAGTTGCACAGAAATGAAACTAAGTTAGATGCGCGTGCATGGAATTGTAGACCATACTTTGTCAATTTAATTATAATACTAAGATATTGCTGAAGGAGAAAATATATATTCTTTAGGTTTCCTATGTCCACAAATAATTACATTTACTAATCTTTCTTACTTACATTTATAACTGTTATAGTATGTTACAGAAAATGACATATTACCGCCAAGAGATTTTTGGGGAAATGATATTAATGAAATTTTTGTATTATTATATACGGAAACTTAACATATAAAATGATGGCGAGAAATGACAAGGAAAAGTTTTTAAAATTCTGATCTTCTGATGTTGACCTTTTTTTATATGAACTGTGTTTAATTGCACGAAAGTCACTCAATTTGTTTTTTTTTTTATATAGCTAGCTTGGTTGTATATGCAACTAAAGATGAATGAAGTTAATATTTGTTAATTATTTAAGTAATTAATTATTGTTAATATAAGCCTATATATTTACATGATATTTAATCAAGGTTTAGGATTCCAGTTAAGCCAACAACTAAAATAAATAATTTCAACTAGCAATTACCTGTTTTCCACAAAAAAAAATCTATTTTATTTAAGAAAATAATTGAAAAATAAATTATAAAAATGTCATCATTATTTTAAATTTTCTAAACATTGATTAAATTAAGAATAATGTATATTTAATTGTAATCCAGCATAAGTCAGTTTCAATTAGGTCCAACAATAATAATAATAAAAATCAAATTTGGAGTCTAAAAATGCACCAAAATTCAAAAAACAGATGCAAACTGACCACCTAATTAGTAATTACTTATACACAATTATATAGCAATTCTTTTGCTTACATAATAAAATAGAAACAAAATGTAACTTGATCAACAACAATTATATCGTTTTTCAAATTAATATATGATCAAGTCAACTACTTTCTTCACATTTCGACATTAATAACCTCCCATTCAAAATTAGTTCAACAAAAAAAAATTAAAAACTAATCAGTGAAAATCATGTTCACGTTGTTCAAATTCAACTATCTTTTTCATGTCAATTTTCTAGGGGTTAAGTTTCATATATGCCATTAAAAAAATTCAAAATATCATATTTGCCATTATAAAAACTTAAATATCATATTTGCCATTGTAAAAACTTAAATATATCATATATGCCATTACAAAATCTTAAAAATCATATTTGCCATTAAAAAAATTTAATATATCATATTTGCCATCAATTTTACTCAAAACTTAAAATCATCCATTTTTTCCGTTAAAATTAACGGTCCAATCTTATAATTACCATTATACCCCTAAATTTAGTTAATGAATTGAATTTCATATTAAAAATTCATTTGATGATCTCTCTCTCTCTATCTCTTTCTTCACGATTGAAATTCATATATAAACAAAAATAATCTTTACTTCAATTTGTTAGTCAAAATAATTTGACACGAGCGAAAAAATTATTCAAAAAAATAATCAATTCATTTCTCTCATATCAGATTCTTTTGACTTCAAATTAAAAGAAAGATTTTGCTTATATATGAATCTAAATCATGAGAGAGAGAGAGAGAGAGAGAGATGTTTAATATGAATCTAATTCATGAAATGAATTTAGGGATATAATGATAATTATAAGATTTGACAGTTAATTTTAACGGAAAAAATAGATAGTGTCAAGTTTTGAGTAAATTTAATAACAAATTTGATATATTAAGTTTTTGTAATGGCAAATATGATATTTTAGATTTTGTAATGACATATATAATATTTTTAAGTTTTTATGATGACAAATATGATTTTTAAGTTTTTATAATGGCAAATATGATATTTTGAGTTTTTGTAGTGGCAGATATGAAATTATCCCATAGTTTATTAGGTCAAAATCAAGCTCAGAAATTGTCATTTTTACTTGTTTTATTTATTAGAAGTTTCACGGCAACAAACCAACAAATAAAAAATGGTCCAGTTCAGACTTTCTCCGATATTAAAATATATAATTAAAATGATATAATATATTGAACCAAGACATCCCATCAAATATATACCAAATAGACTGGGCTTTACCACTAATAATACTATTCTCTTTTTAAACTAATATTTTTCCAAAAATAATTCATATTTAAACTTTTCTAAATTCTTAGATTTTTATTATTGGACTGGGCCTATTCGGGACTTATCATCCTTATTATTAAAGCAAAAAATATAGCAAAACCAGCCCATAACACCAACCATACATATTCATTCTGACGTGGCATATAATGGGCCATGAATTCCTATCCATCCAAATCCTCTTATCCAACCCAAAACAAAACAAAACAAAGCGAAAAAGAAAGAAAAACAGAGACCGTGAAGAGAAGACAAGTACCAAAAATGGTGGGAGTAATACCTGCTATAAGCAATCCTTTTCCATGTCCGACGGTCAGAAACCACCACCGTCACCGCTGGACGACGCTCTCACCTGCTGCCGCCGCCGGCGATGACGCGTCAGAGGAAACCAGCTCCTCTTCTGCCGACTCCGATTTCGATCGCCGTGTATTACAGATTAGAACAAAGCAAGTAGTACTAAATCAACTTTTCTTCCATCAGTTTGAATCGAATGAAATCTCCATTAACTCAATTTTGAGGGTTTAATATAACCACAGGTACAGGAGCGGTACAGGGAAGAAAGCCGAGATCCGCAAAGCGAAAAAAGCTGGACTCAATCCAGGCGTCATCGGAAAGAAGAAAACAGTGATGCTGCCTCCAGTTCCGCTCGTCACTCCGACCTCCATTAATGGAGCTCCAGTTGAGGTCGGCTTCACATCATACAGCGAGAAGCTGAACGGATTTCTGGCCGGACTCGGTCTTGCTGCATTATTGCTTGTTGAGCTCGGTTCGGGGAAATCGGTTCTGAAGTATCATACGCCGTCCATTGTGTTTGTGCAGATTTATACTGTTGCTTCTGTTGCGGCTTTGTTTGTGAAGTATGAGAAAGAGAAGATTAGTGTTTGGCCTAAAGCTAGAAGTACTGATCAATCTGGTACTGTAACAGAGAATTGAGATTTTGCTTGTTATTAAAAAAGAGAAGAATGTATATTTTCTTGTACAATTTTTGGATTCAAGGGAATTATTTGTGTTGGTTAAATGAAAAGCAAATTTAAACTACAATCATCCAATGATTTGGAATGCAAGCGTTTAATGGGCCAAGGCCCAATATAATTAGGTAACACTGCCAGCGCAGCTGGTAAGATGTCTGGCTCGGATGGAGGACAAGAGCAAGTCCCGAGTTCGAGTTCCGACTCTGCCCAAGATCATGGGGTATCCGGGGTTTTTCGAGAAACTACCCAGAAAGACTTTGAGTCTTCGGTCGGAATTCAAAAAAAAAAAGGCCCAATATAATTTCAATTCCAATAAGATGGTTCAATGATTGAACAGTCTCGAAGAAATATTATATGTCTATATCCAATTGTTGGGCCATTTTTTTCTTTTGAGATTCAAACCTACCATCCAAACATATCATTCAATTGTCTGGCAGTTGGCATAACCTGATGACGTACGGAAGTGAATAATTAAAAAAGGAATAAAAGACTAAGATACGATACAAGAGAAGTATTACTCAACTCAAGAAAGTAGCTTTATTAATAATTGATTGGTTGTTTTTTACAATAGTTAAAAGAAACAATTACCGTATTACTAAATTTGCCATACAATGCTTCCTAATATAAAATAGGAAATAGGAAATAAAAAATACATGGTAATAACGAAATTTCTTTGCCAAGAAACCTTATTCCCAAGAAATCTTGTTCTTAATTTGTAATTATGGAATGTTGAACGCCTTCATTCACTTCAGCTGCGCGTAAACTCATCCCAAGTTTATTTCTTCATCTTCATAATATGGAGTGAGATCTTTAAAATTGAAAATTACTAAGACTCCATAATTTCCTGGAAGTTCAATCTTGTAAGAGTTATCATTGATGCGTTCAAAAACCTTGACAGAGTCATCAGCACGAGTTTTGATCTTTCCAAGTCGGTTTGATGTGAAGTAGTCTTTACTGGCATGTATCCCCGCTAGATTTCCTTCTTTGAACCTACCACGCTTACGATGCCTCCTATTGTTCCTTCCGTGATTCGTATTATGTCGTAGAATTCGATATTTCGAGACATACCACTTCACATCCTTAACAAATGGAAGTTCGGGAGATATTTCATCTAGGATAAAGTCTCGGAGATCTTCAAGTAAATGTTTTGGTTTTGTTGGATCACCTAGCTTTCGGTTTTGAGAGATAATCCATTTTGCTACTTCAGATTCCTCAAATTTTTCATGAAATGGGGTTTTGATGAGAAATATATTATTCTCTGCAATACCTTGATTGGGTAGATCTTCAAATTTTAACGGTTTTAGTATCACCTTTCTTTCTTCATTCTCAAAAGAATAGATATTGTAAAATCGTTATGAGAAAGTTTACGGTCATATTGCCAAGATCCATCATCATGGAGCAAGTGACATGCATCCATAGGTACTACGTGACACCAAAACTCATCTTGGTATTTAGACCCAATAGAAAAACTCACTAAACACTTTGTTCCTATTTTAAGAGAGTTTTCATTTTGAATCCATGATAATTTATAAGATCTATGGTGTTTCTCGTCTTGTAAAAGTAATTTATCAACTATAATTGTTGAAAGAACATTCTCACAACTACCATTATTAATAAAAATTTGACATATCTATGAGAAGTGCACTATGAGTGAAAGACGTTAGAGAACGAATTCGTAGTAAAAGGTCATTGTGTCACAAGTAACTCTCCCCAATCTTCATCAATATCATCTAGTTAATCATCATAAATCACTGGGGCGTCAAAATTTATCATCTCTTCTATGATTTTTTTCTCCCATAAAAATATCTTCTGGATAATCATCATAAATCTTTGGGGTGTCAAAAGCTATCATCTCTTCTACGAGTTTTTCTCCAACACTGAATATTTTTTTTACTCGGATAATTGTTGACGATGTCAACATAGGGGATGTTGGTTTCCACATCAGTCGACTTATGGCAGTATTCTCTTTGATGGCGATAAGGTGGAGGAGAGAACTCATCGCCAGAGATGGCAGGTTGTCGATTATGGAAATGATTGATGTTGTGGTCGGGGCTGCTCGAAAATCTGTGCCTCGACCAGTGGTCGTGGCTTCGGTCAGGGGTGCTACTCGGCGTATCGTGCCTCGATCGACGTTCGTGGTGTCGGTCAGCGGTTCTTCTCGGTGTATCGTGCCTCAGTCGGCGTTTGCGTCATCGATCAGCGGATTCCATTAACGCAATACGGTCATGAAGTTGTTGTATCTGACTTTTCATCTCTTCGATTAGGCGATCCCTCGCATTGGTTTCGAGAACTGGTTGGGCGCGGCTACGTAACGATCTTTTCGTTGACGGACGGTGGCCATTGAACCTGCTCTGGTACCAACTGATGGCGGACGGAAGCGAATAATTGAAAGATGAATAAAAGACTAAGATACGATACAAGAGGAGTATTACTCAACTCAAGAAAGTAGCTTTATTAATAACTGATTGGTTATCTTTTACAATAGTTAATAGATCATTTATAGGCAAGACCTAAGGGGTTGCCAAAAGAAACAATTACCTTATTACTAAATTTGTCATATAATACTGTCTAATATAAAAGATAAAATAGGAAATAAAAAATACATGGTACTAATGAAATATCATTACCAAGAAATCTTATTTCCAAAAAATCTCCTTCCTAATTTGTAATTATGGAACGTTGAACTCCTTCATAACCAATAGGCTTCAAGTCTTCAACTATATACTTGAAGTTTTTTTTTTTTTAAATGAAATTATCTGCTTAAAGTTGAAGATATATTTTAGCTAGTTATGGTTTAAATTAGATGCTTCACAAAGCCACATAATTAAACAAACAAGTAAATGCCAATAGAAACCATGTTGATTTTCTTCCCTTGACAGAAAAATTCCCCCACAAAAAATCTAAAAAAACTAAAATGATCTTCTCAACTCAACTACCACCACTAGATCTTGACTTTCAATTATAAAAGAGTGGTGACGTCAGAAATTAAATTCAATGGATAGAATTATGACGTAAGCTCAATAATGTAGTGGGTCTCACATGGAGCACAACTTTATATAGCCCTCTTCACAACGCTTTAACATTCTACATAAATTCAAGATAAGTGCAAGTACGGAGCTCGAAATGAATATCAAGCAAGGAATTCAAGAGTCTTTCTTCAGGGAGCTTCTTGCTGAAGAACTCAATGAGATTTGATCAAGTTTTGAAACTGGAATCGACACAACAATCTCAATTCCAGGTAGCAACCATGCTCAGTTTGAATATCTCAATGTTCCTCCTAATTAGCAATTCAGACATTTCATAGAATACTATGGCTATTCAGCTCGTGAATCTCTCAGTCTCCCATGAAGGTTCACTGCATTAATCTTTTTTTTGGGAGGTTATATTTTCTAACTTTATTTACATGAATGAAAATTGTTCTTAGTGCTAAGCTCGGAAATTTTCTTTTGCAGGTTATCTGATGTTTTATTAATCTACTTGTAACCCTTTCTTTCAGTACAAATCACCTATAGGCCTTTTTTTGTTAAAAATAGAAGGAGAAGAGGCATGCAACACTATCAAGTTGCACATTTTGAATTAGTTATTTTTTTCCTTGTTGCGAACTAAATTAGTTGTCCTTATCATAATTTCTTCCACTTCATTAATAAACAAAACAAAGTGTTCAAAACTAGCCACCAGACTAGACCAAGCCAATTGAAATTTGAAATTTCAATTATTGGTGGCGTTCATTATCATTCATTAACATTAGACAAGTCTAACTTTACCACCAATCAGTTTGCTGTATGAAAAATAATAGTTTTATCACAAACGGCCAAAACAGAGGGGTCCCAGATTCCAACTCAAATTCAAACCAAAAGCCAGCAAATTTATTCCTCGCATAATTAAAACATTGTGGTGACAGTATGCGGCCAGTTCTTAGACCATACATAAAATAAAATAATAGTACATAATTCACATAACGTGTCAGTACCTCCCCTTATATCCGTGACTATTGGGTCCCAGTACAAAATTCTACAACATAGTACAGTACCTCTACCGATATAAATTTACCAGATTTTATGAGACTGACTAAATGATGATGAGCCATTTCGGTCAACCATAAACTTTGTGCCATTCAAAGGTTAAGTAAAAAATTCCCCTTTATAAAGGAAATTAACAGAGGTTATATAATAAGGTCCCCTTTAATTACCTCAATGAAAAAGATCAGATCTCGCCGAGTTGATAAATCCGAAAAAGTACGGACCAAAGCGGAAAAGTCCATCACGACTTTCCTCAAAAAAGGACTTTTAACTTAAAAAAACCAGTCACCACCACCAGCTGCATTATTATAAATATAAGAACGTCACCGTGATAAAATATAACTTCAATTAGTACCTTCTCCTCTTTAATTGATCCCCATTATTATTATTATTAGCATTGTTATTATTACTAGCTTTATTAGTATTATTATTACCATCACGCCAGCCATGCGGTGGGCCCCCTCTTTTATTATACCGGTATCCCTCTTGGTTCCTCATATTATTATTATTGTTAGCCCTATTTCTGCCTCTGACAGGCGGGGCCCCGCCATCAGAAAATGCCACATCATCACCATCGTCAGAACAGTACCTCACGTGATGGTAATGCACATCTCCGTCGAAATGCATGGGCGGCTCAAAATGCTCGCCTGAAGCGGGGCCCACAAACCTTCTCGTATTATTATTATTGTTTCTGTGCAACTGCCTGATGTTATTACTGGACAGGTGTCGCCTGTTCGTGCAATCTTTGTTGTTGCTGTAAAAAGGGCGGCGGTTGGGGACTGGAGGGGACCTGACCATCTCATCGTGTCCAGATAGCATCTCAACTGGAGGCGTCCAGTGACGGGTTCCCCTCCTTGCCTGAGGAGAGAAGCTCCTCTCTCTACTGCACATAACACCATGCTCAACAACTCTCTTGTTGTTGCTGTTGTTATTGTTATAGTGATTGTTGTTACTGTTATTGGGGTGGTCAAAAACAGGGGAGTCCATTTCATCAGCCTCTCTAGGGCTGACGTCAGCGAGTCGCCGTCTGGACTGGAAGCGGGATAAACAGGGGCGGGGCCCGGTCCTTCTGTTTGATTCGTCAAGAAACGACATGTCAGAATTATTACTATTTTGTCTTGTAAATTTGAAGCCACCGCCTCTTGATTTGTTCCCATTGTTATTGAACCTGTTGTTATTATTCTTGTTGTTGTAACGGAAGTTGGGTCGGGTTCTGTTATTGGGTCCGGGTCTGAAACCCATGTCTTCATTGTGCTCTTCAATCATGTCGCCATCAAACTTGTTGTACCGTCTTGGTTCCCATCTTTGACTACGACCCCTGCAATAAATAAATGGAAAAAAAATATAAAATTATTAGATACAGCTAGAAGTTTCTAAACCACAATTGACGTTTTCTTAGGTATATATTATTTTTTATTATTAGTAGGTGGGGGGATTTGATCTGGAACCCCCCATATCTTTATTATTCATTATATAAACTCTTCATCACACCTATATAATTTTTCATTAAACTACATATTATTTTAAGATATGCATTGTTTTCAAAGGTATTATAAAACAGTTTATAGCAATAATAAAAAAATTATCTAGTTATTATAAAAATCATATATGTAAAATGACATACATACATTATATAATAAAACGGTATATAAGAAAGCAGTAACAATATATATAAATGATAAAAAAATTATTTTGTATATTAATCAGAATATAGAAGATCCTTACTGGTGCAAAATCCATTTTTGTAAATACCTGTTAGGACGGTTGTTTGGGCCTTCGTCCCACTGAGAACCACGTGATTTTTTCCTCTGAAAATCGGACCGATCAAAACCAAAACCATTCCTCTTGAACGGTCTCTGAAACTGAAACTGATGACTGCTATTATTACTTCCTTCTCCCACAAATTGCCTCCTGCTTGAAGAACCAAACTCTCTTTCCATACAATTTTCCCTCTCAAAACCACTCTCTCTCTCTAGACCATTTTCTCTATCTGAAGTACTATTGTTATCGCGTCTTGAGTTGCTGGAATCGCGTTTACCGCTTAAACTAGGCGACCTGGACTTTGAACCGAGTCCAATTCCGTCCATTCCATGGCTCTGTTTTGTTTTGTTAGAAAGTGAGAGAATGTTCAGTTGGCGCAAGTTAGGACAGTTAGAAGGCATTTCATTTGTATCTCCCGCAAAAACAGTATCATAATTCTCATTATTATTATGACTAGAATTCAACTCAACTGAATTCGGAATTGTACAAGGGGCCGAACTCTTGGAGCTCTCTCCATTCCCAGTTTGTTTTTCCTCCACCTCTTTCCCAGTGATTTCCGTAGAAATATCAGGTTCAAGTTTAGGAACTTTGGAAACGACAGAACTAGAAGACCCATGTATGCTGTTAACTAACGGTTCCTTTGATTTATCACTAGCAGCTAATTTAGGTAAATTGTGGTTTTCTTCAGAGCAGTCCATGTCAGCACTGCCTTGCGACATTCCCTCAGATATCATTGGCAATGTTTGTTTAGCAATATTAACAGATATTGCTGGAGTAGGAATAGGAATAGGAATAGGAATAGAAGAAATCACAGGTTTTACATCCTCTATACTAGTAGAGGGATCAGATGAATTCCATACTAATGGTGAAGAAGTTGGAACATTTGCAGAAGAATTATTATTACCACTATCGTTAGATTTTGATTTTGTAATAGTAGGCTGGACTACAGAAAGGTGAGCTGGCACACTTGTTGTAATAGAAGGCTGAACTACTGAACCGCCAGCTGGCACACTAGCATTAGATTTTATAATAGATGGCTGAACTACCAAATTCCCAACTGGACCACTTGCATTAGGTTTTGCAACACCATGCCGAGCTACCAAATCGCCAGCTGGCACAATTGTACTACCTTGTGAAATTGCTGGGTGAACAACCGAACCACTCGGTACACTTTTAGTTACAGCAGGTTTACTACAAGATGCAGTCTGATTCAAATCTATTCCTTTATTAGAAGTTTTTTGTAATAATTTCCCACCAAGTTGTTGAGATTCATGAGAAACATTGTTATTATCTACTGGCTCTTTCTTCACTGAGCTAACAGACGCCAAGTTAATCTGATCCTTCGGTCCGTTTTCTTGTACATCCTTTTCCTTTAAATTCCCATTAAACTCATTTTTCACAGTTACCTCTTTTTGAAGTACAGGCGTCACGTTCAAATCATTCCCACTGTTTTCCTTTCTCACTTGATCGGGTTTCAAAGTATCGGATTTAGGAGTATTATTATTATTATTACCCAAATCCTTGCCACTCAAAGACAAGCTGAGATCTGAAGACCATACATCAGAGTTCTTCATGCGCAACTCAGGCCTTGGTGGTAACTTGAGCTGCAGGTCCAACGTAACATCCCCTAAACTGCCCTTGCCATCAAATGGCTTCTCTATGTTTTTCGACAAGTTGGCTGGAATATTTCCAATACATTCCATGTTAAATCCACTGCTCTGTTTCACAAGTGGTTCCTCAACGGGCTTGTTTTGCGCAACTCCGTTATTTACTACGGCGAAATCCGCGGTAGAATCCCAGGTTTCAATAGCCACGTTTAAATCCACGTTCAAATCCAAGGCGGCTCTTCTGCCCGAGCAATTCAAGGATTCCATGTCCTGGATCTTTGAAGAACCGGGATTACAATTCCCAGTTAGAGACAGATCAGCCGGGCAGTTACTACTCATCAATTTCTCCTGCTTCACAACATTAACCAGATTTTCACTATGATTATTGTTTGAATCAGAAGGTTTTTCTTTTTCAGTGTTGGAATCAAGCTTGTTGTTATCATTAGAACAACAAGGAGATGATGTGAAATCAAGAAGGCTCTTTGGAGTGAAATGTTTCGGAGTAAAAGATAAATTGTCTAAAGAACGAGCATCAGAATGAAGGAACGAAGGGCCGTTTAAATTAAATGGCCTTTTCTTGATCGGCACTCCAACACTTGGTTCGATAAACTTCTGCCCTGCTGAAGCTTCAACCTGAAATTAAATTATTAAAAAATCAGGGATTAAATAACAAGATATTATAGATTCAAAAGACTCAAGTTATTTTTAATGTAGAACAAAAACACACCTCTTCCTTGTTAACAAACATCATTTTGGTAAGCAAATTAATCAATCAACTAGAAACGGTACTTCTAGTAACTACTTTGGCAAACTTTGAAGAACCAAAAGCAAACAATCTGCAACCATCCACTCTGTAAAAGGACATATTTTGGAATAAAGGAAAAATAAGGGAATGAGAAAAATAGAAAGATTAGGAGCACACAAAAGAAAAAGTTCAAAAGATAAGATTCATTTGTGACCACACGGAAAAAAAGAAGGACAAAAATCCAAAGACGGTCAAGAGATAGTGATATCTACGGTTTAGATACTAAGAGTAAGATAGATTTGTTAGCAGAAAAAGCAACTTTCAAGTGGTAAGAAAAAACATGGAAATAATTGCACTAGCTGGTCATACAGGATTAGGTTGAGATGGGACCAGTACACCATCTTTTAGGTGAAAAAAATTATTGCTTCAACAACTATTCAAAGGTTATATAAATATAGCAAAGACCAAAAACTCAAATTCCCAAGAAAGTAAATGAAAGGGTAAAAAATTAAAAGGAATAATGAAGAAATTACATGAAAGATTTAGTGAAAGCAACTATATATGAGGCTCCACATGGCGATGTGGCAGAAAGCATGTATTTAAAGAGGACAGATATGGCAAATAAAACCACAAAAAGCGAAAATAATCACTAAATAGGAGTTATAATAAAGTGAAAAGGTAGTAAATAAAGCACTCTAATTATTTACCTTGCTGGCATGCCAAGTGACTTATTTTGCATTTTTACTCAAATGGAGTATGTGTTAAGAAATCTCTTACTAATATTTCGAAGAAAATATTCTCATTTTGATTAATTCGAATCTCAGTAATGAATTATACATCGACAAATATTGTGTAAAAAAAGTAGATCTAGCTCATAAAATTCCTATAATCTTTTATTGAAAAAAAAATTCATTTTGAGACGCTCAAAACCAAATAGATGCAAGATAAATTACCAATTTGAAGACTAATTCTCAAAACAAGTTAAGTCGAGTTTGTATTAGTAACTAGATCGACTTGAAAAGGTGAGATCCGTTGTATAGAAGACAGGATTTGAATGTCTTTGAACATAAACAATGAAACAAACCAGTTTGATTTGATGAAGAAATTCGAAGTCAAAAGTCTTGTGAGAATCGACATTTTTCGGTACTTTTCTTCAAGATAAATCAATACAAAACAAGAGAATCGATCTATCTTCTACTTTACTCTTCAATTATACAGTGAGAAAAAAATAGAATAAAAAACATTTAAATAGATCATCATCTGAAGCCCTCGGAACTTTTACCTAACCAGATCTTAAACTGACATCCCACTTCAACAGCCTCAGTTAGAAAAAAAAAATCAGGAAACAAGTTGGAAACATCCAGGAAACAGCAATTAAAAAAAACACACAAGAAATTAAAAAATAACCAATCCGTTCATACCTGACTTTCCTCCCAAAAGTTCCACGCGCAGAAGAACAAGAATAAGAAGAAGAAATAGTATATAACCAAATCCAATCCTTCACACAAACGAAGTTAAATGGCAGAAAAAGGCGAAAGAAACCCTAGCTAAGAAGCAAAGACGCGCCGACAGGGACAAGACAAGGCAAGGTAAGGCAACTTGTGCAAGGCAACAAATCTCGAGAGTTTCCCAGCAGCTTCCCTTCCCGCTAATTAAGTACCAGTCCTAATATTCCTTCTTCTCATAATACGTTGGGACAGAGCGCTCAGGCTTATGTCGATCGGTCTCATGAGAAGGCGACGCGTGGCCGTGGAAGATTCTGGAACGTTGGATGGGTGGCGGGGGTTAGCTGAATGAATTGAAATGGACTTGTGTGGACTGGGGAAGGGGAGGCGTGGACTTGATTGAAAGGGTGTGTGTGGCCGTGTGGGGTATGAGAGCATCATGGAGATCTTTTCTTTTGGTAAAGTTTCGACTTTAACCTATATTGTACGGACACGAATATAAATGTCGTATTTGATACGATATGGACACGGACACGACAACATGATAAATCTCAATATTCATCAGGACACGACACGTTTTATATATATATATTATTATATTATTTTTATAAATAAAATATATAATTTATTTATTGTATATATTATTTATGTCAATTTTATTTTATTTTAAAGAACTATACATAATATTTTTACTTTATAATTAGAAAGTTATACGTAATATTTTATAATTGGTACAATATATATAACATTTGAAGTTGTATTTTTGTACGTGCATACAAGATATTTAATGTTTTACATGTTTGTGTATTAAAACTTCACACTAAATAATCAAAATTCATTTCAAATGTGTAGTCTTACAATTACTGTAATAGAAAAGTGTGATGAACTAGTCTCTAAAATACGTGGATGATGAAATAGTGTAATAATTGTGCTAATACGCCCAATGCACGCGTTTGAGAAGTGTCTGAAAAGTGTCCTGAGAAGTGTCATGATGATTTTTAATAATAAAATATTTGACACACTACGTGATGTGTCCGACATGGACACGGCCGGGTTTTTGAAGTGTCCGTGCAACATAGACTTTAACCCTTCTATATTTTAAAATTTATAATAGTACATGAAATTAAATATTATCATTTTTGTAAAGGAAACTGCGGTGGAGTTCAGCGAGATGGAATAAGAGTGGAATAATGGAAGAAGTGGATTATTCCAGCCGAATAAGGATGGAAGTAAATGGAATAAATTGATGGAAGAGTGGAATTTTCTAATTTCATGGCGATGAAAGATCTTTATTCCATATAATAAGCCAAATTTTAGGACGAAAATATCCTCCTTTCTTCCACCATAAGATGATGTGGCACTAGCAATTAATACACTGTTTCTCTCTCTCCTTTCTTTCTATAATTTTTTTGCAAAAAAAAAATGAAAAAATGAATGAAAAAAAAATCACTAATTTTCGATAATAATTTGGTTAATTTCATAAAATCATAAATTTGAAATGTGCAAGTGATTGTGCTCATTTTTCTCTATCTAAAGAGATATGTCTTTCTATATTTTTGAATAAAATTTTATTTTTCTTTTGTTATTGTATTTTTAATTGAACATTTATGTTTTTGTATTTTCTATATTATTTAATTAAAAAATTAGTGGTTATTAAATAAATTGATAGAATATAATTAAAATAAGAATATTATAGTAATTAGCAATTATTTCTATTTTTTAAATCAATTTTTTATTGCCGAATAATAATGGAATAAAATAGAATAAGCACTCTTCCACTCTTTCACTATTCCACTCTTTCACCGTTTGTCTTCCACTATTCCACTTTTCTATGGAATAAGCCAAATTTTTAAAATCATACTAGACGCGGGGTTCAAACTCCTCGAGTTAGAAATATGAAACTAGTACTGTAATAATAGACTATCAAATAAATTCATTATTTGGATAGGTTCTTATTCAAAGAGTTTTGAAATTGAGACTGGTTTTAAGTCATTTATAATCGTACAGAATTTTAACAAAATTTATTAGTTAGAGTATTGTGATAAAAAAAAATTAAATTATGGAGTGTGATCTATATTTTTACAAAATATGAAAATAAATATATTATTTTTTACCAATATTTTGACATAGTTCAAAAGTTTATATCCAACCATTTTGTTACAATTTAGGAAACACAATATATAAAATACAATGAGATTTTATTCATAATGATATTAAATCATATTCTTATTCAATATTTCTTTTCACAAATATTTTTTGAGGGGTGTAGTTACAATTTCGACCTTGAAGATTTATTACGTGCCTCAGCGGAAGTGTTAGGAAAAGGGAGTCATGGCACGGTTTACAAAGCGGTTTTAGAAGACGGTACTCTTCAGACTTTATAAAAATTAAATTGATTAAAATAAATATGGATATAATAATAATTTTAATATGACAGGTACGACGGTGGTTGTGAAGAGGCTTAGGGAGGTGGTGGTTCGAAAGAAGGAATTTGAAATGCAAATGGAGTTGGTGGGGAGAGCTGGGAGGAGAGAGAATGTTGTGCCAGTTAGGGCGTATTATTATTCAAAAGATGAGAAGCTCTTGGTTTATGAATATGTTTCCGGCGGAAATCTCTCTTCATTGTTACATGGTACTAATTTTTTTTTTATTTTTTTATAGTATTTTACTTTTGTCATAGTAATATTATATCAAGTTATGTGGCTCGTTATAACTATTCAGGTCTAACGACCAGCTCAAAATGTTTAAGCTAGGTTGTAATTGTAATGTTTTTTCACATTATTTAATTAACTAAAGTTTATATTCTGTATTTAAGGTGGAACTAAAATCTATTTCATTTTGATTGTGTTGTAACTATTTCCGGGTTTATATGATACAAAAGAACTCCACTACTCATTTGACATCCTTTAAAATGAGCAGGGACAAGAGGCACGGAGAGAATCCCACTCGATTGGAATGCGCGATTCGATATAATACTCAAAACAGCAAACGGCATTGCTCAAATCCACTTAGAATCCGGAGCGAAGCTCGTGCATGGAAACATAAAATCCACAAACATTCTGCTAAATCAAGATCTCACCCCATTTGTTTCAGATTATGGACTAAGCTCGGTCATAAACCCTCCCTTAAACCCTTCGCGAGTCGTGGTTGGTTACAGAGCGCCTGAAACAATCGAAACACGAAAAATCACTCAAAAATCGGATATTTACAGCTTTGGCGTGCTCCTTATGGAAATGCTCACAGGTAATAATAACTCGATAATTTTGCATATCTGCCCTTCAAATGTATTTAATTATTTATTTTGTATAAGCAGGGAAGGCTCCGTTACAGTCACAGGGGTGTGATGATGAAATAAAATTTTATTCAAAAATATAGGAAGACATATATCTTTAAAAAGAGAAAAATGAGTATAATCATTTGCACATTTCAAATTTATGATTTTATGAAATTATTATCGAAAATTAGTGATTTTTTCATTAATATTTTTTGACAAAAAAATTATAGAAAGAAAGAAGAGAGAGAAATAATGTATTAATTGTTAGTGTCGCATCATCTTATGGTGAAAGAAAGTCGGATATTTTCGACATAAAATTTGGCTTATTTCATGGAATGAAGATCTCCCACCCCCATGGAATTAGAAAATTCCACTATTCTACATATTTATTCCATTTACTTTCATCATTGTTCAGCTGGAATAATTCACTTCTTCCACTCTTTCATTCTTATTTCACCTTGCCGAACGCCACCAAAGAGAATGAATATGAGTTAATACGTCATTATATACATTCATGCATTCATGCGCAGATTAATAGTTCAGATGAAACACATTCTTCCATTTTATCAAAAATAAATGTACATCCACGTATACGTTTATTCAAATTAATAATACGAGTGGACACGTTTTAATTGAATGTATTTACAAAATTAACATAAAAATATGAAATAATAAAGATATAGTTCATATTATTTTTCACAATACATTTTTTTATTTGAAGCATCAAAATTTCACATATGAATTTTAACTTACACATCATTTATATATATTACATAATCTCATCGTGAAATAACTAAATTGTATATTACTTTTTTCCAAAAAAAAAAAACTACTACATACAACTAAAGGGGATATATAATATCAATATGATATAATTGAGATTATAACGTTCCATATCAACCAAAAATTTAAATTATTCATATTGTTAAAATAATTTATTATTACATAATAAAAAATAATGAATTAAACTTTTATAATTATATTGCATCCAGGAACGGAGCCTGAATTGCCCGATAGAAGGCCATAAAGTATTAATAATTAAAAATATTTTGAATTAACGAAGACATAAATATCTCATCCAAATGGTGTATCAGTTGATAGAAAAACAAAGATCCTTAGTTTGAATTTCACTCATTACTTTTTTAATTAACTTTTTTTATTTTCGGAAAAATAAGAACACTGAACTCACATCTTCTACAAAAATATCTTCATAAAATTATTTTCGGAAAAATATGAACACAACCGGTTTTGAACTCACATCTTCTACAGAAAGACGTCTTCATGAAAACAACTATGCTGGATGAACACAAGAAATTTGATTTTTGAAAAATTATGAACACAATCAGTTTCGAACTCGCAATGTCTTCATAGAAATAACTAATATATAATACATGAAAATGAGTCAGAAATGAAATTACACAAAAATTGATACCTAATTTATGATTTTTAACCCATTAATTGCTTTTTGATCACGTCAAATTAGTCATATCTTTTTTCACCAAGTTGCAATCCACAAATCTACAATGACATAGTGCATTATCAAAGTTTAAGGATATATGCCCGTAATTTTTAAGTTCCAAGCGGCCTATGCAGCACAAGTAAAGTAGACTACTTGATGGTATCATACATTCATACTCCACCACTCAAGTGGTGAGTGGCGAGGGAACGAACCCTGCTTCCAGCTGTGTTTATTAAAAAGTCGTTAGATAGAAATTTAGTGAAATTCTCAGTGTGTGTGCGCCCTACAAGGATGAAATGTCTAAAAGAAAAAACGCGGCCTATGCCTATAGCTTTACTTTGAATAAAGAGAAAAAGAAGAAAAATAAAACAAGCGAACCTTAGAATTATACTATTCTTTTCCTTTACACAATATCTAGACTTTCGTTACCGTATTATCTAGATTGATGAGCCTATATCATGTGGCCACGTTCTTCCTTCCGCATTGGGTGGACAGCATTAGCTGGACTCACAAAACCATATGAATAAATAAAATAAAAGATCTGTACCATCGTGAGGCCTACCATGACCTCAACAATATAATATCCCACATGATTTCACTTGAACCAAGATCTATTGATCAATTAAAAATGAATAAATAACCGCCAACCGGGTCAATTAATTTCCAGATTATGCTAGACAATTTCAGCCCCACCAATCTCCACCTTGTAAAAGGCCCTAACCCTTGGATACGATAATCTAGTAAGATCGGAAATGACATTCTAGTGCGGACTAATGTGACACTCGGATTCGTTGAATTCACTTTATTTTGATGTTTGAGGAAAAAATCATAAACTTAGTTTCAAGAATTTATTTAATTGCGATGTATGTTTTATGTATTTATACAACATATGTAGGATTCTAACAAAGGAGTTACAGAGAACGCCTCTTGCTCTAAGCCTGACTATTCATACAGAATGGACTGCATACGACTAAAGCACCAAAGAAAAGAAACAACCAAAAATGAATCTCAAAACAAACACAACCCAATGTATACTGTGTCTAAAAGCTGAGGAATCACTTATACATCTGTTTACAGAGTGCCGCTATACAACCTCGCTGATTGCACAAATGGGTCTCAACTCTGACCAGGGTGGCCCTACTGTAAGACCCGCGAGATCTGGATCTAGGGTTCAAAAAATTTTAGAGGTCCAATATATATATATTTATTACCTATATATATGTACGAGAAAGGTTCTTTTGACAACGTGCTTATTTGGACAACGCGGACAACATTGATTATAAAAAATGAAAATTCAAATTCCAACCGTATGGATAGAATATATATATTTTGAATATGTTGTGGATCAATTTTCATAAGAATCGGAATATTATATCATTATCATCATGCATCATAAAAATATATATCACTATTATCATGTATCATCAAAATATATAAATATATATTTTGATGATACATGATGACAATGATATAATATTCTGATTCCTGTGAAAATTGATACAAAACATATTCAAAACATATATATTCCATCCCTACGGTTGAAATTTAAATTTTCACATTTTATAATCAATGCTGTCACCGTTGTCCAAATAAACTCATTGTCAAAATAATCATCCTCATATATGTATATGTGTCAAAGAATTAAAAAAGAAACTAATAGTCAAAGTATCATCCGGCCCACACACATGCCATACGTGAGTCCAACAGCTCCCTCTCTAGATGGATTTATAAATGGTACGTCTGGTACGGTTTGCCATTCTAGTACCGATACAGGAACTAGAGTCTATATTAATATTCTTTCTTTTATTTTTGAGGTCCAGTTTCAGTCTTTTCTCTTTCTTCTATTAGAGGCATCAAATATAATCAATTTAGGTGCGTTGATTCATAAAATTCAATGATATTTTTCTCGTCTTTTATCCGATTGAAATTATTCTTGTTGTTGACAATTGAATTGAAATATATAATTGATTATTGAAAATCGGCAAAAAATGATGATTCATTGGTTATTTTTTATTATTGCGTTGAGTTAATTATATGATTTAGTATTAGTAGAAAATTTGAAGTTATTAGGGTTGATTTAAAAGTTATGGTTGTGATTTAATATTAGATATTTAGTTAGGATTTTTGACTAGATTATTAATGTTGTACGAAAGTTATGGTTAGGATTTAAATATTATAATAATTTTTTTTATTTGAAATTTCTTAGGAGGCCTTTTAGGAAATTGATCTAGGGGCCTAGGGCCTTTGAGAACCTGGGATCGGCACAGACTCTGACCTAATTACCATCGTCAAAGGATAGGAACAATTCAAGTTAAAAGAAAAATCAAGGGCAATAGCCTTTGAAATTTGGAAGGAGAGATATAGAACTTTCCAAGACAGTCAGATGGCAATACAGCAGGTGATCAACTCAATTAATTCTAAGATGAATCTATGGACGAAGTGCTACTATTAGTTGTGTTCTTTTTTTTTTCTTTATGTATTTTTTTTTTCTGTTTTTTTCTTCTTTTTAGCTCTTTTTTCTGGTTTGTTTGGGGATGTTAATTTCTGCTGATAATTCCTCCTTTTCCATTTTTATTTTCATCCCCCTCTTTTGTAAATAACTCCATCAACAATTGTTGGTGAGTTAAATTTATCAATTATATTAATCAATTAATAGGAACTTCCAGACATGACCTAGATCTTAGATTAAAAAAAAAAAACACAAAAACTCAAACTAAACAAAAAGCAATCAAATCAAGCCGACGGACAGAGTCCCAGCAACAACAGTTTCACATCCTTCTTATTCCCAGCTCTCAAAAGACTTCCCAGCAACGTCTTCACATCCTTTTCCTATGTTTTATTTATTTAGTATTAATACTATCTTAAGTTCTTTTTCTATGTTTTATTTATTTAGTATTAATACTATCACAAGTTCTTAACTCGTGTATGGAAATGTTTTATTCCAATGACATGCGTGTGAAATGACAAACACCATCACAAAAATTGGTATATGACTAACATAAATGAACTCTGTGTAAAGCACGGGCTGCTTGCTAGTAAATCTCTTTCAACTCGAGATACAAAAACATAAGAACCAAAGTTACAAAAAAACAACAGTTAACATAAAACCCAATTTTAAAATAAACACAGCAGTAGCAACATCAAACTAAACAAAAAGCATACAAAACAATCAAATCAACCAGACGGTCCCGGTCCCAACAACAACGGCTTCGCATCCTTCTTATCACCATCCTTACTCTCCTGCTTTTTTTCCGCCCGTGCGGTTGCTCGCAATGGCGGTTCAAAAAACTTGCCAGAAACATCACGTGGCTGAATAAAACTCTCCTCTCCAGGAAGCACAAGCAAACCTTTTTCCCTCAAAACCGACGGCTCGTCATAACACTCTTTCCACAACGAATCAACCAATTGCCTTTCCTCCTTTGCAGCCTCAAGCTCGTCCTTAGACATGGTTAAAATCCCATCAACACGCTTCTGCAGAGCCTTTTTCAGCTCCTCTTGTTCTGATAATTTATCGTTTTTTGAAAGTTCTAAGAGACCGCTGAGAGCCGCCTCACGCACATCGGAATCCGCGCTGGAGCACAAATGCACCATCTGTCGATTAATTCCGAGTTCTCTCACCACATCAGAATCCGATCCATTCTCTTGTAATAAATACTGAATCAGATTCAAAGCCTTCCTCTGAAACCTCAAATCGTCAGAACCCAAAGCGTCTCTTAAGCCTACATACCCATTCGCGAGCCGAAAAGCATCTACACCTAATTTATTACCCCGGATTAAAGACGAAATCGCCCCTAGAGCTTTCGTGCGTGAAACCACACTAGAATCATTTTCAAAATTTCCCAATAGAGACTCAAAACCATTCGATTCCATCACCAATTGTTGACTCTTCGGATTATTCTGCACGATTGTAGTCACCACATCAGCAGCCTTAGCTCTAACATTCGCATTTCCATTCTTCAAATACCCAATTAAAGGAACCAACCCACCAATACTATTCAAATCATTGGCAAAATCAATAGACTCAACATGCTCTTGCAATTCGTCCAACATATCCACAATATTCTCACTAGTCACGCCTTGAGATTCTAAAACGTCTTGTGGGGTTTTCATAACGAGAGTTATTTCTTTCATCCGTTGAATAACGTCGACAGTTTGAGATTGCATTGCTTCCATGAACCATTTTCGGTCTTCTTCAGTGAGAGAACGTGTTGGTGGAGTATTTCCATCGGAATTTGCAAGACTCCATTTGAGCAATCCATCCCAATCCAATCCTTCTTTTTTCGCCATCTGAATTATATTTTCGCCTGATCTGTAAATCAAAGAAACAATTAATTTGATTAAAGACTAGTCTTGAAATAAAAGAACAGATTATTTGACAATGATTAGGCCCTAGTTTCAGAATAAAAGAACCAATTGATTTGACGATGATTAAACCCTAGTTATTAATTTAACAATGATTAGTCCAAGGTGGGTTGAAATTTCATAGCATGATCAGAAAAGAAACAACAAACAGATTTTCAGTATTAAAAGTTCGAAAACTAGTTGTTCATATATGATATCTTTTTGTGTTTAGTTGAGAGAGCATAGACTATAGAGTATGATGATTTATGCGAGATTAATTTTTGGAAGAAAAATATACTCAGTGATTAATTCCCATCTCAGTACAGAAATAAACATTGTGCAAAAAAAGTAGATCTTGTAAAGAAGCTAGTTAATTTTTACATAACTAACTGGCCACTCTTATGGATGCAGGATAATTTACCGATTTGAAGAATGAGAGCGAAATATTCTCAAAACAAGCTAAGAAAAAACACAAAAATAATAAAAATAATAAAAAGGAAAACAAAATCAATCCATTAATACCCAATTGTTTCACGCAGAGCAGAATTAAGTCCAAGCCTTCACAGAACGGAGAGATAGAAATAGTAGAAAAATGAAACCTTCACGATCTCTCTTGAAGTAGCTAGCGGGTTCTCGAACCCTAATCGGGTATAAAGAGGCAAGAAAGTGGTAACTTGGAGTAGAATCTAGAAGCATCTAGAAAAAAAAGAAGAGATTCATAACATCTTGCTTCATTTATCTTTTATTTTATTTTCTCTGTGGGCCGAGCCTGTTGGCCTGCATACTATATATATTATTATTATTATTATTATTTATTACTAATGGGCCAAAAAGGCATGAAATTTTCATATTATGTTATTGGATCTTTTAAGCCCAACAAGGCCGTTACGTTTGTGACGTGTTTAATAACGACCATCCTAACAGTAACAATTCTCTATGGCAGTTCGTGTGGCTTATTATACAGCCCATATTTAAATGAATTCACCGAGGGTATATTTGAGATCTGTACTAAACTACGCATTATTTTAAATTACAGAGGATCTGGATCTTGTACTGGTTCCGCCAAACGTGCAATGCACCGAGCTGAAATGTCGTCCAACTTCTTTTCACTACACTCATGAACATGGTTCACAAGGGAACAGTGATCGTCGTTAAAGTTTGCTTAACGCGTCAAGGATATTCTAACTTAAAGGCCCGTGCATTAAGTGTACACCGAGTGTAAAAATCAATTGATTTGAAGCCGGGGTGACAGTGCCAACAAGGACAGGTCGGCGCCCCATTTTCTCTTTCTTTTTCTTTTGCTTTCTCTTTTCAGCTTTCTTTCTTTTCTTTCCTTCTTTCTGTAGAAAGAAATCATATCATTGTGGAGATATGATCATTCTGACATCCAAGAGATAGACCGATTGATTGAGAGAGTGAGAGTGAGAGAGAGAGAATGTTGCAAAGAGCGGCGAGCAACGCGTACTCATGGTGGTGGGCGAGTCGGATCAGAACCAGCCAGTCCAAATGGCTCGACGGAAATCTCGAAGGTTAGTCAGTTCGGATCATCAATGTTCGATTCGTTTCTTGTTTAATCCAACCCCACTTCGTACTAGTTGAAGAAATTGACACAAAATTTCAGCAAATTATTCAGCGTCAACTCAATTACACTTCCCCTGATTTCGAATTCACACAAATCTCACTTAGCTTCTTAAATCAGTATTCGATTCGTTTTCTGTTAAATCTGCTTTTGATTCCTACTCGTTGAAGAAATTGACACAAAAAATTAAGCAAAATTCTTCAGCGTCAACTCAACTATACTTCCCTGATGTCCATTCGATTCTAATTTACACAAATATTACACACCAATATTCGCACAAATCTTAGTTAACATCTCACTAATCACCATTCTATCCTTAAACCCAGCAAAACGGAAAGAAAATCCTCAAGATTTCAACCTCAAATCATCTTCTATTTGTAATTTCCATTACAATCAACATAAATCAATCACCTCTACTGACTACTAATTCCAATTCCTCTCTAATAATTAACCACAGAAATGGACGATCGGGTGAAATCCATCCTGAAACTCCTCGGCGAGGAGGCCGACTCATTCGCGAAACGAGCAGAGATGTACTACAAACGGCGGCCGGAAGTGATAAGCAACGTGGAGGAGGCGTACCGTGCGTACCGGGCCCTGGCCGAGCGGTACGACCACGTCTCCGGCGAGCTGCACAAGGCCAACCACACCATCGCCACCGCCTTCCCTGAACAGGTCCATCATCTGATTCTATACAATTCAATGGGATTTGTATTGTTTGGAATTCCGTACGATTGAGTTAATGCTGTTGATGCTTGTGTTCTATCAGGTGCAGTATGCGATGTTGGAGGAAGATGATGAGGATGACTCAGAGCATGTGCCGAAAGCCATTACGCCGATTGATCCTACTAAGATTAGGAAATCGACGGTTGAAGGTATATATGTGTAAATTACGAAAATGCCCCTGGATATTGTGCCTAAATCACGAAAAAGCAACTATTAGTTAGGATTTTTTTTTTAGTGCTGTTGATGTGTTAGTTTAGTCTTCTTAGTTGTTTTGTTGCTATTGTGTATGTTTTTTCTGCAATTACGCCGATCGGTCCTACGAAAATTAGGAAATTGATGGTTGAAGGTATTTATGCATAATTACGAAATTGCCTCTGGATATGTGTTACGAATACGATGCCTAAATTAAGATTTAAAAATGTGATGCAGAAGGTAACTTGTGATGTTTTGAGATAGTAGGCCAGGAACCTCCTTAAGATTAGATTAACCTAGTGAAGTATATTCATTATTTACATTGATTAAGGGAGAATAAATGATTAATAATTATCATTACAATTCACAACTTGACTTAAAACGTCTCAGGTTTGATGAAGAAGAGAAAGAAGGACAAAGAAAAGGGCCGGAGAAAGACGAAATCCGACACTTCAGCGATCCCGAAAGGCAAAGTGCGCGACGAAATAAACCGGCTCCAAAAAGCAATCCTAGTGTTACAAACCGAAAAGGAGTTCATAAAGTCCTCTTACGAGTCCGGGATCGCGAAGTACTGGGAAATCGAGAAACAGATGGCCGAGATGCAGGAAGAGGTGATAATTTACGTTAGAGAAATTTCATTCAAAAAATATATTAGTTGAAATTGTTAAGGTAAGTTGACTAACGTGTTAAATCTTAATTAAAGCTAGGCGCTTTTTTATAATTTCCGAAATAATAGATTTTTTTTTGTAATTTCCTGAATAGCAGTTTTTTTTTTTTTTTTTTTTTTGCAATTTTTACAAATTGAAAAATTGCTCATTTATATTATGAAATATTACAGTTTATATATTAGGTTGAATGGATTAGGATCATTAGATTAGCATGAGTAGTTCAAATTAGAGTTAATACTAACCTAACCATTAGATTAGTTTTGTTAATCCTCTAGAGTAAATAATTTTAAATAAAGAAAAGCTGAGAATAATGATTAACTTTCAGGTGATAATGCTGCAAGAGGAGTCGGGGGAGAGCGGCGCGGTGTTCGACGACGACGACGCGCGCGCTGTGATGACGGCGACGGCGATCAAGTCCTGCGAGGAGGCCATTGCGAAGCTGGAGGAGAGCCGCAAGGAGTCCGAGGAGATGATGCAGGTCGAGACCCAGCGCATCCGGATCGCCATTGAAAGATTGAGGTCCATTAAGGGGGAAAGCCAAGGAGACGTGGAGGAAAGTCAAACTCAACCGGTGAGCGATGATGAGATGGTCAACAAGGATGAGGTCGAGGTGAAGCAGGTATTGTCTCTTTTTTTTAAATGACATGCATATGGTAGTGTAATTAAAATCGAAATACTTTTATTTATTTGATATTTATATACAAATAAATGAAAAAAGACGCAATTTACACATTTCTTAAATTAGGAGAGGATGGTATCCATTATTCCACATTTCGGTGGGGTATAACTATAGCTGATATGTTAATATTTTTTTTTACTATATGATGACCAAAATGTCCTTGTAAATTCTTTTCATAGATGCAGAATGAGCATCTGGAAGTAATAATGGAGAAAGTGAAGCATCACTTCGAGCTGAATCCTGAAACTTCCGTGGAGGAAATCGCGGGAAAGATAGACGAGATCGTAGGAAAGGTGATCGACCTGGAAACTACGGTTTCCTCCCAGACGGCGCAGATCGGGCGGCTGAGCGAGGAGAACGGGGAGCTGGAGAGGAACCTGGAGGAACTGGAGAAGGAAAGGTCAGGATTGGTTAGTAATTCTGAGGAATTGAGTAGGAGGCTGAGGGAGGTTGAGGAGGAGCTTGAGAGGGTTAGGGAGAGTGAGAAGGAGGTGAAGGAAGAGGGGAGGGTTTTTGGGTTGGGGTTTAGGGATGTTGTGAGGAGTTTGAGTGGAGTGAGAGAGAGATTTGAAACGGGTGGTGATGTGAGAGAAAATGATGCTGAGACAAGTGGTGAAAAAGAAGAGGTTAAAGAGGAGAGAGATGGGAATTCTGAGCCTGGTCCGACGAGTGGGGCAGTAGAAAAAGTCGAAGAAGGTGAGAGAAATGATGATGGTGAATTTGTGCGTGTGGTGAGTGATGTGAGAGAAAATGCAGAGGAGTTGACTAAAGAAGGAAATTATGAAGATTTAAATTTAATTGTTACTGAAAGTATTGGTCATAGTGATGAAGCTGAGGCGAGTCCACAAGAAAAGAATCAAGATTCACACGTAGAAGAAGAAAAAGAAATTGATGAAAAAGAATCAGACGAGAAATTTAGTTTAGTTCCTCAACACGGTTCGGATGAGAAAGACTCAGAAGCGGTTCTAAATGAAATCAAAGAAATAAATGAAGAAGGAAAAGAGGAGAGAGAAATTGAGTCAATCAAAGAAATAAATGAAGAAGAGGCGAGAGAAATTGAGTCAATCAAAGAAAAAAGTGAAGAAGAAAAACAGGAGAGAGAAATGGAATCAATCAAAGAAATAAATGACGAAGGAAAAGAGGCGAGAGAAATTGAGTCGATCAAAGAAATAAACGAAGAAGGAAAAGAGGCGAGACAATTGGAGTCAATCAAAGAAATAAATGAAGAAGAAAAAGAGGCAAGGCCAATTGCTTCTTCTTCCAAAAACAAGCAAAAATTGAGTATATTGAGCGAAATAATGGAAACCGATTCCCCAAAATTACACAAAACCAACAAAAAAACATTAAAACGAGGAATTTCATTACAACAGGGCGAGAAAGAATACGCTTCTCTCACCGAAAGATTACCGAATTTCAGAGGAGAGGAGAGAGAAACCATGCTGAGCTGGCAGGAACTATTACTGGACGGTCTTGAAGGCCGCGATTCAATTTTACTAGCTGAATATACTTCCATTTTGAGAAATTACAAAGAGACAAAAAGACGGCTCGATGAGCTGGAAATGAGAAACCAAGACCAGTTCAGCGAAACAGCAAGGGTAGTTAGGGAATTACGAAAAGATAATGCTTTAAAAGACGAGGAAATACGGATTTTAAAGCAGCTACTCAGTTCTTTAAAAACAAATTCTGAGGGCAAAAACGTAATTTCTGAGGTTAAAGAGGAAGAGGGGGATCTAGAGAGAGAAAAGGTCGCGCGAGTCGAAGAGAAACTAAAAGGAGATATCGACTCGATTTTAGACGAGAATTTCAAATTCATGTTGAGATTCAGCGCGTCTTTAAACCGAATCCAGGATTTCGAATCCCGGTTCAAGGACATACAATCTGAAATGAAAAGCCCAATAGAAGAATCAGAAACACATAGTCCGGTTTCTGAAATCCAGGTTTCCGAAATCCCAAAACCCGAATCCTTTGAACGAAAACTCAGAATCCTGAAAACGGAAATCGAAGTCTGGGTGGAGCAAATCACGATGCTGAAGCAAGAACTCAAATCCCGAGTGTCGACCCTCAACAGCACTCAATACGAAATAAGCCAGGCTGTCCGCGCCAGCTCAGCAAAAGACGGGTCCCGCCTGTCAGTCTACCAAGGGGAGGTCTTAAGCATGCAGCAGGAAACAGATAAAGCAGAAGGGGAATTAAATGCGGGTTTGGATCTGGCGAGCGGGATCCGTTTGAAAATAGAATCCGATTTGGGGAGGATAAGGGAGGGATTTGAGTTGCCTAAAATGGAAAGTGGGGAGACTAGATGGACTTCGTTTAAGCAGCATCCGAGTAAGAATAGGGTTCCGTTGAGGAATTTCCTTTTCGGGCCGAAGCCTAAGAAGAAGAGCAAGTTTTTCATGCTTTTGAACCCGATTATTCAGAGGCATTTGAAGGATATTAAAGGAGGGCATTTTGGGAAATGAGGGAGTGTATTTCTAGGTATGAAATTTGCTTTTTTTTTGTTCTTTTTTTATGTGTAGTTTTTGAATTTATTGACTTTGTGAGGATGACTAGGGAAACTGTGAGTTTTTTTGGTAAAAAGAAATTATGAGTTTTGAGGAGGCAAGTATGAAAAATGGTCTTGTTTTAATGTTTTGATTATGAATGAATTTTTGTAGGTTTGTTTATCAGTAGAAGATAAGGTGTGAATAAGCATGGAATGGAGTTTATAACTGGGTCCATTATTTTTGCTGGCTCAGTAGATTTTGTAACATAATTTGTTTGATTAAAACATAGAATTACATATTTGTTTGATTTTTTTAGTATTTTTTTTGTTGGTTGGTATTCATTGATTTATTTGTTTGATGTATTCATTTGTCCTTTTGACTCTTTTTGTTCTTTTTTTGAGAGAGAATGATTAATTTATACCCGATCTGTAATAATACATATATTCAGCTGGTTATTCTGAATATTTGATTCTTGTATTTATTTTTAGTTTGTGATCTACCGTACACTGCCTTTTGATTTATTTTCCCCCTTAATAATTATTTTAATTTTGTATAGTTATGTTACGTTAATTTATTGGCGTAACCTTTTCAATTTAGACAACTCAAAAGAGTAGCTGAAAAATAAAAATACTCAGTTAATAAGAACTGAGGAAATTTTCTTATAGAATATGAAATCCTTCTTATGATTTTCTTATATAATACAATGCAAATACTGAACATAACAAAATAGCTATATATTAATTTCAAACTTTCTAATCCTGTTAAAACAAAGTAATTCCACAACTACTTTAAATGTCAAAATTTTACAGCGCCACAAAAAGAAAAAGCAAAACCATAAAAAATTTATACAACCGAAAATTGTAAGTTCAAAATTAGAACATAAAATGTGTGTATCTTTTTTATTTCCTTTTTAATTTCTCATATCACATGGCCAAGAGCGATTTCATCTTCAATTTCATCACCTTCTTCAAATAGCTTGAGAAACCGAAGCTGGTCTTGCTCTCTCTTTCTTCTAAGCCAATATTTATATGCAAAAACACCCACAAATATGACCAAAATAGACCCCAAAACCGAAAAAATCACGATTATTATCATTTTACTATTATTTTCACTTTTCCCTTCTTCATGTTGAGGCACAGCCGTTGAATTATGCACCGCCGATCCTACAAATAAATCAAATAAATAAATCAAATGAAAAAAGAAAAGGAAATTAGAATAAAGGTTTTGTGATTTTATTTATTTACCGGATCCGACGCAATCAGGGCATAAAAAGGTGGCATTAAATTCTCCTTGTTTGAAATGTTCGTATTTCCCATTAAGAAAATCATCAGAACACATTTCCCATTCATCAAATACATCGTCTGATTTATACGTATCCATTTCGTATATTCCACATCTCTTGCATTTCTGCTCTGGTAACTCCACCAAAGGCTACAATTTTTATATCAATTTTGTTATATCATAAATTATTAATTTCACACACAAATAAGCTTAATTAAGATGAAATATCGAGACAAACCTGCCATGATTCTTTACCCTTGAAAGTGTATAGAACATCTGATTGTTTTACATCGGGTAAAATAATCTTATTTTCTCCTTTACAACTGAAATACACAGTCGGTTTTGATGGAAACCACTCGTGAGTATTAAATATCTCAATTGAATCCAGCGTAACAAGTCTTACTGACAAAATCCCTACAAAAAATCAGAAAAGAAAAATCATCACAACAGAAATTAACAAAGAGCTAATTGATTAAACGACATGATCCAATAATCTGATGATATTTCAATATTTCACAAAGCGCAGAATTCACAAATTCTTTACCTGGAATCAAGCTGAGAAGGAGGAAAGAGACGAGCATGAATCGATGGTGCAGAAACTGACATCTCTTCATGACGATTCACAAGCTGATTAATCACGATTTACGAGTTATTCAATCAAAATCAAAATCGAAATCGAAACCGAGATTGGAGATCGGAATTGAGGGAAAGGAAAGGCGAGGCGGTAATGGAGGAGAAATGGGTGCAAGCATCTATTTTTTTCGCCGAAAAAGAAAGAAAAGGATTTCTTGTTTTCTGCCTGACTTCTCTTCTTCTTCTCAAGTCAACGGTCAATTTAGAAGTATCTACATACATGGGCCTTTGTGGGCCGGAATTGAAATTCCGGTTTTCCAATCCTGGTTTTTATAAACCAGGATTTAAAATCCCGGAATTTGATTTCATTTAAGGCCATGAATCTTCTTTCGTTTCTTTCTGAAACAACCAGTGAAGCTCGTACTTTGGCATTTCAACAAAACACATACATGAAATGAGGTTCCGATTCTCAGCCAGGGCGGCGGGATCTCCCGCCGAGATCTTACGACGATCGTCGGAGCTCTACCGCCGCACGTACTCCCACTCCCTTCCTCCATTGCCGAGGTTTCTGAGCTTCATTTCCTTTCCTTTTACTCGCTAGTTACTTAGCATGCTATGTTGCAGTGTAGGATTTAGAGCTGAGAAATCATAAAAATTGAAATTCAGGCCTTCGTTTGGGATCGCGTTTGACATTGACGGAGTCATAATTGGAGGCCGCGCGCCAATTGGAGGATCGCCACAGGCGATTAGAAAGCTTTATAATGAAGATGGTGCGAGTACTAGCTATTTTTCTACATTGTTTCCGTTTTGATTTCATTTGATCAATCAAGTGGTTCTATTCTACATGATTTTTGATGTTTTTCCTTCTTTTCAGGCACATTAAGAATTCCATTTCTGTTCTTGACCAATGGTTAGTAGTTCTTCTCATAATTGCACATAAATAAAGAATAATTGGTACAATTTTCAGATCGGCACTTAATTAAGATAATTAATTAAATTTAAGGCATTTTTATTTTATTTTAATAGGAGGTGGAGTTCCAGAGTCAAAAAGAGCGTCAGATTTGAGTAAACTTTTAGGCGTGAATATCTCACCATTACAGGTATTTTTCCCCACGCATAATTTTAATTTACATTTTTATATTATTTTACTTAATTTTGCATAATATTAATCAAGTTTATTAATTGTTGTAGGTCGTGCAAGGCCATACACCTTTTAAAGGATTATTAAATCAGTATTTCCCATCTTCTCTTATCTATTTAGTTACTTATTTATTTATTTGCAAATATAAAATGATATATTTTATTTTACTTAAATATACAGATTTGAAAATGAGCCAATTGTAGCTGTTGGAAAAGGAGAACCAGCTACAGTCATGTCTCATTATGGATTCAAGTAATAATCACTTAATTTTAATTTTATATGTTTTTTTTTTAACTCTATTAATTTGCGAAAAAAATATTTTTTTGCAGAAAGGTCCTCTCAATAGATGAATATTCAGCATATTTCCCTGACATAGACCCTCTCTCTCCTTTTAAACCCTGGATAAAAAACGAAAAAAATAATTCAAATAAATTAAGTCCAAAATTTGATGTTTATTCAGAAAGAATAAAAGCCGTTTTTATCACTAGTGATCCTGTTGATTGGAGCAGGGATATACAGGTAATTAAATCTTTTTAAAATTCAAATTAATATTATTAATATTATTAAAATTGATTTGTTTATTTTTTAGGTGATTTGTGATATTTTAAGGACAGGTGGCAGGCCTGGAAAATTTGAGGGAAATCATGATCAGCCTCCTTTGTATTTTGCATCTGATGATCTTGAATATCAAGTAAATAAATATTAAATAATCATTATATTTATTCAAAATATTATTCTGTGCAAAAATAGTTCAAAAATTAAAAATAATTATTTTATTTAATTAAATTTAGGCTGCATTTCCTGCTGAGAGACTTGGAATGGGTGCTTTTAGAATTGCACTAGAAAGTATTTATAACAAGTAATTAAAGTAAATCATTATAATTCTAATATTATAAAAAATATATATAATTATTCATTGATTTATATACTGATTTAATGAAAATTAGGGTTAATGAATCGCCTCTCAAGTATACTTCGTACGGAAAGCCGAATCCGTTTGTATTTGAAAACGCCGAGTCAGTATTAGCAAAAATCGAAAAGAGTATTAATTATCAAAATAAAGAGAAATTAAATTCAGCTGAGCATTATTTCTCCTCTCTTTATATGGTTGGAGATAACCCTAAAGTCGATATTAATGGTGCAATCAAGGTCTGTTTTTAACAACTTATATTTTTCAATATTATTTAATTTTTGTCCCTTTTTAATATCTATTTATTTATTTTTAGGCTGGAAAGCCTTGGATTTCGGTTCTTACAAGGACTGGAGTTTTTAAGGGAAAAGATAATCATAAACAATTTCCTGCAGATTTGGTATGAATTTTGCTCTTTATGAATTTTTTTTTAATTAATTTAGAAATGATTATTTTTAAAAATAGTGTGATTTTTGTGTGTTACAGGTAGTTGATACAGTTGAAGAAGCAGTTGATCAAATTTTAAGAAAAGAATGTGCATGAAATGTATATATTGATTCAGAACATGTTCATAACATTTGAAAAGTATATTTTTTTAGTGTTTTCATTTTTTCTCTCTTTTTTCGGCTATAATTGTATTTTCGTGGAGCTAAATAGCTAGCCAGACTTAACCCATTTATGCAATCAACAAAAGAATAATGATTTTTTTCATTTAATCTATAGCACTGCCTTTTATCTATATTGAATGGTAATTTATTAAATTTTCTTACTAGTTGTATTAATATTTCTTTTCTACAATTGAGGGTAGAAATAATTAGTTGTAGAAATATATGACTTGAGGGAATTTTTTGCAACTAAATTGAAATAAGAAAACCATTTAATTCGTTTAGACACAGTTGTACAACTTTCGTTCGCAAATTAACCATTTAATTTATGTTATGATTATATAAGGTTTATTGCTCAGCAGTCAGCACTATATCATGAAATATAATACCATGCCTTTATGTTGTATACAACAATAACAGAATTGTACATTTGTATGAATACATATCCATGGAATTAAATAACCAAGATTTACAATCCTTATTTCCATACACCCAAGATTCAAAATCCCGAGTTACATGATCATCAATCACATTTGATAAGGCAACGAAACTCCTTTCGACCCTTCTTCTCCACTCTCCACTCTCTTATCCAAATCCTTCCTTCCTTCCATCTCTTCTCCTCCTTCCTCAATGGAGGCCACGGCCACGGCCACCACTCTTTCCCTCTCTTCCTCCTTCCTCTCCGGCTCTCAATGCCGCTCCAACACTATAACTCTCCCCAAACGCCTTTCCCGTTCTCGCTCGACCTTCACCACCATTCGCGCCACAATCACGCGCGAGAAGAAGGAGGAAGTGGTCGCTTTAGTGAAGGAGCAGCTGGAGAACTGCTACCTCATCGCCGGAATCCGGTACGAGGGCCTCACCGTCAAGCAGCTCCAAGCCATGCGCAAGGCTCTGCCTGACTCCGCCAAGCTCATGGTGGCCAAGAACACTCTGGTGGGGAAAGCCATTGAAGGGACTAAGTTCGAAGCTCTGAAGCCCTGCATGACTGGAATGAACGCGTATCTCTTTGTTCATTCTGAGGAGATTCCGGACGCGTTGAAACCCTACAGAACGATTCAGAAGGAGGAGAAGCTCGATGAGAAGAACGATTATGTGGGGGCGGTTTTTGAGGGGAAATTTTATGGGCCTGAGGATTTTAAAATGCTGGAAACAATGCCGAGTAGAGCTGAGGTTTACTCGAAATTGTTGGGTACTTTGCAAATGCCGGCAATTTCGCTGGTCGGAACTCTTCAGGCTCCGGCGAGAAATCTGTTGCTTGTGCTTCAGGCTTATGTGAAGAAGCTGGAAGAGGAGGCGGCTCAGGCCGGGCAGTAGATTGTGTGATTTGAATTTGAGTTTGTTTTGGTTGGTTTGTAGATTGTTTGTAAGTTTTTTTTTTTTTTTTAATTTGGGGATTTCAGTTTGAGAAGTATGATGTGATACTGTAATGTAACAGTTTGAAATTCTGTTGGGCGGTTTGATTGAATTAATTGAGCTTTATGAATGGAGTGAATTTTAGTTGTTTTAAGAGTGGGTTAAGATTGTAGAATCTGAAGGTTGATGATTGCTTCTTGAGGAAATTGGGGTATTTGGAAGCATAGCTAGTCATTAGTAATACGTGAATTATATGGTTCGCGATATGTTTGTGTTATTCGTATTGAGTGTTTTTTAAGTCGGTTAAATATTCGGTCAAATAAGACTGAAACGGTAATAATTCGTCAATTCGGCTAATTTTTCGGAATAATTCGGTATATAATATTATGTAAATATACATTTTTATTTAGAAATAATTGGAAAAATATTATTATTTGGTAAAAAATCATAAAAAACAGGCCGAATTTTTTTCTTATCAAAAATTCGCGAATGATTGCGAATTATTGAAATGGAGACGCGAACTTCGCGTTTTTTGAATTATTCGGAAAATGCATGCTTAATATGTGAATTATTCGGAAAATACGTGTCTAATATGTGAATTATTCGTGAATTGACCAACTACGTTTTGAAGCGCTATGAATGGTATGATTTGAATTGATTTGATTTAATTGAGATTTTTTTTATCTGATTTAAGCAAATCCGAGGTTTTCAATCTGACAAATCTTCAGTTCTAAGTATTTGAGTGTGGCCAAAATCCAGGATTAGAAATCTTAGTTTGATTTCAGCAAAATCTGGGAATTGAAATCCCTTATTCTGATGACAAAATATGGACCAGGCGTGCAAATTACTAATCTGTATTTGAACCAGGTCTTGGAATTTTGGATTCTTTTTAGTATAATAATTAAATCAGAAATTAAGGGGCAATTAACGTGTGCTCCAAATAGGGTTAACTATGTGCTCCAAATCACCTTGTCTAGTTTGCTCTTGAATTTTTGTTTATTGTTAAACAGATGCATAACTAATTATTTAATTTGTTACCTTCAAATTAGACGTCTTTTTGAGCAAAAAAAAGTTTCATTATTATATTTATAACATGCCGGATAATTTGAACTATAGTGATGATAGCTTCATGAGAATATTACATAAAAAAAGTGTCAAGTACACGGATTGAAAGAAGAATGTTCCAAAATATTGAGGGGGACCCAAGGGCCAACATTAACGAGAAAAAGACACATGATGAACAAAAAAAAAAAAGATAAGGGAAGAGGAAAAAGAATAAAGTTTAGTACTCTCAAAGGTTATCTTGTAATTTGTTTCATATGCCTAAGGGACACGAATCTTAAAGGTGATCCAATGGTTAAGAAAGTAATAGAACTTATTTGTTATGTATTCTTAAGTGTTTTAATTGCACTTTATCTTTATTATAAGCCATTTTGAGTAAGATGGTCGGCAAATTAATGAATCATTAGTTCTATCACGTATCTACTTGATATATAATAGAATGCTAAAATTTAGTAATTTCAACCCAGTGGCCAGCAATCAAAACAAAATGAACTTACGTGGCTTTTGATCCATTATAATATAGAGAGAATTTCATCCCAACGGTCAAAACAAAAGGAACTGGCGTGGCTTCGCAAAAGCATGTTGTTTTGATCCGCTATAATATAGAAAGAATTTCAACCCAACAGTCAAAACAAAAGGAGCTGGCGTGGCTTCACAAAATCTTGTTATTTTGATCCACAATAATATGAGATTGTCTATGATACTCCATTTTTTTTTTTGACTTAATGATAGATTTAATCAAGACCGTTAAAATTAGAAGAGTATTTTCGGTATATGTGGTATTAATTACATAGATTCGATCTTAAATTTATATTTATTTTATTCTGCTCTCCATTTCAATCAATAAAAGAAGACCTTCATTATATTTTTCTCTCCAATCCAAGTAAAAAACAACAACATGCATTACTGATTTAGTGAAAAAAATTCGAAATATATGTATTTGGCCCCCCAAATATCCTATATAATATTAATCTATAGGGAGAAATTTTTTGCCCCCCGTGAAATTTCGGTCAAGCTCCCTGAGTGTATGATAATATAATATAATATAATATAATATAATATAATATAATATAATATAATATAATATAATATAATATAATATAATATAATATAATATAATATAATATAATATAATTTAGTATGATATAATAAAGTATAATATAATATAATATAATATAGTATAATATAATATAATATAATATAGTATAATATAATATAATATAATATAGTATAATATAATATAATATAATATAATATAATATAATATAATATAATATAATATAATATAATATAATATAATATAATACAATACAATACAATACAATACAATACAATAGAATAGAATAGAATAGAATAGAATAGAATAGAATATAATAGAATAGAATATAATATAGTATAGTATAGTATAGTATAGTATAGTATAGTATAGTATAGTATAGTATAGTATAATATAATATAATATAATATAATATAATATAATATAATTTAGTATGATATAATATAATATAATATAATATAATATAATATAATATAATATAATAAAGTATAATATAATATAATATAATATGATATGATATAATATAATATAATATAATATAATATAATATAATATAATATAATATAATATAATATAATATAATATAATATAATATAATATAATATAATATAGTGTAAACTGTAATGTAATGTAATATAGTGTAATGTGATGTAATATTATATAGTACAATGTAATATGGTATGATATAATATAGTATAATTTAATATATTGTAGTATCATCTATATATAGTATAGTACAATACAATATAATATAATATAATATAATATAATATAATATAATATAATATAATATAATATAATATAATATAATGTCGTGTCATATTATATTAATTATTGTCATTCTTAAAAAAAAAGAAACAAATCTATGCCAAATATTTTATTTCTTACTATAGATAAATACAATATTTTAGAATAACAATCAATTATGTAACACGAAAAAGAAGAAACAAATCAATTCCAAATATTTTCTTTCTTTATTTCTCCGTTTCGAGAACAAAAAGTTTCTTTTATAGTTTAAAGTACTTGGAGATGAAGAGTCACCAGTGAATTAGAAAAAAAAGAAAGAAAAATAATTAGACACTAAATTAAGATTTTACCCTTTTATCATTTATTTTATATAGAAAAAACGTCTACAGTACTCAACTTTCAAGCTAATCTGGGCCGTTCATCAGAACTAATATTTTCAATGTGGAGTATTGTAGACAAGCTCCTATAATATAGAGAGAATCAGTATAGATTTGAACAAGACATGCAAATAGCCATCCCCACATGCCACTTTAAAAAACACAAGTATTTCTCCTGTAAGTAAAAAACTCTTTAAATTGGTTACACAATTAGTCATCACGCTTGTTTTAAAAGTCAGTGACGCGAAATTACCGTGTGTCAGATTATGACTGATCAGTGATCACTGAAAACTGCTAAGTCAGAATCCAAGCTAGTAATGAGTGCTAGTGTCTGCTGCCTCTCTTGATTCAGAGTAGAGACGTATGTCCCGATGGGGCCGTGACATCGGCCAAGCCCCCGCAACGGATGAGTCACGGGCGGCTACCACGAAACTTAATTCTACCAGGACGGTGGATAGAATCTTTTGCAAATAACTTAAATACGCAACGGGACATTGTAAGCGGCAGAGTGATCTTGCTATCATGATTCACTGAGATCCAGTCATTTGTTGCACGTATTCGTCCCTAAAAAATTTCTTTAAATTGTGATCTCTCCTCTTAACGATATTTTATTTTTGTTTTAGGAGAAAAATATCATTTTTTCCAAGTATCCGATTATCCTGACCCGAAAGAACAATAGTAAAATGCAAAGAAATTCTTAATGGATTTAAAGAAATTTTAATTAATATTGTATATATTATTAACAAATGATTAAGCTAGATTATATGCCATATCATGTATTTTCAAGACCTAGGATATGTTTGAGTGCTACACACTAAATGCCGTTGTAAATCAACATTGTTGTGGTCCTGACTAGTTGTATGTTATAGAGTGTTTAGTGTTTTCTAGTGTAGTAAGTGATAAATCTTATAGAACATATCATTCAAAAATATTGAAAACATACTAAGTTTTCCTGAGGGTACAATTACATTCACATCTCACTAAAGTAATAGAAAGAAAGTGGAATTAAAAAAATAAAAAATAATCCAAATTATTTTATCAGTTTCTGTGAGTACCATGGATTTCTTTCTTATTTTGTTCTATATAACCCCCAATAATTCAGCAATCAATCCTTCAACCATTTTTCTGGCTGAGTTGTATCAGTAATTCATACCATCTTGACATAACCATAATGCTACTTTGGACTATAACTACTTTCTTGCAATGGTTTAGAACTAAAATAAGTCAAAATTAAGAGCCTCCGTCTCCAATTTAATGAAAAGATAAAAAGGAGAGGACAAAAGTACTCGGCAAGACGATGGGAGAATAAGAAAGAGAGAACAGAAGCCACACAGAAGGGGGAGAAATAAAACAAAAGTTGAGACGATGAAAGGAAAGAAGGAAGCCACACAACTAAAAAGTGGAGATGCAAAGCTACAATATGCAAAGCATTGAGTGTGGCCAAAAATGAACAGGCAACCACCTTCTACATGCCCTCAAAAC
Source organism: Juncus inflexus (assembly GCA_024447665.1). Lineage (NCBI taxonomy): Eukaryota > Viridiplantae > Streptophyta > Magnoliopsida > Poales > Juncaceae > Juncus > Juncus inflexus. The sequence continues at coordinate 833,367 of JAJHPC010000005.1, forward strand.
CTTCTAGTATATACTCATGCACCGAATCTCTTGACAATACACCTCTTCTCTCTTGCTCATCATTTGAGTTGTTGTATGGAAGATTAATAATGCTAATGGAGAGAAATTATGTTATGTAATAGATTTGGTAGACCGGGTCTATGTAGTTGCAGGTTGGACAGCTTTTGAGATGAGATGTTTCATTCTTCCCCAGGAAAAATGAATGGCTAAATGAACCTAGGATTTGCTAAAAAATATTATCTTGGTTCAACAGTTCTAAAGATATTAATTGGTTTTGAAAAGCGTTTACTCTTTTTAGAAAGAAAAAAATATTTAAGGTGGTATGGTTCAGATGCATTTGATATGATTTATTTTTAGATGATAATGACCTCCAAAAAATTGGACTGCATTTGTATGTTTAGATGCTGAAATTGTCATTCGTGAGAAATTTCTAGATTGCCAACATTGCATTTTTTTTTTCTTAAAAAAGTGTAATGAAAAGGATAAAGACTACAGTATTCAAAATAAAATATGTATTGAAATGATAAAATGTATAAAAGATGGGGAAAAAACATAATAATAGCTAGAGTAAAAATGCACATAAATAAAGATATATTAGACCAAATAAACAATATATTGAATTCCATATAACTGATGATTCCGTTGCATTACATTATCAGTAAGAAAATACATAATCTTACTAAAAAATACATAAATTCTTTTCTTTCCTTTTCTTTTGAATATAGGAATGGTCTCTGCAAACTAATATATACAAATGGGTTAATTAATCCCACACTCTACAAAAACCAGCATAGTTATATAGGTTCGCAACGATATCATATCATATACTATATTATAATATTAATGCCTGTATGTTTTTATAATAGTTATATATTATTTCATTATTTTCTAAATAAATATAGATCTGCTATTTTGTTATTATCATATATTATTTCATTTTATAATGTTTATATATTAGTTTTACTTTATAATATATATATATATATATATATATATATATATATATATATATATATATATATATATATATTTTTACCTTGTTACTTTCGGTTTTGGTGGACCCGCCCACGTGACCAAGTTTTCAGTAAACTTCCACAATTTGACATGTACAAGAAGAATAAAAAAAGAACCACGCAATAGATCTTTGATTCCTTATGGCAAATGCCCGATTCACATTTTTTATCAATCGAATTGAACGTAAAAACCTACCTTGATTTTTACTTTTTTAAAATTAGAATTACTTCCTTTGATTTGGCCTCTTGTTTCTCCAAATTAAGAGACTGAATTAAGATAATCATTTCAATTTCGTACAATTATCAACCGTGAACTATCTATAAAACTCAAATCAATGTTAAAATGAAACTTCACCTTGAATTTGCGAAAAAAAAAATGGAGAGAGAAAGCTCAAGACTCAGCCATGGCGATGTGCATGATTACAATCTTGAGCATAGCTAGGGGATGAATCTTGTGATACCTTGTTTGATCTCCATTGACTTTCTTTATCTCTTAATCTAAAATAATTCATATTGCAGAACTAAAACCAAGAGATTATTTGATAGTTTAGCCTCTGTAATTGACAAGAGGATAATGAGATATCTAAATCGAGGCTTGAAAGAATGGACGGGCTGAGACTGATTGAGAACACATATAAGATGAGATGAACAGTTGAGATGAGTTTTTTGTATAAGGTAAAAGATAAGACTAAATATATTTTTTTTATCCTTGGAGGTTTCTTCCAAAATCACATGAGAATATTTTTTTGTCCAAAAAGATATACATTTTTATTTAGATTTTAGATAAAATTATTATGAAATAGGGATTACTTTATAGAATTCTTTTTTCTTTTTTCAGAATTAGTTAGTGTATTAATTTGGTTCTTCAAAAGTTTACAATGTCATTTTTTTTTAACTTTTTTGGGATCAACTGTAAATTAATTCATAACTTTTTTAAATTCTTTTGTCAATTTTTTTGTTCGAAAGCTTTCATTTTCGTCATGTTATGTCATGTTTTTTTCTTTTTATTTTAGACCAATACAGAAAGTATATTTGAGGAAAAGGATTTAAAAAAAATTGAAATTACTCTGAGAAGAATTTTCAAAATTTAGCTGAACTATTTGGATAACATTATGGACAAGGACAACACAAGAAAAGGAAAAAATTGACAAGAATATTATCCATAAATATTTGTATTTGACTAGAAGAGTAAAAACGGGAAATCATTCTTTCATTCACAAAAAATCATTATGAATTAATTTTTTTTAAATATTCAGAAGAGGAAATGTAATAACACGACATACTAGAGCACGCAAAAAACGTGACTGAATTTTGTATATACCATTTTTTCGCTTTTTAATATACTATTTTTTTATATATTATTTTCACCGTTTTATGTATATATTGTTTATACAAAATCAATCTTATATCATGTTTTTTAATTTTATATATTGTTTATTATTTTTTCACGAAAAAAATGAAAAGTCTTATTGCATGACAGAAAATCCTATCACTTCAGAAAAAATATAGGGAATATTTCAAGATCTCTTTCATAAAAAACAACATATCAATAATTGAATACAAATAAGAAGATCTCGAACCTGACTTAAAAATGAAAAGAAAAAGAGAAAAAGAACATATCCGAAAAGATAAAAAAGGAAAATTTTGTAAATCAGCTCTTCTATCTCCAAAAACTAGAAAAAGATATGGCTCTCAGATCTTCTCCAAATCTTTAGAAAGGAAAAGGAAAAAAAAAAAAGGGAAAAAGTTCCATGTATCCCACATGGCCGAATCAGATTTGAGCCCCAAACTAAAAATAAATAAATAAAAACATACATAAATTATACTTTTGATTATTGGAACAGTACACTTCTAAATACTTAAAAACTTTAATTACGATAATTGCTTAGAAAATGACTTTGTTTTTTGCAAGATAAACAAGTAAGAAAAACATGTTTTAATATCCGTATTCCGTAATATTTAGATTAAGTTGAATAATTAACAGTGTGGAAACAAGTTTTTATGTAATTTCCGTATAATGCAGAGGCTTGCTTGCAAATATACATATAATAATGCAGAGGCACTACACTAGAAGCTACAACCGACCCGACCGACCACTCAAACTTGATTAACGAATAATTAATTAGTAACTTTATATTATTAATGCCTTTTCATTTCCCTAAACATTGGTTCTTTAACGGCCATGGTTTATCTAAATTTGCAGAACCTTCCTCATTTCATTATCAGGAGCTTAATAGTTTATTTGTAGGCATTTTGCTCATGTCCTTACAAGATTCTGAAATTAGAAATAAGAATTTTACATAACCAATTTTAAAGGAAGATTTAGTAATTCTTCTGGCAGATTGGATAAGTCAGAAACATTTAAATTTGCATAAAAAAAGCAAAATATAATTTAGATAATGATTAAATAATTAAAATTTTATTTAGTATTGTTAAACTGGTGTAGTCATGTGAGATGAAATATTATTTGAATGAGTTTTTTTGTTGTGATGTTTTTATATATTAATTAGTAAAAAAATAAAGTAATTTATTTTTTTTGGGAAAAAAATATGAATAAGAATTTTATAGTAAAATAATGAAATTATTTAATGAAAAGTACGAAATTGTTTTATTGTAGAATGTTGAGATTGTAAACCTAAAATTATTCAAATTGTTCTAAATTAGATCAAGTTGTTTAAGAATAAACACATTTTTTTTTTTGAGAATAAGCAATAGGCAATCCGCATATTGTTAAACACATTTTTTTATTTAATAATATTTTTTTGAGACTAGATAAACTACAAAGTGAGCTCCAAGAAAAATAATTTTTTTCATAACTAGTAAAGCATATAGAAAAAAATATAACATATAATTTTCATTCTCTTAAAATCCTCCTTACTCACCACTATCACCCACATGCAGTATTTCATTTCATTTCATCTTTTTCTCAAATGAAAAATTTACAATTAAACATTTCACAGGGACTCAAAAGCAAAAGCACTTGAATCCTTTTCGTTATTATCCTGTCATCAGTCCTAACAGCAGCATTAAACACCGTTTAACTCCGCCGTGACGATTTTTGTACCGATCGATTGCCTCCGCGGGCCCCTCCACCGAATCCGACCCCCCCCTCACAAATCTCCTCCTACACCTCATTCTCCAACACCGTCTCACTGACATCCCCTCCCCACACAAACTCACCTCACGCACCGGGCGCATTCAAATCATATCTTTTATTAATCTCAGAGCATTCCACGTGGCAAAATCATACCGGGGAAGATTCGGTCGATTTGTCGACGTGGCGAGATCTCACCGGGGGAGTTTGAGTTGATTTGTCGACGTGGCGAGATCGTAACGGGGGAGATTTCGTTAGATTTGGGGAGCGTTGATGAGCTCTTGGCTTTTGATTTGGTCCTCTCCGCGCTCCACGCGGGACCCAGCCAGCGCCCCTGCCCACCTCCACTTCTGCCACGTCACCCGGAGGAAATCTCAGCATGGCACGAGTCCACGCCTGAGCCATTCATCCCAGAATGCGCCACGTAACGAGCTGAATAACGTGGAGGGTGTTAATTGGATGGGTGTAGAGTGATCCGGTTCCATTTGTGTATTTTTTCCCCCATTCCTGACTTGTCCTAATATCTGCGCCCTCTCCTCTTCCCTTCTTCGATATAGATATCTTCCCATTCTTCCTCTTCTTTTAACACAGTTTCACTGTTTCACTCCCTCCTTTAGACATCGCTTACTGCTCAATTTCAAACGCAGTGGATCAAACTTTAGTGTAGAGATTTCTATACGCTTGCTGTTGATTAATTCCTCTCAAGTTTCTCTTTTTTGCTACTGATTTTCTGCATCAGAGGAGTACTTGATCCTTCAGGAGGGGATCCTGTGGTGGAAGTCTGTACGGACGGTAGGTTTCGTTTGTGAACTTGTTTAATTTCTTGTCAGCGCTTTGTTTTTTGATTTGTAAGCTCGATTTCTGATTTTGTTTGGAATTCTTTTTCATTGTCACTTTCAGGTGTAAATTGGCATTAAATTCACGACTCTCATTGCTCGTTACACATACACGAGTAATTTATCCAGGTATGAGTTCTTATTTCGATTAAAATGTTTTTATTTTATAATTTTCTCGTTTTTAACATGAAATAGTTCCAACAGCTCACTGTTTAGGTTTAATTTGTGCTCTGTTTAGTAGGAACCTGCAAATTGATCGAGAATTGTTCGTTTTTCTCACACATTAGTGTGACTAGACAGTCTACAGTTCTGTTGGGGTTCCTTAACCCACATAAACTGATTCTTAGCTCTCAATCAATTATCTATTAATTTACTCCCAAATTGCTTAATTTATCCTCAGATCCAAGACTCAGCTCGAACAATTAGATGCAAACAGTTGAGATTAACAGAACATGTGCCAGCTGAAATCTCACATAAACCTTCCAAACCTCTCTTTCAAATCCACCTCAAATCAAATTCGTTTCCATTTCCACTCTGTTTAATGGGAAGCAGCCATCAAGCAGCCATTGAAGCTGCTTCTCAAAGAGCCTTCAACTCAAACAACCATGTGGATCAATCAAACCAAGTGAGAAACGAAGAAGAGAAGGAAAGAAGGCAAAATGGTCATGTGGCGGTACCAGTTGATGTACCGGTACAGGTACAGGTACAGGTACAGCAAGACGGGCCGCAAAAGCAGGGGCAGAGTCAAGGGCAGTCAGCTGGAGCAGTAGTGTGTTGGGAGAGATTTCTACCTGTGAAAACTCTGAGAGTTTTGCTGGTGGAAAATGACGATTCTACCCGCCATGTTGTCAGTGCTTTGCTTAGGAATTGTGGCTATGAAGGTATGCTTTATTTTTTTTTATATTTTTTTTTTTTGGAAATGATTTTGGTTTATTTGATAGTTGATTTTGTGCTTTATTAAATTATTCCCTTGATTTGTTGATAATTTAGTTGACATTTTCTTGTTAAATATGAATAAAACTTTTCTTTTGGGGTAAATTATGAATAGAACTTATGAAAGCTGATCTCAAGTAATAAAATATGAATTTAATTGAGGACTTAATGATACAAAGTGTCTAGCCAGCCTTGGTTTTAAAACATTATCACTCTCTTACTGAACATTATCAGCCATGTTGTCACCTTCTCTCTTTAGAGTATCAGGTTTTGGTTTTGTTTTGCGCAAAAATAAGTGTTTTATTTTCTTAATTTTGAGATAGTATTTGGTGCCGATGCATAATTATAGTTTCTTTGTATTTTTTTTAAACAAGGGTTTGAGGAATTTTGGGTTAATGCATATAATTTTTTTTTTCCGGAAATAATGAAAAATTATGGTGGTGAGGATTTTTTTTTCCTTATTTTGTGGCTATGGTTTTTTGAGTCCCCATGCCATGTCATCCTTGTCCTTATCCACAATATTGCATGCAATGAATTGTATTAATATTACAAAAACCCCAAAAATATTTAAAATTGGATCCTATAACCTAATTTGCTAACCTTAGGAATTGTTTTTTTGAACATTTGACACAAGTTAGATGCAAATTGGCCCAACTAACTTAAAAAATATGATAGTTAGAAATTAATTTGTAGTGATACATGATTGCAAGTACCTTCACTCGTTGCATTTTCACAACTTGGTGCTCCAAAATCATAGGAAATTTGTTTGGAAATTCAAAAAAGAATTGGATTAAACACTTGAACTTCCTTATTCAGTTATTTGGCATTGGCCTAAGAAACTCAGATGATTTGTTAGTTATAAATTGAAGTTTGTGCCAATGCTGACTAGTCTAAGATTTTATTTTTTTTCTCCAGAAAAAAAAAGAATGGGGAATTCTTGCCAGCTTTTGCAAGTTGCAACAGTTGGAATTTCACAATTTCCCATAAACCCCTCTTAAAACCTAAAATATCCTTTTTTTGGCAAAAAAAGAAAAGAAAAGTCAAATATCTTTCTTTTTGAAATTTGCAAAAGGTGAAGTACTGAATCTACCTGCTTTTGTTAGTTATTGCATTCTCACAAAGGTTTTATTATGAATCTATGATTCATGCATAATTTGTATGAAATTTACCAGCTGGCTAGTCTAAATATTTTAAATCAAAATTATAACCAATACAGCCTCAATTATACAAGGCTTATTTGCTTCTTGATCTAGCTATGGCATATTTCATGTCTATACCCATATAAACACAAAAATACCATGTGTAACTCTATAAAGATGAAAAATATCATGTATAAACATGAAAAATATCGTATATAACCCTATAAACATGAAAATATCATGTACAAACCCTAGAAACATGAAGACTTATAATTATAAGAAATATGACCCAAAGGCGAAATGTCATGTATATCCCTGAGAAAGAGAGAAGTGTCATATTTACTATACACTAGAAATAACTATAAGTGTAAATCTAGTATAATGGAATAAAATACATTGTTTTATATAATAAATGTATGTTCCATTTATTTCTTAGAGTTTTTTAGAATTGATGTTGCATTCATTTAAATAACTTCGATGTAAAATAGGATTGCAAATTTACCATATTTGAAAGTCTGAGCCCTAAATCAATTATTCAAATTCCAAAATTCACATTTTTAGGTGGTAGCTGGTCATCATAATATAAACTAATCAACTATTATATCGGTTATATTTTTTCAACAAATACTTAGCTAATAGTTAAAATTATGTATAAGCAAAATGTACATTTCATGCACATTTGTGTGGCCATATATAACCTATATGGCCTTTATATACAGAATGCATATTTGCATGTGTACCCATGTAAAGCATGAAATATCACGTCTATCATGGGTGGCCTTTCCCTCTTAAGGCATATTTCATGTGTGCCCCTATTAAGAATTAAATATCATAAATAACCCTCCAAACGTGACAATACCATATAAGGCCCTATCATATTTGCATGTGTACCCATGTAAAGCATGAAATATCACGTCTATCATGGGTGACCTTTCCCTCTTAAGGCATATTTCATGTGTGCCCCTATTAAGAATTAAATATCATAAATAACCCTCCAAACGTGACAATACCATACAAGGCCCTATATGCATAGAACATAGAAAATATCATGCTAAATGGAAATTGTCATGCAAAAGAGAAGTCACCTTAAGGTTACTATATAATGAAATAATTTATATCTTGACTTAGCTTAAAGCAACTAATTTTTCTTCACTGCATTCTCCAAGACCTGGTTTTAACACATTTCAATATTGCATTCTTTTGAAACTATAAAGTTCACATGAAATAGGTGCTAAATCAACCAGATTCGGTTATGTTTACCAATAAATTGATATAACCAACTGTTTGCATTACTTGCGTTAAATGGATAATAATATTCTCTATTTAAATGGTATAACTTATAATCATGTATTATATTCACAATAATGCTGCATGCCTTCTCCTGACTGAATTAACTAATTAATTATTCATGCAGTGGTAACTTGTGCAAATGGGCTTCAAGCCTGGAAGATTCTAGAAGATCTGAAGAACCACATTGACCTTGTCTTAACTGAAGTGGTAATGCCTTGCCTGTCAGGAATCGGTCTTCTCACCAAGATCATGAGTCACAAGACCCGCAAAACCATCCCTGTCATAAGTATAACTCTCCCTCAAATTACAAAAAAAAAATCTTATTTTTTGTTATTTGAGCTGATGATGTAATGTTTGGGTGCAGTGATGTCGTCGAATGACTCGATGGGCACGGTGTTCAAGTGCTTGTCGAAAGGGGCTGTTGACTTCTTGGTCAAACCGATAAGGAAGAACGAGCTCAAGAATCTCTGGCAGCACATTTGGAGAAGATGCCACAGTGTAAGTCAACCAATCAATACTATGTTTTTTATTTTATTTTCCATCGTAAGCTATAAACCTCTAAAATGCAATTTGAGAAAATATATATAGCTTTTTTCCAATAAGACTAAAATATCATTATAATATGCATATATACACTATATTTATATGCATACACATAATGTATCTACCATCCAAATAATGTTTGTGCATACATGAAATAATTCTACAGCTAAGGGCATGCATGCATGCATGCATAAAATCTGTACATTTCCACTAGCTAGTCTTTCTTTTCCTTTATTCTATTTTATCCTCAAATCTTGTGATATTTACCACTTGAGTTGCATCTCTCTAAACTGAATTTCTTTTGTTATAATTCGTTTTACAGTCGAGTGCGAGTGGGAGTGGGAGTGAGAGCGGAATCCAAACGCAGAAAGGCAACAAGCTGTTGAAGAGCGGGGACGATTCTGACAACAACAGCCGTAGCACTGACAATGAAGAGAATACGAGCATTGGGTTAAACGCGAGGGACAGCAGTGATAATGGAAGCGGCACTCAGGTAACCTAATTGTTTTATTCTCTCTCTCTCTCTCTTCTCTCTCTCTCTCTCTCTCTCTCTCTCTCTTTAGGGTTTAGGGTTGTTTAGTTCATGCTTGTGAATGAAGGAAGTGTTATGGTATTGTGTTATTATGCTTTGGTTATAGCTAGGTAACATGAGAAGCCATGATTAACCAATCTGAGAGGATGGTGATTTATTTATATTTGTAAAAATTTGTGATGAAAAAATTGAAAATGGGGTAATCTTAGTCAGTAGCTGTTTGTTCTTGGTTACGTAGTTTTTTTTATGCATAAATGAATAAAGGAAATCAGTAGCTGTTTATTTTTAAATGGAATTATGTGGCATCTACTCGGATATATATAAATAAAACTAGTTCTTTTAAATTGATTCAAAAATCATATATACGTTTGGTTATCTAGGGTTTGTCAATTCAAACTGGATTACATACTTGCTCAATAGCTATGAGAGGGTGAGAAAAATATGAGAGATAGAAAGAGAGAACAATATGTAATACATATATGAAGGAGGAGAAAGAAAGAAACATCAAATTAAACACTACATCACACAAAACCATTCACACTTTAACCTCTTCATTTTTTTCCCCACTATCACCCCTAATCCCTTTTTTCTTTTATCACCTCACAGAGCTCATGGACCAAGTGCGCGGTGGAAGTTGAGTCTCCAAAAGCGCTGTCTCTGACTGGCCAGCTGGCGGACCCGCCTGACAGCACCTGTGCCCAAGTCATCCATCCCAAGCCCGAAATCTACTGCAACACTTGGCTCCCCATCTCCACCCCTCCTTCCCACCTCCCTCCCAAACAACCCAACGGTACAAAACCAAAAATATAATAATAATAATAATAATAATAATAATAATAATAATAATAATAATAATAATAATAATAATAATATTTAATAATAAGAAGAATAATAAGAATGAGAAATATGTATTTTATTTGTTTATTGTGTTTGGGCAGATGAATTCATGGGGAAGGACTTGGAAATCGGAGTACCGGGCAACTTGGTTTCTAATAACCCAAAAGAAACCGAGCAAGCTGGAGAGATGCTAAGAAGAGAAGACAAAGAGCCAAGCAGCAGTCCGAAACCCGAGGGGACTATGCCAGGTGGCAGCGCGAGATTGGACGAGTCGTCGACCCAAGCTGCTGACTTGATTGGCTCAATAGCCAAAGACCAACAATCGAAACCAGACGTTCCTAATGGCTTTGCACTAAAATTGTCTGAACCCAAAGATCTGGACAAATTTACCGTTTTGCCCTCGCTGGAGCTGAGCTTGAAGCGACTCAGATCGGCTTTAGACAGCGGGCCCGGCTCGTCAGAGGACCGAAACGTGGTTAGAAGATCCGACCAGTCAGCTTTCACCAGGTGAAAAACATAAGATCAATGCGTTTTTAGTGGTTTTGCGCTTTAAGTAAGTTGCATTCTAACTGTTTGTTCTATTTGCAAGGTACCACACCACTATGAACTCTTCCGCCGCATCCAACCAGGTCGCACCAGCTGGCGGTTACGGATATAGCTGCTCACCGACAGAGAATAATAATCACAACAACAACAACAACAATAATAATAATAGTTCGGAAAATCAGGCTGTCAAGACAGACTTGGCGAATAATGTCAAGTCTAACTCGAACGATAATGCGACTTTAATCAAGCAAGGTTCGAATGAAAGCAGTAATAATAACGACATGGGTTCTACTAACAAGAACATATATACCGCCCGTGCCGGCCCCTCTAAAGAAAAGGTACCATTCTTATATTATAATCATCTAATAATAATATATATTTCAATTTTGTATATTTTATGTTTTTTCTAAAAAATATGTATATTTTATTTTTATACATTTTGATTATATATTTTCTTTTATTATTATATATATATATTTATTTATTTTGTTTCTATATATTTTATTTTAATTTTATTCTTCCATTATTTATTTTTATGAATTAATTTATTTTTTTGTTCCTACAACAGGTGGGGTCGCCATCAGCAGTTAAAACCAGCCAGCATCACACATCAGCATTCCATCCGGTGCAATTCCGTCCTAATTCTACGCCACCCTCAACAACCCCAGCCCCACAAACGCCGCAAGATCTCAAATCCAAAGACGCATCCAAAATGGACGGCCAGGATCAACTGAGAGAAACGGAGATCCAGGTCCAGCACCACCACCACCACCATTACCACCACCACCACCACCACCACGCCACTCAGCAACAAGAACAAGAAGAGCAACAGCAACAACAGCAGCAGCTGCAACTACAGCAAGTGAAGCAGCCTTCCGTAGATCAGAACGCGGGAGTTGAAAGTACGGGAGTTACGGGCGCTCCACCTGTCACGAGATACTCGAATCGGGTGGAGGGTCATGCCGCGAATTATAGTATTAATGGGAGTAATTCTGGGAGTAATCACGGAAGTAACGGACAAAACGGAGGTATTATTTTTTTGTTTGTGGTTTAGTGTAGTAGTGTTAGTTTTTTTTTGTTGTGTCTTTCGTATAATTTCATGTATATACACTAAACTAGCTCCCTTTTTCGCATATTTATGTATATATGAAATTAAAGATTGATAAAGAGGTGGTTGTATGATAGGAATACTTGGTATTTGTTAAGCTTTGTAGGGGTATATATGCATGAAATTTGCTGTGTTAGTTGGACTTATCCATGTTATTTCCTGTGTTTCAGGAGGAATAAATCAATAACACATGCTATCTTACGATTTTCCAACTGTACAAATGAAACTTACCCTATAACTCTTTACTTGAACCATAACAACATTACATCATCTTCTTTTTGTAAAACAGCGAGTACGGGCGGACACGGAGGATCAGGAGCGGGAGCGAACGTTGAGAACGGAAACGGAGCGGCTGAGAAGAGCGGAGCGGTCAACGGAAACGAGAGCGGCAGCGGTGTTTATCAACACCGCGCTGCTCAGCGCGAGGCCGCTCTGAATAAGTTCCGACAAAAACGCAAGGAGCGTAACTTCGGCAAAAAGGTAGTTCATATTTTAGTATTTTATATATCATTCCTTTTGACCTTGTGCTTTTAGTTTAAACATGAGGGAAATAAATATTGGCAAATGTTGATTAATAATTGATATATGTTTGATATTGATGGGTTTCGTGAAAAAGATTTCTGAAAATATAACTGAAATGGGTGGTGAATAATACTATTTTTTTATGTTTTAAGTAGAACGAGTTTAATTGAGTTTTTTTATTTGATTTTTGTAAGGTGCGGTATCAGAGCAGGAAGAGGCTGGCAGAGCAGAGGCCGAGAGTGAGAGGGCAGTTTGTTCGCCAAGCTGGGAAAGGAGAGGTGTCAGAAAGATGACCAACCTCTCGACTGACTATTCACTTGTTATAATTAAGTAGTAGCCAGTTGAGCATTCTTCTATTCCTTTTAAACCCACATAATTTAATCCATCCGATCCCTTTTCATTAAATTAACTACTACTACTACTACTACCTGTGTTAATTATGGCCCAAGGTGTGAGTGAGTGAGTGACTGAGAGTACTTTCCAATAAAATTGGAGTCTGAAATGTGTAATCTGTGTGTGTTTGTGTATTTTGTATTATTGAGTCCTTTAGGGATTGTCAGGGACCCCTTGACGGGTTGCTATCAAATGTTGTATTATGTACTTTAAGAGCGCTGATCTGGCGTCATCCTATTGGCTTGATGCTTTGTTATACTCTCTTTTTTTAAAAAGAAAAATTCTCGTATTTGTGTTTGCATGTTGCTTTTTTCCCACCAAAGTTAGGACTTGATTTTACATACAACTGTTAAGCTGTGGAAACATAGTAAAGGACGTGGTGGTACGAAGAATTTTGGGGATTATTTTCCCACCTTTTCCTCTCTCTTCCCGCCGAAGAAAAAAGAAAATGATTTCCTCTGGACCAATCACACTAGGTTTCGTATGTTTTGATAAGAATCTCCAGCTTGTACCAAATGTATCTCATTTAGACTAATTTCAGCCAATATTTTATCCTCAAATCTCGACCTGTTCTGCTGTGCCTGTCGCCCTGATTTTCATTAGCCAATTTAACTTGGTACTTATCTTTTTAGTTAAGGCTGTGTTTTGATTTAGTTTAGGTATCAAATAGGAAATCTTGTTATTAACTCCTTTACATGTTATTACTTAGTTTTAATAATTTAATTTAGTCATTTTATGCATACACATATTCTCCATTATCATATCAAACAAGACTCAAAACTTCCGCCAATACTAAACAAGCCATCTTCTCGAAGTAAATAAATCAACAACTTTACAAGACAACTTCCAACTTCAAAAATTAAATAGATAACTACCTCAAAAAAAAATTAAATAGATAAATAAATAATCAAACATGTGACATAAAAGAAAGAAAAAAAAATCCTAATTTAACGCCTCAATTCCTGGTTCCTGGATAGAAAAAGTCAACTCCGTTTTCCCTCACTTTGAACTGGAAATTCCAAACCTTGCGCCCCAAGCTTTCCTTATTTACAACCGCCATCTGACAATTTCATTAAACATTCAAAAACTCAAATTTACGCAAGAATTTTTTTTTAATTAATTGAAAATTAAAAATGAATAAGTTAATTACTTGTCCATGAACATCAGCAGCCAAACCAGTACTCAAAGGACTCGCCTTTATTATTATATCCGAAATATAATGAAGATGCGTTAAAAGACTGAAACTTTCTTCGCTTGAATAAACATCTTCATGACTTAGAATTATCACCGAACAATCCTATTCAAACAAAAAAATAGATATCGAATTTTAAATCTCAAATTTTAATAAATAAAATTGAATAATTTACACTCCTATTCAGACAAAAAGAAAATAGATTTTGAATTTTAAATCTCAAATTTAAGTAAACTCACTATTGAATAATTTACACTTCTATTCAAACAAAAAAATTGATTTTGAATTTTAAATCTCAAATTTTAATAAATTAAATATTGAATTATTTACCATACCATTTCAGAAATGAGAGTGCTACAATAATGAAGAAAATCCAATATATCATTTTGAGACCCGTTTGAGGCGATTTCTAAAAGAGAAAGGTCATCTATCATAATATAAACACAGCCATTGTTCTTTAATCTAGAAGCTTCTACTGACTTTCTTATATCACTGTATAAATTAACCAGCCCTTGATTTGTTGAATTTCCATTGCTTGTAGCTGAAATTAGGGTTTAACCGAGGTTTGATTAAGCATGTATGAAAGAAAAATCGGTTGAAAATTAGACGGTTTTTTATACAAACCTGAAAAGTTTAACAAGTCTAGAAAGTGAAGATTTCCGTTCGTCTTTTGCATTGAGAGATTACAACCCTGTTCGTACAAACATTAAAATTAGTCAAAACTGTTTGACAAAATGTCTCCATAAAACGGAGAATAATCAAAATCAAAACGATCTGTTACCATTTTTCTGAGGATGTGGTGGTAATGGTGGAACGGTTGCGCCAGGCCAAGAAAGACGACGGAAGAATCAGGCGGCGAGAGAGATCGCTTGAGAAGGAGGTGGAGAAGAAACGCGCCGCTCGTCTCCACGCAATCTTCGACAAGCACGACCTTCCCCGCCGGCACCGCCGTTCTGCCTCCGCCGCCGACGATCGCCTCCTCTAGTAGGTCCGGTAAGCCTTGCATGGTAATAGATAGTTCGAAGTTTGGTTCGAAAAGATTTCAGGCTTTGATTTGGGGAAGATGTATTATTATGCATTGGATTTATGTCACACTATTGTTAAGCTTCTTTAATGGCCCATGTTGAATGAAAGTATTTTTATAGAAAGGCCCATTTGATATGGGCTGTAATGTTTTACATATATTAGGCCTAGTTTTTTGAGAAAATATTTGTATCACTCGCTTAAACAGTAACCCAACAGAGTCACTGTATATTTATAACATTTTATTTATTCACTAATTGAGCTAATTAAAAAATAATATAATTTGTATGTTTGTATATCTTTATATGTGTTAATTATACTTTTTTTTATTGATATATCTTTTTGTAATTATGTAATACCTTTCTGAATTTAGACGATGCTGAACGGCAAATAAGCCGATAGTGCGTATCAGGTCTCTAGTTTTTATTTAATGCTGCCTTATAATGTATAGTAAATTAATGCTTTTTTAGATTGAACAAATGGGTGAGTCACTGATTCTATTCCACTTTCAGTTGTTATTTTTCAAGGATGTTTAACACCTTTATTAAAGTTTCTTTATGATAATATTTGAGATGAGTGACATCAGAATGATCTCTTATCTTAGTGTATTTAATACTCTATTTAATATGTGTTAAAAAGTTTGGGATTGTAACTCGAGTGTTTAGGTATGTTGGTATGATAATTACGATATTTTTTTTTAGTATGAACTGTTTTATTCTAATTTTTTAAGCAATTTTGTTTAATAAAAACTTAAAAAAGAACCTTGACTGTATAAAAGTAAAAGAAATATTGATATTTTTGTGATAAAATGAGGATAGTGGAGATCGAGTTGAAAGATGAGTAAGCTATACAATAAAAACTTTCGGGTGACAAAAATTTTATCCAAACAACTGAAAAAAAAGTTATCCAAACAACAGTGATGCCTTTGAAAAAGGCTAACTTAACCATCTACATCTGATCATAAAAAATCAGCACTATTTGTGGCTCTACAAATTCCAGTTCCACGTGGCATAAAGCCGAACATGTACACACTAAAAAATTTCAGATTTTAATGATTCGTGTTTCCTTCTTAAATCGTGCATTTTTGAAGTTTGAATGCATGAAATGAAGAGAAGTTAGGTTTGAGACTTTTGACTTTGCACATAAGGGGCCCTCGTGCTTTATTATACGACTGACATTTGTGTTTTGCTGAGACCATGATTCATGTTCTATGATTTCTTTATTGAAACATTTTTGCTCTTTGTTTAAACGAAATTTAGAGGACAGTTCTGTTGAGAGTAGAGTGGAATAAAGATAGTCTATTTATCAGCCGAATAAACAAGAAATATAATGGATTGAGAATGAGAATTTGAAAAAATAATAATATATAATCCTTAAAAGATATGCAAAACAGAAAAACGATATATAAATCTTTAAAGTAGTATCTCTTGTGCAAACTGCATTGCATATATAAATAAAACACTATATAAAAAAGACAAAAAGTTATATAGAACATAGAAAACAATACATACAATACATTTATTTGTGTTTTATATAATGTTTTCTAAAAGTGATATTTATTTATAGTGAGACGATGTGATGTAATTTTTTTTTTGTATTTAACTTGTTGTCCAAAGAGTGAAAAAGTTTGATAAAAAATATATTTTAAAAAAGGTAATGACGTGTTTTTCCACAAAACATGGATGCAGCCAAGTAATAAGTAGAAACTATTCCATTCAAAAATATAAAATAAGTAGAAAATATAGTGAGAAAAAAGAAGCATTCAAAATGATTACGGAAAATAAATAATTGCACAAAAAATTAAATGCTTTGAACATTTCCAAAAGCCATTATGCATCGGTACAGGTACTGAGAAAATTAAATAAAGAAATAAAGAAATAAAAATAAAATAAAATTTGAATCAGAAGAATACGAAATTCAGACGCGTTTTCTCATTAATCTCCAGCCATGCCCTCATTTAATTCCATTTATAATTCTTAAACTTTTGTAGTTTGTATAAATGAAGAGAAGAATTCTTATTTGTTTAAAATTTTGATGCTAGATGGATTCCATTTTACTCTATATAATGGATGCAAATCGAACAACGAACATTTCATGCAAAATATTCAGCTTTATTTTATTTACAAACTATTCAAGTACAAAAAATGAGGTATATCCATAAAATTAATACATTTCTCTTTAAGTACAGCCATAAATAATTTCTTCTTTTAATTTGTAGATACTGATTGAAAAAAATGAGGTATATATATTTGGTAGAGACGTATTATAGTAGATAATAGGCTATATAATAACAAAAATAAAGCTATCAAGCAATAATTGTGTTTGTGTACCTTCAAGTATAAATTCTTATATTTTATTTTTCCGGGTCAGCATAATTATTAGTCGCTGAATTTAATTTAATTTTTCTACAAAATTTCTCATTGATATTATTGAGACAAAAATCTGTAGTGAATCACCCACGTATGTTCTAATATTGGAAATAGTTCAATATATTTACTTGAATATTATAATAAAATGTGAATATTTCTTCTGAAAATGGAAAATTTAAGACTGAGTTAATTCGTGAAATAAATAAAAAATTGTAATTTTGTGTATTATGCAAATGAATAAAATTACAACAACTCGCTACACAAATTATCATAAACATACTTCTACAAAAAACCCAGAATTATATTGTTTTTCATAATTATAAACTGTTTAATAAATAAGGAAAGGTGAGGTGTAATGTATTCGGCAGAGACGTATGATATGAATAATTATGATGAGACAAAATACAGTATAAAAACAGTATAAAACCATCAAACAAGTTCTTAATTATTTTTCCTCCACAAATTCATTATTTATCAACTTAAATCATTTTTTATTTCCATTTTCCCCCTTTCTCTCTCCCTTTTTTTCTCTCCACAAGAGAGAGAGAAGAGAGGAGAGAGGAGAGAGAACCAGAGCTTTCCTTCTTCCTCTTTATTCGCTCGTTAGTTATCTTTTCTCACTTAAATCTCGCAATACAACTCAACACATCACAGCACAGCCTGATTAAATATTAGCTTGAATTTTGAGTAGTGTAGTAATCTAGAAAGGGAGAAAGAGAGAGAGAGATGGGTTGTTTTCTCTGCTCAGGAGAGCCAAGCACGAGGCCAAGGGAGAAGGATCAGATCGCACCACAATCTGGTAATTTCTTTCTCCCAAACGGAAAAATAATGTCTTCTTTGATCTAAATTTCGTGTATTTTTAGCTGTTTTTCACCTGATTTGATCTGTTCACAGCACAAAGAAATTGTTTCCTTTGTTCTATTTTTTTTAATGAACTTTTTTTCTCTGTTTGATTTGGGTGTTTGGGATTCTTATGGGGATTAATCAAATTTACACTTAAAATTTTGTGATGTGTTGTTTTGAGTGGAGCAGATGTCAGGGTGGTTGTGATTTCATCATCTCTTGCTGATTTTTGAAGGGTAAATTTTTGCTTTTAATAGTTCCAACTTGGAAGCAATCACACATTTTTATTTTCATCTTTCCTTGTCACAGAAATCTCAAATTTCTGTCTTTTCAATCTCAAAATCAATTCAACTTCTATTTCATAACAAATCAGGATCTCTCACCTCGCACATTCATCACTTACTCTTCTTCTTCTTCTTCTTCTTCTTCACAGCAGACAAATCAAAGTCAAACTCAACCACAACATCAACAGCAGACTCCAAAAAACAAGATGCAAAGAAGCAGCAGCAGAACACAATCGATCTAAAAAAAGAATTCGCTCAGGCCGGCCATATTGCAGCTCAGACCTTCACTTTCAAAGAATTAGCATCAGCCACTCGAAATTTCCGATCCGATTTTCTTCTCGGTGAAGGAGGATTCGGCCGAGTCTACAAAGGCCGTCTTGAAAGCATCAATCAGGTCCCTCAATTTTCTCATTTTTACAAACAAACCCTCTTATTTATTATGTATTTATTATTACAAAATATTGAATCATTATTTCTTTTTTACAAGGTTGTGGCGATAAAGCAACTAGACAGAGACGGACTGCAAGGAAACCGAGAGTTTTTGGTGGAAGTATTAATGCTGAGTTTATTACACCATCAAAATCTCGTAAATTTAATCGGATATTGTGCTGATGGAGATCAAAGACTCTTGGTATATGAATACATGCCTTTGGGCTCTTTAGAAGACCATCTTCACGGTACTTTTCCTCTCCAACCCCTCAAAAACCTCAAATTCGCAAATCCACCCCCAACAATTTTAGTACTACTTTTTTTTTTTTTTTCAAAATCTTCAAATTCACAATAAATGCTCCATAGCATGATAGAATAGCATGATGGAAGACCGACAGGGTCTATAATGCAAATTTTATTTCTTTAATTTACCACATTGCACTACATACCCCATCAGACTGCTATCATGCTTTTTAGTCATGATATACAACATATTTATTAAAAAAAATTCAAATTCACAAATCCACCTAACATATTTTTATATTTTTTTCCCAAGCTTAGAATTTACAAATCCTCCCTTAATATTTTCTTTAATTTCTGTCATAACTTTCGCCAAATATGAAAAAACTATTTTTTGAATTTTCTTAATTCACAAATCCACCCCTAAGAAATTCTTCCTTTCAAATCCATCCACCCCTAACATTTCGTTTTATTCCTTTCAGAACCGTCGCCTGATATGAAACCTCTCGATTGGAACACCCGCATGAAAATCGCAGCCGGCGCCGCCAAAGGCCTCGAATATTTACATGACAAAGCAAACCCACCAGTCATATATCGCGACTTAAAATGCTCCAACATCTTATTAGGTGATTCTTACTCCCCCAAAATAAAAATAAAAAAATTAGTCTAACATAACTATAAAATACTATAACTAATTAAAAATATATAAGAAACAGTTCAAAAATAAAAGTAAAATACTAAGATCACTAAAACTAAGTATTCATGTATTTTTCTCTTTTTTAATAATAATAATAATAATAATAATAATAATAATAATAATAATAATAATAATAATAACAACAACATACGGATTAGGGATAATTCAGTACATAAAAAAGGGTTTTTTTCCTGTTTCAATGACGAGGCTTGTTTTTATGTACTGAATTGATTTAATTAGAGTTTGTTTTTGGCAAAATTAGGGTTAATTTGGTCTAATTAGTGTTAGTTTTGCCTATTTCAGGCGAAAACTTCTTCCCCAAACTGTCGGACTTTGGGTTGGCGAAACTGGGCCCGGTGGGAGACAACACGCACGTGTCTACGAGAGTGATGGGGACTTACGGATACTGTGCCCCTGAATATGCCATGACTGGTCAACTGACTTTAAAATCCGATGTGTATAGCTTTGGGGTGGTTTTGCTCGAGATTATTACTGGCAGAAGAGCCATCGATAATTGCCGCCCGGCCGGGGAACAGAATCTTGTCGCGTGGGTATGTTTGATTCTTGTTTGTTTGTTTACTTGTTTTGATCTTTTTGAATGATTTCCGAAATGTGAAGTATAATGTATACGTCACCCCCACGAAACACAAGAAATATCATATCACCCTCACTTGTGTATAAAAGCCTAATTTTTTTTTTTTTAAAGTTTCTTTCAAAATTGGGGCTCTTAGTGAGACTATACACAAGTGAGAAGAATGCATAATTCAGGCCTTTTTTAGATATATATTTTTTTAAATTAGGTAATTAGGGGTGTATATGAGATTTCTTACGTTTCGTAAGGGTATGTACGATTTTCCCTCCATAAAATTTCCTCATGTTAACAATTTCATCTTTTGACAAGGCTATATTTGAAATTCCCTCTTTATTTTTCCCTTGTAGGCTCGGCCGTTATTCAAAGACAGGAGGAAATTCTCCCAAATGGCGGACCCCGCATTACATGGCCAGTACCCAAACAGAGGTCTCTATCAAGCTCTGGCTGTGGCGGCCATGTGCGTGCAAGAGCAGCCCACCATGCGCCCACTCATCGCTGATGTCGTCACCGCTCTGACGTATCTTGCTTCCCAAGTTTATGAGGTGACAGCTGGCGGGAATGAGAGGACGGTGGGTGGACCTGGCACGCCACCTAGGGTGAGTAGGAGAGGGGAGCATGAGAGGAGGCTGAGTGGTTAAGAAGGAAGGGGAAATTGAGAAATTTTGTAATATTGTTGATTATGTATGGTATATTATATGAGTATGGTATTATGGTGGGTTTTGTTTTGGGTTTTTAGGGATTTTTAGGTGGGTTTGGGTGTAAATGTGGGTTTTGTTTTGAAGAGGTTATGTAGTGGTTAGGTCCGTGTGATGTTGTCATAGACGCTTTGGAGGCTTATTCATATTCATATTGATTTTTGTTTTTGTTTTTGTTTTGATGTTTTTTTAAAGGTTTACGTGTGTTTGTGTTACCTTATGTTATGAATGAAAGGGTTTTTTTAAGTGAAACTGTGGGAACGTCGATTTTTGATGATATAAGGTATTTGGGGGTAGAAACATTCAAAAGCAATATTTCGGGATCAATTTGGTACATAAAATTTTGGTTGAAGCGTATGAAACAAATATTTTAGAATGAATTTGTACAGAATGTTTTGGCACAAAATACAAGAAAAAATGTTTAATTGTTTGAATTTAAAATTTCACATGTATTTAATAATAGAGGAAATAAGGAAAACAATTTCTGTTCAGAATGAATTTGTACAGAATAGTTTGGCACAAACATACAAGAAAAATTGGTTAATTGTTTGAGTTAAAGATTTCACATGTATTTAATCATAGAGTAAATAAGGAAAACAATTTGTGTTAGAGAGTTGTTTCTATTTAGAATATGTAATATCTATTTGATAACTAGATGTCAGTATGTTCGTTTAGGCAGTTGCTTTTGCATGAAATTGCTAATTATCTAAGTAGACCATTGGACATTGGTCATGTGGATCTGATTTGATGCAAGGCCTAGCTGTTATTGGTTCACTCTCTTTGTTGACAGATTGAGTTGCTATTTTTTTCCAGATGCCGCGTTTGATTGGCAAACAATTCAACAATGGCTCAGTACAAAGCGACATGGAGCTTTGGCCATTCACCTTGTCCGAAGGCCCTAGCGACAAGCGGAGGATTGGGGTTTCCAAGGGGGTGAACAAGTAGCTCTCTGCGGAGCCTAATTCCTCCGTGGTTCTCATAAAGATGCCTAATATCGTCGAGACTTATCTCGGTAGAGCCTTATACAAAATACGCCATTACAAATGTCTCAAAATTTTGCTCCTTATGTGGCACATCTCTGTGCCAGCCTTATATTAAGTGAGACTAAAACTTGTTCACAAATTAAAACCAGAAAGTTAGTACTTTAAAACTACAATTCACTTCTGAATCAAAGAAAATTTTATATTATGCATTGTTGACTTATTTATGTTCACAGAACTCAGTACTAGTTTACTAGCAGATACAACATTAGCACTATTATATACATTGCTGGTCATAACCGAAATATTACCAGTATGTACATATACATCTGCATAATTTTTCAGGGAAAGCAACCGAAATATTATGTGAGTCGTCTACATCACTAATAACTATCAGTATGTACATCACTTATTTATGTGAGTTGTTTATATTACATTTGTTTGTTATAGGAAAGCAACCGAAATAACTTTCTAAGGAAAAGACAGAGAGTACCAAAATATATAAGAAAAATTAAATAATGGATGCTCATGCTACAAAAAATATCTAGCATCAAATGGTTTACCAAACATATAATATTGGAGGCACATTACATAATTTCCTATATAGTCTGCATGTGGATATTTGGTGGTTCATATATAAAAAATGCATAACAAATATAACAAATATGTATATATTCAAATAGAATAACATATATTGTATGACAATTATGCAACTTATTTATTTATGACTAAAACTAGAGACAAAGAAGTACCATTCTTTAGGGTTTCAACTAAGAAAGAAAAAATAGTTGATTTATGATGATTTCTATTATATATTTTCTCTGAAATAAAATGCATGGGCAAAATTAAAAAGAGCCCACAAGGTTTGACAATCTTGAAATGAAGAATCACAACCACGAGTAATTACTAACTCTATATTGACAAACAGAATAATTTCATTACGAAATACCGTACCGACTTAATGCAATTACAGCTCAGATATGATCAATAGTTCAAAAATGTCCAAACACATTCCTTATTTTTTTACTATGCACAAAATATATTCTTCTAATCTAATGGAAATGCCACACATAATTCCAGTAAATAGATAATGATATTACTAAATCTCATGATTACATGTGTAGTCACTGAATTCCACCATGAAACCCAGTATCAAATATGCCATGTACTATATTGCCACATAATTCTTGACATATCCAATAATTTCTAAGTTGCTAACTTTACCATAATCATTACATGATTAATAATTATAAGCCGTTAGTTGCTCTCCCGCCCTTTTTAAACCACCCTCTTCACCCTCTTCCCTTTGTATTTTACCAACTACACAGCACGTATAAAAACCTCCCTCTTCTTTCACTCTCACCCCCCTCCATCTCTCTCTTCTCACACACAAACAGAAACTCAAAAATGAACCCATTTGATAAATCATCAAAAAAGAAGCTTCCAATATGAAAAAAGCCCTAATCCAGTCTTCAATTTGCTTTGTAATGGGTTTCTTTACAACTGGTTTCGCTCCAACCACAATTAATTCCGTCCCAAATTCAATCCAACCATTAAACAAACTCTCAACTCTCCCCAAATCCTTCACCGCATTACAGAAATCAGCAAGCCATGATTAAGTCCTAAACCAAAGTTTATTAGTTCAATTACGGAAACAAGAACCTGGAAATACTGATCCCAAACGGTCTCTTGATCATAATAACCACGATATGTTTGAACGACCCGTTTCAATCTGCCTCTTTGACAAGGATGGCCCACACATTGAAACTGGTCGAAGCACCAGTTTTAAGGGTTGTGGTTGCGTCGCATTTTGATGCGGCAAAAACCGCAGAAATGTTGAGAGAGACCGGCACAATTTATCGACATGTGGCATATAAGGAGAATTTTACGCAATTTGAGGAGGAATTGGATCATCAGAGAAATGCCGCGCTGAGCCATTTGGAGCGGCATAGACTTACCGGCATCGTGCACTTTACGGATCAGAGTAGAATTTTTATGATCTGAGGTTCTTTGAGGAAATTCGACAAATTGAGTAAGTTATCTCTCCTTCCTTACTGATGACATGGATTTAATGCACCTATATTATTTTCAGTAAGGCTAGAGTGACAAACCTAGTATACCGACTGGACACAGATAGCCTACGTGGCTCTCTCCCTCCTCCACATCAGACACAAAACAGGGCCCTCTCTCTCTCCACTTCCTCTCCTCTCCTCTCCTCTCGATATGGAAACGAAGATACCTACTTCTCTCTGTCCGGTCCAGAGATCCGCGACCCGCTCTCACTTCCGCTCGCCTGAAATGGAAAGAGTACGAAATGGGCTCTCGTATTCAGATTCGCGACCCGCTAAGCATGGCAAGAACACAAAGGGAAACCGCAGCAGCAGCGAGCAGCAAAACGCGAGCCGCAAAACCCTAAACGCGCTGATTCTTCTCTACCCTTTCTTCTCTCTGTTCTTGAGGCTGGTATGAAGCTTTTTTTTTCATTTTTTGGTTGAATTAGTTTCTATTTGTATTTGAATCAGTGTTTTTTTTGAGTTAATTAGAGTTTAGTTGGGTTAAATTAGTGAATTAGGTGTAATTTGAGTTGAATCTTTAGGCTGAAATCTTGGCAAGCAGCTCTATTTTCTATGATTTGAGTTAAAATTGTTGTAAATTAGTGAATATTTTTCAATAATTTAATCTGGTGAACTCATTTTGTCAAATATGAGTTTTAATTAGTGAATTAGAGATTAATTGGGTTGAGTTAGTGTATTTTCTGTGTTGTTTTAATTGATTTATGATTAAATTAGGATTACGTATTTTTAATGTAGGTGAATTATGATTGTTTCATGATATTAGTTTATATTATTTAAATTGTGTTGTAAAGAAAAAACTCCAATTAAGAAGTCCCATTTACAGCTTATGGCTTTGGTCGTAATGAGACTCTACTAATATTAAAATATATATTACCGATTTAAAGGCCTCAAAATTGATTAAATCAAACACCACTTCTTTTTTCTCCCATCATCTCCTCTTTTGGCAATTTCTATTTCATCTAAAAAATACAACATATAAATTATAAAAATGGTATTCTTTCTGTGCTGTACCGATCATACCAGTCATGGTACCGTCTTCATCGACCGTATCACCCAACTAAATAAAGATGTAATCATTTATTTTTTCTTAATATTTTTTTGTGATAATCAGGGGTTCAAATTAGTTTTAGAGGTATGCCAATGGAAACGAAAGAATATACAGTGCAAGTCGAAATGGGTCGACCCAGTAAAGATGGACAGCTAGCAGTTGGGCCCGTTTATTGGAATATTTTGGCAAAGAACGTTGCTTAAACTATTGCAGAACTGAGAACGCTTTGGGAAGGAAAATTGAAAATGAAAAAAGGGAGGTTTCAGAAAGCAGCTGTATGCCGAGCTCGTCAAATTTTAGGAATTATATTTAGTATATTTTTATGTAACGGTTAATTTTCTTATTATTGGTGTTATGTTTTGATGTTTTGCGTACTTGATAGTTGTTAGATTTTTAGATCAATGATATATTTTAGGTTCAGTTTGGAAAATGCAATGTTTATTTGTTAGATCAATGATATAGTTGTCAGATTTTTAGATCAATGATATCTTAAGTTGATAGTACTTGTGAGGTTTCTACTTGGCTTCTGAATTGTTGATTCAGACTTGTTGAATCATAAATGTTCTTTTTTTCTCATTTTTCCTTTCTCTAGTTTTGGTTTCATTTTTTTTCATTCTCTAATTACTTATGATATGCATCTGTAACTTCAACTTCATAAACACTGACAGGATTATTTGTAAAAAATATAAGAAAACTCTAACAGAATTATAATGAGTGAATTTGTGTATTGCATTTTGTGAATTTCTTTTGCTAACAACAATTTATCGAAAGCATAACATAATTCCACAAAATTCTTATAAAAATCTAACAAAATTCATAATACATTCTAGCAAAATCCATCTAAATAACTCCATAACAAAAATCTAGCAACAAGCATAAAAAACACAAAACATCAGAACAGAACAATTCCTAAATATAATTCCTAAAATTCGACGAGCTCGGCATATTGCTTTCCCACATCTGACTAGGAGTCCCACCTTGTTCAATATTAGACCACATAAATTGCTCTGAGTAAATCGGAAAACTCTCTTGTGTCCCAAAATCTTTATCATTTAAATCAGGCAATAATTCAACCACAACATCCTACAATTACAAAAGAAAGTAGTTAGTATGATAATATTGGTATCAATAAAATGAAATAAATAAAATAAGAATAATACCTTGTATTTCCTCTTCTTTTGGACTTTTTTCTTTTGTTCTTTTTTCTTTTGTTCTTTTTTATTCTCACGAATTTTGTCACCTTTTCCAACGAATCTTTTGTTTCGAGGTCTACCTTTTGGTTTTATAGATTCTGGATCAAGGATAACTGGGTTCTCTTTCGAAGGTTCCTCTCCAAGTGCATACGAATCATTGAGGGAACCGGTATCAAGTACCGGTATTAGAACCGGCAACAATAGGAGACAAAAGATATTTTTCTTTTAGCTTCCGGTGTACATCCATAAACTCCTCAAATTTCTCTTCACTATCTTTCGCCAAATCAGCAACCTCGTCAGATGTTTTGCGCATCTCGTCATACCGGATTTCTTCAGTAGTTCTTGACGAGTTCTCGTACCTTATTCGAATTTTCGTGTGAGCTCTTATCACATCTTTCCTCCATCTTCTCAAGACATATTTGTCGGGTACCCTTTGAACTCTCTTGTGCTTCCATACTACGAGTTGATGTTTACAAACTATCCCTCTGAACTCAAACAAATGACAATTACAAATCGATTCATTCGTCTCACTATTGAAAATGACAAGAAATGTCATGACTTTTTCCCATTTCTCTTCTCCGTAAGTAATCGTCTCTTCAACCTCGTACTCCGAGAAAATATCGTCTGCTTTCTTTTCAACCCACACACACGCAAGAGTCCCGACAAATTGCTCTTGAAACTCTCTCACCTTTGCATGCGTGTAAACACTATGGAATTGTTTCTCTAATTCAAGTCCGGCTATAGTTGGGATGTAAGATTCCGCACTTTTAAGGTCCTCCATTTTTTCATTTTGAACTTTTCTTCCCAAAGCATTCTCATATTGCTCTACAAATTGTTTCAACGTTGTTCTTGAATTGATATAATTATCGAAAAAATGGTTCATACTCTCACTTCTTTGTGTTGAAGACATTCCCGCCCAAAAAACATCTTTCACAAAAACAGGTACCCATCGCTTCCTCTCCAAGTACAACGCGTTCAACCATTCATTCTTTTCAAGTCTGTATTCCTTGATAAATGAATCCCATCCAATCTCAAATTCATCTATTGTTAATGAATTATAAACCACATTTTGCATCAATCTTGAAAAAGAATTATACCCATCACATCTACCCAACTTTTCAGACTTCTTTTTCATAATATGCCATATACACCATCGATGTCGGGTGTTCGGAAAGATTATTTCTATGGCATTCTTCATGGCCATACACTGATCGGTAATAATTGCAGGAGGTGCACAACCCCACATACATTTCATCCAAGTCTTAAACAACCAACAGAATGATTCAGTATCTTCATGGGAGATGAGCCCACATCCCAATAATACCGACTGGCCGTGGTGATTAACACCTACAAACGGAGCAAAAGGCATGCCATGTGTGTTCGCCAAATACGTCGTGTCAAATGTGACAACATCACCGAATTCCTTGCAAGCCGCCCTACTTCTCGCGTCAGCCCAAAACACATTTCTCAACCGATTATTCTCATCTAAATCCATGTCATAAAAAAAATCTGAATTATCATCTGTCATTCTCTTAAAATAGTTAAACATCGCCATTGCATCTCCTTCTGCGTTTTGAGAATTCCACCAACGAGACATTAAATTGTGCAAATCTTTCTCCAAATATGTAAGATTCTCATACCCCCCCGCCCGAATCGAAGTGACTCATAAGTCTTGTACGTCCGAATTCCGGCTTTATCATTCAATATGAGTTGTCTTTTCACACTTTCATTAACAACCCTATGGCTTTTGTAATATTTTCTATTCCCCGGGGTAAACACATGATTGTGTTTCAAAACAACGCTACTCATATGCCATTTACCACTTATGTCCCTTAACAAATTAACACGAGCGCCACAATTTGTCTTCGTTTGTTGACGTGGTCTTTTAAGGTTGGTTCCTTTACTCTTACATTTCCCACCCTTACTACATCGAAACGTACAATTTCTCACGACCCCATTCTTCTTTTTGCTTGTCCTTTTTGCCGCACCGAACCCTTTCTTTTTGGCATAACTAGCGTAAAAGAGAAACGCTTCGTCAAGCGTGTCAAACGTCAATCCCGCTTTTGGCTCTTCACATAAACCATCATTATTTGCCGTATTATTTTGTTCACCATCACTACTACCAATCTCATCACAACCTTCATTTTCCTCTTCACTATTTTCGCTCAAATCCGTTTCCACCATCCTTGACGGAACAGAGTCCATCAATATCCTCTACAAATTAAGAATACACATGTATGTTAGTTGCATACAAAATGAGTTCACCAGATTAAATTATTGAAAAATATTCACTAATTTACAACAATTTTAACTCAAATCATAGAAAATAGAGCTGCTTGCCAGATTTCAGCCTAAAGATTCAACTCAAATTACACCTAATTCACTAATTTAACCCAACTAAACTCTAATTAACTCAAAAAAAACACTGATTCAAATACAAACAGAAACTAATTCAACCAAAAAATGAAAAAAAAAGCTTCATACCAGCCTCAAGAACAGAGAGAAGAAAGGGTAGAGAAGAATCAGCGCGTTTAGGGTTTTGCGGCTCGCGTTTTGCTGCTCGCTGCTGCTGCGGTTTCCCTTTGTGTTCTTGCCATGCTTAGCGGGTCGCGAATCTGAATACGAGAGCCCATTTCGTACTCTTTCCATTTCAGGCGAGCGGAAGTGAGAGCGGGTCGCGGATCTCTG